>JBBPBS010001017.1:14926483-14965829 GCA_037974835.1 Cicer judaicum
TTATTTTTTTTTTCACATCATTATTTGAAGGTAAATAAGTAAATTTACGAAAATAAATAACTACAAAAAATATAATTACATAAAAAATACAAGACATATATTTGTTATTATATAAATATTTAAAAAAAATACTCATTAAATCTATGTCATTAATAAATATTAAAAAAATAAGATAAATATTTGACAATAATAAATATAAAAAATTATAAAATAAATATTTATCATTTATATTTAAAAAATAATAAATTAAATATTTGTCATTAATAAACATTAAAAAATACAAAATAAATTCTTGTTATCGATAATCATGATAAAATACGGGTTAAATATTTATTATTATAAATAAAATGAATTTTTGTTGTGTTTAATGTCTAAATAATGCACATATAAAATACCAAGGATACACCACCTTATGTTAGCACAAGTTTCTTTTTAGTTGCGTGTGTAAAAAACTATGTAACAACCACTAACTCTACTAACACAGTACAACAACTTCTAAACGCCCCCTTCAAGTATATGAAACTTTTTTTTTTAATATAATATTTAATTTTTTATTTATTATTTAGTAATTTCACAATAAAATTATCCTCAGGAATTTCAATAATTATTCAAAAACTTTTATTAAACTTTCCTTAGAAGAATATTATGAAACCATGAAACAACCATATCTTAAAAATGGAAGAATTAAATTGAAATGTGATACATGAGAGAAGGGAGAAAATGCACAAATTGTAAATAAAAATAAAAAGTACAAAATAGAAGAGGAAAGTCGAGTGCGATGTGACTACAACATGAAGTAACGCGGTGAAAGAGACATAGGTATAAAAATATTATACAAAATTAAAACAGTGACATGTCACAATTTTAAAATGTTTTGAATATCATATTCTTTCGATTATATAAGATAGAAAAAAACACACAAGAAAAAAATTAAACTACTAAGTTCTTAAAAAGGTCACGCTGATAATATAAATTAAAAGAGTTGATGATAATTAGAGGCTGGTTCATAAACTATAGTTAAGGAATTTATGCTATTAGCTCTCATTTTTTAAAGATATCTCAACAAACAATTCCTTCACAAAGAGTATGATGGAGGAAAGAAATTCAACTTTTTTGTTTATATTGTCTTAAATGACTTCTCACATGTTTGTATAATAATAATTATTAAGAAATATTTCTCATAACAAATCAAAAGTGTTTAAAATTTAGTATTGAGTATGGTTGACCAACCCACACTTCCACCAAAGTCAAATTAAAAGTCTTCATCATAATTTCGCACCAAACCTCCTAAACTCATTATCATTCATATTAGTTAAAGCGTTGTCATCAAATTACTATGAGAACCTTTTGAATATACATTTTGATAGCTATTATTCTTTGTAGAAATTTTTATGACACTCTACAATTAATATTTTAATTAAAATCCTAACAAATTAGAAAAAAAAAGTTGAAAAATTAAATTTAAAAGTTTAGTGATGTTAAATTTTAATTTGATCAAATTAATTCATTAAAGCGACATCAATGATATCATTCAATTACTAATCATTTAATTTGATATTACTAAAAACATATTAATTTATAAGTATAACACAAAAATTTCATTTTTCTTATAAATATAGTTGAAGCAGATAAAAGATAGATAATAAATTTGTGTTTTAACTAAAATATATATTTATTTTTATAAATTTAGTTGTCACATAAATATTTTATTTAACAGATTATAAAAATCAACCTCAAATGCTAAGGATGAAAAATATTTAAAACTATCAAAATTATAAATTTTAAAATAGAAAAATCAAAATTTTTAAAGAGACAAAATAGGAGCATTAAAATTTTATTAAGTTCGATATTATAATAGTTTAATGAGCTGTGTAAATAAAATTGTTTAAAGAACGAGCTTACAATTTTTTTATTGGTTTACCAAGCATATACATTTTCAAAGTAGAATAATTATAGCATGGCGTTTGATGAGAAACAAAATTAGATAATTGAATGTTAAAATTCAACATTAGAAAAATATGTTGGTGATTCTATTATTCAAATTTATTAGGATTTACGACCTAAAACATATGCAAATGAAATAAATGAATTTAAATGGCGAGATCATTGATATAATTTTTGTTGTTGAATTTTAACATAAAATAATCTAAATTCAACGAGAAACTGAAATTTTATGAATTAATATACTATAAATTTTAAAATACTCTTTAATTGAAATATTAGTATAAAATTATATTATATCAATAGTTAACATTTTTTTAATTTAATTGATAAATATTATAAATATAAAAAATTTACACTATTAATCGATTAAAACTTTTATTTAATAAAATATGTTTGACTATTGTCACAACGAATTTTAAAGTCATATAATAATTAATTGGCTTAATTGCAGTTTTGATCTCCTAATTTTAGCTCAATTGCGAAAGTAGTCCTCCCATTTTGTTTCTCCCTAATTTTATTCCCTCGAACAGAATTTTGCTCTAAAATTTGAGAAAATTTCATTTTTTAAAGCCATATTACACCCACCACTTATGATCATATATTTCAGATATAATTGTTGCAGATGAGATCTTGAGACATGATGTGACTTAAATAAATGCAAAAAAAAATAAAATTTTATAAAATTTTGAACTAAAATTCAGCATGGAGGACCAAAACTGAAGAGAAACAAAATGGGGGGACTATTCAGCTAAAATAAGGGAATTAAAACTACAATTAAGCTTAATTAATTTGTTTTATAAATTTTTATAAAATAAAATTAATATAGAAGGATGTTGTGTGAGTTGAAAATACAATAATAGAAGTTAGCTAAGATATTTAATCCTCCGCAAATGTAGTTAAAAAATCCCTCCGGAAATCAAGGTAAAATTTCACCCAATGATGAAAGGGAAAGTACAACAAGATTTGAGTCGACAATTTTAATTAACGAAAAAATAATAAAAATGATTGAGCATGGAGCATGGTACATTCTTAAAGGTAATAAAGATAACCCCACATGTCTAGCTGGCAATGGCATGATCCGAAGCACGCGCTATATGCACCGGAAAGTGCTGACAGAAACAGAAAAACGAAACTGCATAGGTTCGTACACTGCTATAACTCAAACACATTAACACAATATTTCTATCCGTTGTAACTGCATTTTGAATTGGGATTTTTAATATTTTATATTAAACGTATAATCATTTACGAAAGATGTGAAGAATAAAAATCTACTACCGAACCATGGCCATTCAACAAAGAAATTAACACCAAAACTTGAATATTATTCATGGCCCTTATCTGTATTTTTTTTTGGTTGTATTTTCTATTGATTGCATGCTAGAAAGAAATATGCTAACCCTGTATTTCTTTTATTATTGAATAAAATTTATGTAAGTTTTATTGAATAATAATATGATCACATATAATTTATCAAATAATCAAAGCCTATTAAAATATGAAATTTCCTCGCCGCAGCAGTTATCATTTTATGGCTGGTAAGTTGACATAAATTGCAACCATTTTTCATTTAAAATCCTCTACAATTGTCTATCATAAACACTTTCAATGTTTCAAATTTAGGGGTTACAATAATAGCCGTTGGTTATAGATAAACCATTAAAAGAATTAAAAAAAAAAAGAAAAAAGAAAAATCATCTTCCTCTCCAATTATATTTACAATTCAAATAAAATAACTTATCTTTAAATATAAACACTATTACGAATTACTAAGTAAATTTATTATTATTATTTTAAATATATCTCTTATTAATATTTATTTTATCTTAAAAAACAAAATATTAAATAAAATATTCATATATATAAAAAAAAGTTTAGCAGCATCAATCAAAATATAAAATTGGTAATATAATATATGCAGTAAATTTTTTATAATTAGAGGCAAAAGTAGTATAATCTTAAAAAATATATATGCATTCATTATTTTAAAAAATGAAAATTTTCTATATAATTTTTTAAAAATTATTTCATTGTTTAAGAAGTTTACTTCTTAACAATTGCGTTATGACCCTAATTTTTTTTCATATTGTATTAGTATAAATTAGTTTCTGAAGTTTATCATAGAAGTTAATCTCAAAGCTTGTTCAGAAGTTCTATAAAATAAAACTTACTCAGAGAAGTCTGATAAAAAAATAAAAAAAAACATGTTCAAAAGTCCACAACTAACTAAAGCCTTTGCATACAGCACATGCAAAAGTGGTAAGGGATGAAGAAAAAGGACAACTTAGAATAAAGAGTAGGCCTTTTGTTTTATAAAGAGATGAGTTCCATGTGTGATTTCTGGCACATATCTTCAAATTCAATAATTGCTATAGCTTAATAAATCTCTTATTTAGATTTAGGAATCAGAATCTAATTAAATCTCAGGCTTTGGAGTAAAGTAAGCTTCAGTACCACATAATAGATATTGTTTTCAACTTTATAGCTGATCTTCTTTGGAGCCTTTTTTTTTTCCTTCTTTTCCTCTAGCTATATGCAAATGAATTTTATTTAAACTCAAAATTTTGGAGAGAGAGCACTGGACCATACATTCATCAATGAATTTTCAAACTCAATTCTTTTAGGTTATAAAGCTAAACAATCATCGTTGCATAAGCATCCACAATATACTTTTCAAATTAATTATATCTATATTAAAACCACTTAACAACATTTGTGGTGTATTTGATCTACAAAAGACATATTTGACACAATAGTACATAACAAATATTTAAATTACTGAGCAATTTTTTATCTTATATTTTTTGCAATTTTGAACATTTACTGCAGATAAAATAAATGCTACAACTTATTAAAAAAATAACGAAATATTTTAAAACAGCGTCTCTTTGTGAGTGTATAAATTTTCTATTAAAAACTTACATGATTGTATGATTCAAACTTTTAGTTTTTAGCCGTAGTTTTTTAGACTTACAATGTTAAGGTTAAAGTTTTTTCTCTCTCATTCTTAATGTCTAAATATACATTCAAATATATTAATTTGAACATTTAAAATACACATCTGAAAAAGATAATTTAAACAAAATTTAAGAACTTTTAAAAAGATTTGAAGGCAATAAAGGAAGTTTGGGAAATCTACTTCCCATTCCCTCACATTTAGCTCTCACATTTGAAATACTTAAAAATATCATTTTATTCTCTACTATTTGATAGTCAAATATTTTTAAATTATTAACATTTCAATTATTTTATTTCAAAAAAAAAAAATTGCATTTTGGAAATTTCGCATTCATATAAATTTTCAATTTAAAAAAAATTACATTTTAAAAATTTTACATTCATCCAAAGTTTCAAAATTTTTAAAACTTTTAGAAAACTTGCATCTTTTAAAATTTCACATTCATCAAAAATTTTAATTTTTTTTATATTTTAAAAAAATAAATTTTGAAAGTTTCATTCATCCAATGTTTTGAAAATTTCATGTCATTCAAAATTTCAAATTTCTTTTACAGTTTTCAAAAAGTTTGACAATTAAATAGTCTATCATATATACTTTGAAGGGGTGAGAAATAAATGTGAGAAAGTGGGAGATAATTTTTCAGGAAGTTTTATAAAGTTATTGATTGGTCGAATAAAGATTTGTCAATTCGGCTCAGTGGCCCATGATGGGCTAAGACATTGTAGGGCCAAATTGAGTTGGGCCAAGTTTAGTGGAGGCTAACTATTTACTAGCCCAACCTCAACATAAAAGGGAATTCTTAAGGGTTCCTATTTCTTGCTAATTTATGGAATTTGGAAGTGTAAAGTGGAGTGTTTTACATTATAGCAAGTGTAATTTTAGTAAATATCTTTTTATATTTGTGAGTAAAATGTGAGGATGAATGAACGATCACTATACATAATTAAGTGTTGGAGAAATGGGTCAAACATAGGCCAATTTTTTTAAAACTAGTTTTAGAGAAATTTATTAGACACCCATACATCTAGACTTCACACTCATACATTTTAATTGAAAATATTAAAATATTTTTTTGTAATTTTGAAACTAACAAAAATATCATTTTTTATCTTACAAAAATAAGTGTCTTTTGTGTTTAATTTTTTATGAGTGCAACTTTCCAAACAATTTTAACCAACTTCATTATAAGTGAAATAATTGAAACTCATAATATTTTACATGTTTTTTTTTTTATGTTCTCGATATTTTGTTAACATAAATCTTCGGAACACATGTGTGATGTGCATGAGTTTCATTTTAAAATTCCGGCCCTTTTTTTTAGACCAAACCCTCACAACCTTGAAACTTTATTATTGGTCCAGATTTTTAAATATTTGGTAACTAAATGCATTTGACACAAAACATAAGTTCCAAATTTTTTCATAAAAATTAAATTTTAGGCAGTATTGTTTTACAAATTCTCAGGTAATCTTGAAAATATAGGTTCCGACTTTGGTCCGAATTTCTAAAGTTAATGTTATGAATTTTGAAGGTTCTGAACTTTAGAAAATAGGTCTTAAATTTTTAAAAATATATTATTTTGAGTTTAAACTATTTTTTTAAATGTTTCAGATATTTAAATTTTTAATTTCAAAATATTAATTAATTATTTGAACATATTTGAGATTTTTTACAATATAAAGGAGAAAAATTTAAGAATTTATTTTGTAAAATAAAGAAACAGGTAAGAGAGAAATTTAAGAGGACGGTAGAAGTATGAAGTCTAAACATAGGGGTGTTAAATATATTACTCTTATTTTTATTATAAAAATCCTCTTTTTCTTTTTTATTGTTGGATAAAATATTTTTTTTTGTTTAATTGTAGGATGTAACGTCTAAATTTAAATAAATTTTAAAAAATTTGTACATAATGTAGATCAAATTGAAATTTTCAAATAGAAAATGTGTTCTTGCAAATAAATAAAATTTCTTTGTAATTTTTTTAAATAATTTACAATGCTAAAATATTATAAACTTTAAAATAATTTTCAAATAAAATATAATTAAATTATAACTCTAATTTAAATTTAAGACATGATTAGACTCATGATATTGAAATAGAGTTGTTAAAATGAGTTAGTCCAAATACACTAGCTCGCCTTGCCGCTAAAACACAAGGATTGAGTCCGATAATTTTAGCTCAAATTTTCTCAAGGATTTTTTGTCAGGTGTGTAAAAACCATTATCCATTTGGGTTAGCCCGTATGGGCTATGGGCAGCCCACAACCCACATAATCAATTTTTTAAAAATAAAAATAGTAAAATAGGTCCACAAGTGAAACCCAACTTCTCCCTTAGTTTCCTTCTTCTACAAGTGAAACCCTAACTTCTGTCAAGTTTTTATCTTCTTTTTCAACATGCAAGAACTCCATTCTTCTTCTCCTATATTGAAACCCTAAATTTCCTTTTCTTCTTTCTTAAGTGTTTTCTCTATTTTTCTTTTTTTTTTCTCTCTATTTTTTTTTTCCTCTTGTTCTTTCCTCTTTTTTCCCCACACACTATTTTTATTTCTATTTCCTTTTAATTTATTATTAGAAGATTGATAGACACATCTAGGACTGTTTATGGTTGGTTTTTTAAAAAACCAAACCATATCTATTTTAAAATCAATATATAAATTTAGATTTATAACCAAATTCGTTATTTGGTTTAAAACCGATTATAAAATTAATTTAAATTTGGTTATGGTTAAATAACTAGTTTATAATTAAGCAATCGATTTTGAAAATTTTAATTTTAAAATGGATTTTGTTTTTCAAAATCGGTTAAAATTTGATTATTTTTTTAAAATTGGTTATTTAAAAAAATTAATTTTTCGAGAAAAAATTCGATTTAATTTTTTTTTTTGAGAATTTTTAATTTTATTTTTTTTCTGATATTTTTTCAAAAAATAAAATCTCAAAATTAACAAAATATTAGTAGTAGATAAAAACCAAATACAAATATAAAAGATAAATAGTTATCCAACCGGTTTATAAAATTTGGCCTAATAACCGAATATTTTACAGAGTTCTAGACGCACATCTCCTAAGTGGACTGTACCCTCTATAAAGCTCTTAACAATATTTTTATAGTTACTATTCACTCAAAATTTTAATTATGCAATTTAATTATACCTTATCTTAAATCACAAAAAACATAAAACTAATTATTTTTATTATTATAATTATTCTATTAACTATAAAAGTAATCCTAAATAGTATAAAAAATACTAAGTTATATTAAATATTTGCCGTTCTAGTTTCTAAAATAGGTCATGCTATACTAAATTATCATTGTATACAATTTTATAAAGAATTAGAATATTTATTTAATTCACATAATGACAACAATAGTAGTAATAATAAGGACATATTGATAATAGTTTAGAAAAAACAAAAATTGGTGTGTTATGTAGGATAAAATGAATATTTTGACCTATTAAAAATTCACCTTTCTAAAAATTCACCTTTATAAATAGGTTGAATCCCGTTTCCCCTCATGTTTTGTTCCGTTGCATATTGCATGATTTTCCAGCAATGTGGTAAGTGGTAACTGTTACCGGACAATCAATAATATGCCATTCACAT
The DNA here is from genome assembly GCA_037974835.1 of Cicer judaicum. Classification (NCBI taxonomy): domain Eukaryota; kingdom Viridiplantae; phylum Streptophyta; class Magnoliopsida; order Fabales; family Fabaceae; genus Cicer; species Cicer judaicum. Next base: position 14,934,995 of record JBBPBS010001017.1, read on the forward strand.
CACATATAAAAAACAATGCATAAAAAGTTTAATGGTCATCTTTTTTTTAACACTCTTATATCTTATGGTGTGTTTGAAAATTGATTTTTAGAGAATTAATTCTATATATTTATATTTTAAAAAAATTGAAAGAACAATGTGATATTATAAGTCCATGTATTTTTTTTTAAATAAAATATATATTAAGCCCTCCAATTTTTTTTCTCAAAACATTCTAAAATCTAATTTAAAAAATACATCCCGAGAGTTTGATTAGATACGGTACCCAAGAACCAATCATGCGAAGCCACGTCATTATTTTATATTTAGTTAATTGTTAAATAGTTTATATTTTGAGTTGATTTTGTTCAAAGGAGTATTGGCCCACAATCAAACTTTCGTACATGAGAGCAACTATTATTTTAGTTTTCATCAAATGCTAAAATTTAATCATTTTGGTATGTGTTGAGATACATTCAAGTACACAACAACTCCTCATAGCAGGATATATTAATAAGTTGTAAAGCTGCATGTAAACCAACCACAAACAAAAATAGTCTCGAAGACTAAAAAAACATTACACATTTTGGACGAATCAGTCTTCCATACATTCTCCGTCATTAATTGTTGGTGCTGCTTACTAACATGTATGACTAATAACATCTTAATAGGAGTACCCTTTCACAAACAATTCCTTCTTGGCTTCCTCAGATTCACCTTCACCAGTGTACTTTCCAAGCTGAGCAATGGAGTTAGACTTGGCGCGGAAAAGAAGCGCTTCTTGTGCTGCTGTCACGTTCTCTGCACGGCCTCCCCATGTCTTCAATGCGGTGTTTTGAAGAGCTCTTGCATATGAGAATGATACGTGCCATGGGTTTGGAGATTGGTTCATGGCATTCAAGTTGAGAGTTGCTTCAACCTCAGATTGTCCACCAGACAAAAACTACATATATAGCAGAAAATAATATACAACTTCGGTTAGCATATGAACCAAGATAAAAGTTAGGAGTGCAATGAAGAGTTAAATATGTTTTTACTCTAAAAAATATCAATTTTTTATTTTATTTTAGTCCCTATAAATTTTTGTTGTCCGCACCTTTTATTAAAGCATGTGCTTTTAGTACCTACGAAAGGGAGGGACTAAAAATACCACACTTTTATAAAATGAGAGATTAGTTTTATAAGTACTAAAAACATATTTGGTTAGTGTCACATACCATGATACCAGGGACAGAAGGGGGAATTCTCCTGTGAAGGAGTTTGAGGGTATACTCAGCAACCTGTGTAGGAGAGGCCTTGTCCTTGCTCTCAGCTCCAGGAGTAACCATGCTAGGTTTGAGGAGAATACCTTCAAACTCGACATTGTTCTCAGCAAGGTAGAAGAAAACCTCAGCCCAAACCTTTTGGGCTACTTCAAAAGTCCTGTCAATACTGTGTTCTCCATCAAGCAAGATCTCTGGTTCCACAATTGGGACCAACCCGTTGTCCTAACAAACCATTAAACGAACATATTTTAGCCCTCAGACAATGGTATAAACATAAAGGCCCTCTTCCTAGGCATTTAAAAAGGTATCCTTTAGCAACTGACATACAAATAGAAGACAACTTCTTAAATCATGCTCATGTAGTGATCCTTATTACAAAAATTTACAGTCAAAGAGGACTAGTATATATGTAACTGCAGTTGCCAAGACATGAAAATCTTGACGTTGCAGTCACAACTCACAATTGGGGTTGCAAACTTTTTTTAAAACCTTGACTTATATATTTGAGTGGTTTTCTCACCTGACTAATAGCAGCATAACGAGCCAGACCCCAGGCTGCTTCCTTGACAGCCAGAGCAGAGGGACCGTTGGGGATACTCACAACAGTACGCCTAATATGTGATTGAAATTCATATGGTTAAAATAATGAGCATGACAAGAATAAAAAAACAAACATTTGCTTAAAATAATGATTTGCTTCCACGGGGGATCAAGTAGAAACTAACCATTTAGCGAAACGGGCACCTTGCTGGTAGTATGCAGCTGAGCGAGAGGCAAGACCATCTAGACCTTGGCACCATGACTCATCATTCGAACCAGCTAGGGGCACCAGACCCTATTGTTCTCAGCACATAAACCGTTTTAAAAATCATCTCTGCCTAATAAAATACCATACTACCAACCAAGAAAAAATTATACTTCACTTTTAGTTGATAATATTGTCTGATGTTTTATTGGAACACGACTACATGAGAATGCCAAATAACTTCATTGATGTTGCTTGAAAACTGAAATTCCCGATTTCCTATAACTGTATGACAATCTCTCTATATGGCCAAACTTAAAAGTTACAACTATGAATGATGGTAGAAATAAACATAACCAGACATCATTTTTGTTCAGCATAGCACAATTGAAAACTCATCATTTAACTAAAAAACTACCTAGTTACATAGAGTAATTCCAACTGGCTTACCTTGTCAACTTTGATACCGGGAACAATGTTTTGCTCGGTAAGTACATCAACAATCTTCCTTCCATCAGTTGTGGATTGGTAGAGAGTCTCCTCAAATAGAATAGCACCAGAGATGTACTGTCCAAGTGTTGGAACTGTCACTAGAAGAGTACGCCATGCTTGGCGATTAACTTCGGTGTTCTCTAACCCAATTGAAGCCAAACGCTTTCCACATGTAGCATTGGACTCATCCATAGCCAAAATACCACGCCCCGGGGAAGCAATTGTTTTCTGTATACATCCGCACACACAAGAAAAATTATAATTGAAGTTCATCAATAGTATACATGCTTTAACCAACAAGCTAGTTTGAAAACTAGAATTCTACTAGGCAAGGAAAAATTAAAATTGAATATGGTTGTGAATCTATATTTCTAGCAAGTTTGCTTGAAGAACTAAGTTTAATTATGAAACATTGCTTCTAGTTTTAGTAACTTTCAAGCTGTTTAATTTTTAAGTTATAACTATCATACCGCGGTCTTGACGAGCTCGTCGGAATACGAACCAGCTCTGATGGTGAGACTCGATGGAGAGGCGGGGTTGCATCTTACGACGGACATAGAAGGTTGACGGAGGAGGGTTTGTCCCTTCACCCATTCAGACTTGTCAAGAACAGGTGATGACTTGAGAAAAGATGCTGATGCTGAGGCCATTGTTCACTATCTGCTAAACCAGAACTACTATCTTATCCCTCACACTCACAGCAATGAACCTCTATACCACACAACTTAAGCAATGCATTCTGTGTATTTATTATTGTCAAGTGATGTCTCATTTGAGGCTGCTGTGAGCCAACCTATCTTCACATGACATGTGGATGATAACTCCTGCTTGCTTGGCATTCTCATTCTGATTACTGGTTGAAATAGATGGTTTTTTTCTCACCGTTTAAAAAATGAACATTAATATTATGGAAACATATATTTTTCTCATTTTCTAACTAGGTTGTACATATGTATAACTTGCATAAAAAAGGCTACCAATTATTATTGTATGTATGTAGGAAAAATAAGTGTGAGGTCATAATTTGCTTTGCTGATTAAATCATTTTGTCTCCTTCTCAATGATATATGGTCCTCATTTAATACCAGGATTGGTGAGATTGGGGTAACGAGTCATCAAACAATGCCATGTCTCATGCCTCCTTCTTGTGATTTTCTTTTTTCCCCCTGCCACATGAAAATTTCATCATCTTGTAGAAGAGAATGTGCACCTTAGTAGTGCAAAAGAGAACCTAGAATTTTCCTCCATGATATAGTGGTCTATAACAGTTAAGTCCATAATCAATTTTGAGTAAGTTGGTACCAGAAAAAGCATACAGACATAACCAAACAACATGTACTCGTGCAATTCAGCGAACAAATCACGGAAGTATTTTCAATCTAGTAACTAATGCCACAAATTCATGGATATTTTACTAGTATGACAAACAAATAAGGTTTTAGTGATTTATAATATTTTCCATGACAGTTGTAATTGAAAATTAACAAAAACTAACAATTAACTATATGTCAAAAATAGAGTGTGAGAAAATTAGAACATAAACAAAGAAGAAATCAGAAATTAAAAGGAGAATTTGATAATGTGAATGATAGATAGTCCAACATCTAAATGATTAGTTCCCTATTTTATTGACCAGAAAATGCAAACAATACCTTCAAAGTTCAAACCAATGGACTCAAAACCTGCAAAGAAGCAACGAAAAACACGACACCGCATTCTTCAAGTAGTGTGTGCCGATTAATCACTCCCTTTTTAACCTAAATTATCTATAATTAAATCTTCAATTAAAAAAGCTTATCTTATTGCTTAACCTACTAAAAGTTTAAGATCATAATCACATCAGAATCAGTGAAACTCACAAGACAAACCAGAACTTAATTTGGTTGTTAAAGGGAACAACACTCAAATTATTGACGACTAAAATACTAAAACAATCATTTCTTAACCTTTTTTCAATGGGTTATGCACGTTTTAGTTTCCGTTTAAAGTTATTTATTGTTTAAATAAAAATAATTAGACTGCACTTTTTTCCTTTAATTTATTATGATTACTCCCTGTGAAAATAGTTTCCTTTTTAAATGCATTTATTTTTCTTCCTTATATAAAAAAATAATTCTAGTCACGTTTTACATTTCTTGTAATTTTGATTTTTTTTCTAACAAAATATAATGATGTTACATTTTTATGTTAAATTATATGGTATTAAATACGGTGATAATTAGCTGCAATAATATCAATTGTAGTGATATGTGTTCGAATTTTCTTCACCTCTATATACTTAATTGTGTATATAATTGTAGTCGGGTTAAAATTCTCTTCATTTATTATATTCTTTATTTTTTAATTATTAAAATTTTGAAGATATAAAATGTAATAATATGATATTTAATAGGTTCAAATATTTTTATATAATAATTTTTTTTTAAATTTATAATAATAGAGAAGATAAATGAAGAAAGAAAATAGAAAACAATTTGTATATGTAAGTCTAATCATTAAATTATTTTGATAAAAGAAACACGATATCAAAATAAAATTGAATTTAGATTTATTCACTTTATCAAACATTAAAATAATCTCTTTTAAAAATAACAAAAATATTTTTAGAAATTAAAAATAAATTCTAAAATATTATTTTATTTATTTTTTTAAATTTCATCTTTTTATAATTTATTTTTAATTTTTGAAAATATTTTTATTATATTATTTTAGTTTTCAATGAGGTGAAAAAATAACCATTTAATAATGTTTTATCATGGCAACATGATTAATGTCAAACATGTCATTAATTTTAAAAGTGAAAAAGTACTTTTGTGAACTTGATAAGAAAAAGACAAAAATACGTTAAGTCAAACGTTTTTTTATTTTTATTTTTAAAAAAGTTACGTGATAGAAAATAACCTATACAGCTACTTAAAAAAAAGTGAGTAGTTAACATAACTAATATAGCAATTTCACAAAAATACATTTGTAGACTATGGAAGCTATTATATAATATCAATACATTTGTGGGCTATCGAAACTAATATAGTTAACATAATATAATAATATTATATAATTTCAATATATTTGTGGGCTACGGGAACTTTTGGGTCTCTACGGAAACACGAAGAAAATAAGGTTCATACCAATTCAAATGCACTCATAAAAAACAGCAATACCAAAGCAGGCCTAGAAGCCCACACAGAAAGATAATTTAAAGGGAAACATACTCTCCACTTCCCTGCCTATACTTCTCACCTTTTAATACACTTTATATATATATATATATATAAAGTTGAAATTTGTGCTGCTTCACTTTTCAATCACAAATCTGAGCATTTTTAAACACAAGTAAGTTAGTTTTCGAATTTTTTTTATGAATTTAAAACTTTCAAAATATAATTTCTAGAATTACGATATATATTTCAAAATTTTAAGCAATTTAAAACTTAAAAAATAGAGGACTTAATAATTTTTTAAAGTGTTGAGCAATTTAAAACTTTCGAAATATATTTACGAAATCTTCAAAACTTTCAATCATGTTAAAAAGTTGTAAATTTTTCAGAAAAATTGAAATTTCAAAACATTAAAAAAAATTGATCTTTTTTTGACATACAATGACTCTTATGTTTGTTTTATGTTAGTGACTAGGACGAGAGGCGTGAATGGAGAAATTATTTGCATTATCTTTGACAATGTAGGGAAAGAGTTCCATCCACTTCATCTAATCAACATATGTATGAGGCTAATCGTATAACTTGCCAACATCATCGTAGACGTGGTTTCAAAAACTTGACGATAATGTTCATGAATCAGAACAAAATAACCAACATGAGAAGATGGACTATGAGAAAGTTGAGGAGCAGACATTCGAAGAGCAAGTCCAACAACGTGGATTTCCTGGAGGACCCTGATCACATCAATGTTGACACAATATGAACACCACATCACTTATAGGATATGGATAAAGGGAAGTATATTTTAATTAATTAAATTTTGTTAGTTAAAAATAAATATATTATATTTAATAAATTATTTTATTGTTATGTTATTTATGTTTTTTAATTACTTATAGTATTGTAATCCGTTGAAGGTAATCATGCAGAGTTTGAAACTAAAGGAGTTTATTGAAGTGGAGGTACTTGATATTACACAACATTGAATTCAAGAATCTGAATTGGTGCATTTGTCTTCAACTTCTTTGACGATGATCGACGTTGGTCTCATATCTGCCTTTGTAGAAATATCGTATAGAGAGATCAACTTGTTTCACATGTTATTCAAGGAGATGACTATCACACTAAATGATGTCACAACTCTTTTGTACATTCCTCTTTGTGATAGATTATTTAGTGCATCAATAAATATGAATATTAATAATGTTGTGATTGTTGAACGTGAGCTATTAGGAGGAACAATGCTTTACTCAAGATTAAAGTCGGCAATCAAAAGTTGATTAATAAGATGTTAACTGATCATAACGTTGAAGACAATTTATATGAAATAAAGACTATGTAAATAAAAACAATTATAATGAAGTGTAATTTGTGCATGCAAATAATTCAAGATAAAGGATAAAAAGATCACACCTAAAAAGTATAGTATTTCACTCAACTCAGACTAAGTTAATCCTTACAACCGTGAGAGATTTTCACTGTGTGCTTCAGATCTAGTTATCCTTTGCACCTTTTGTCTTGATTAATTACAATATTCACTTTTCAACCAATAAATGAATTTTACAATCACATTTCAATCTAGAAAATATTTTTACAAACACACGCAATCTAACATAAAAGATAGACTCGGGTCAATTATAATGTGTATGATATAAAAGTGTTTGTGATCTAATGATTCTCAACTCTATGTTTGAGATTAATTGAAAGAAAAACTCAATAAGGATGATCCAAAGATATAGTGAAGAGAGTTGAAATTTGCTTGAAGAGTTTTTTTTTTTTTTTTACTTGAACAAGTAAATATTGATTGTATTGTCTTGATCTTTTGATTGATCTTCCTTTTATAGATGAAAAGAAATTTAAAAACTTAGATAAAGTTGAAAATAGTCATTAAACACATCAACCAAGTGTCAAATCTGTTTTAAAACAATTTACACATATTTATATCACTATGCAAAACGTTCTTCATAAATCCATAATGTTCTTACTTTTAAGTTTGAAGGAAAACATGAATAAGTGTGATAGTGAGCTCTCAAGTGTCATTTGACATTGTGCGTCATCAGAAGCATGTCTAGATTTTTGAAGAAAAAAAAGCTAGTATAGTGTACTTGTATCCTTTTGTCATTGTTCACAACTTATCAATCTAGAGATCAATTTGAAAGTGTGTTTGTGTATGTGTGCCTTTAATTTAGAGATCAATCTAGAGATCAATTTGGCAGCCCGTGTGCAAAATGCCAACTGATTTGCGGCAAATTGCCCTTCAAAATGATCATTTTTGTCAATTGGTCTTTAATAGAACAAGAAAAACACATTGAATGTTCTTTTGTCACAATTTTATCAAATGACTTAATAAATGACTCAATCTTGAAATAATTTATTCTTTAAAGTTGATTCTTATCATTTTGCTAAATTGATATGAATATTTATGAGTACAATGAAATTGTTCATCATTAGAACATTCTCTCATAGCAATTGAGAATGTTATCTTTTATAGAGAGGATACATTTTTTGTTCAAATAATACTTCCTACAATTTCTCTTGGTGTTGCTTATGTTGTGTCTTGTTCATCAAATATCACCGAGATGCTTTAATATATGTATCAATGTATTAGACATTTTCTTCATGAAGATGTTATCTTGAATATTCAATAATCATTATCTTGAAGAGTCGGTTTGAAATTTTTGCATAAAGACGTTCTTTGACTTCTTTATTTATCTTCATATATGTTTTAATTTATAATATATCTATTTAACACATTTCCCAATGTATCAAATGATCATTCTCCTTATTCTTTGATTTAGAACGTTTTGAATACTTGTTGCATTTAGTTCTTGAGATAACTTTTGACTTGTTTCATTCTCTTGGGTTCATAAACTTGTTTGGAAAAAAATCTTTTAATATCTCCATGAAGCTTATAATATTACTGTTGTAATCATGTTGCTTTGATTATTTCATTATTGAGTAGATATTTATGAACTTGTTGATGTGAATGGTTTCTTGTTTGTCCACTTATGTTATTCATGTTGCTTAAATAAAACCTAAATGCAATCATCAATAGATCATCATTCATAAAATTTAAACATTTACTTCACAAAATTTGTTGTCATTAAAATGTATATAAAAAATATGTTCACATCCTCATATCATCCTTGATGTTCCACCTGTTCTATCATTTTCTTGATAAGTTGGTCTATCTTTTGCATGAGACGCTAGAACATCTGAACTCTTACAAAATGTCACACAAATAGTAAATCAAGATGATGAAATTCATTAGTTATTATGTGAATTACTGTGCATGTTCCTGATAAGTCATTAGTAGATTCTGTTAGTAGTCATATTATTTTAGTTATGTTTTATTGTATGACCATTGTTTTATTTATATCATAAAAATAATTCTCTTTATGATTTATTTTTATTTTCGGTCAACTATGCAATTACTATTTCATTTCTCCAAAATAAACAAACAACACATCTAAAATTTCATGATGGATTTTATGAATCAACTAAAATAGATTTATAGAAATAACAATTCAATCGGTGTAATCTAACACATACAAATTAATCATCATTTCATAAAATACATGTTTGTTTGATAAATGTTGGATATATGTATTCCTAATGGTTGAGAGATCTCTCCATTTATGTGAGTTGAGGGACAAAGGACAATCATACTTCAATTTACCTTCACAATAAACTATTTAAAATTAGTTTACTATTAAAGTATTGGATTTTACCATAAATTTTACTTGTATCAAATGTTCTATATTGACAAATACAATTGCTATTATAGAATTACCAGAAGAATCACATGGTGGTTCCTTTAGTAGAAATAATGTCATGTTCAAATTATGAGACAATGACTGCAGAACGATATCAATATAATATATTAAAATAAACCTAAAAAATATTATGGTGACACATCACATCCTTATATGTCATGGAACACTAATTTTGCCACATCATTCAATTCAGTATGATGTGGCATCTCTAGAATTCATTCATTTTTTATTTCACATTCTATTAATTATTTGTTTATATCTCTATAATTAAAAAAATAACAATAAAAATATAACTCCCATTACAAACTTGATTTAACTGTTAATTACTTTTTAATTCATTGCATATAAATATATCATAATATTTTAATTAAATTTTATTAATTAAAATATAGTAACATAAATTACCAAAAAATATATAAAAACATAATAATCACATGAAAAATTAATAATCAAACTTATGCACAAATAATCCTATGAAGTTTAAATTAAAACAAATAAAAAATATTAAAACACATACATTTAAATTAGCATACATTTGCAAAAAAAAAATAACACAAAAAAAAAATATTGGTGTTATTTTTTTTTATTAGTGTTCAAATACATATTCTATTCCATTAATACAATAAAATATTTGTCTATATAAATTGTTCATGAAAATAAAATAACTCATTTCAAAATATTTAACTTATAGATTGGATAAAGCATAAATCAAAATATAGTTTTAATTAACAGCAAAAATAATCAAAATCAAGTAGTGATTACTTATCATTTTCAACATTATTTTGTGTTTTTGTCATAAACAATAATATTTTGAGTTTATTCATTATATAATGTCTCCAAAAAGGATAATTAAATCAAAGTATTTTTTGAAAGAAATACGTGACATAACACTCTAATTAAGAATTAGTTATTAAAAGTTTAAGCGGAAATGAGACATTAAACATAAAATATAAGAAATAATAGTTCATTCTACTAGTCAAACAAAAAATAAAGAAATAATAATTCTTAAGACAAAAAGTAAAACAAAAATAAAAATAATGATCATATAAAAATTAATGCTTACAAATATATCCCAAATCAATGATTACAAAATATATATGGTTAAATCACATCTGTGGTCCCTTAACTTAATTTTAGGTAACGTTTTCGTCCTTTATTTTTTGTTTTTTTTGAGTTGGTCCTTTATTTTAATTTTAAGTGACAATTTGATATTTTATATTTTAAAATTTCAACAATGTTATCCTTTTTTATAGAAAAATTCAAAAAAATCATCAAAATTTTCAACCAAAACCCATAAAATTAATAATCATCTTCAATATAATGCAAATTTTATCAAATCTATAACTCAAATATTCAAATACACTCATATTTTAATCTCCAACAACATCAAATAAATAATGACAATATGAGTTTATTTTAAGATTTAAGATATGAATTTGATTAAATTTGTATTTTATTGAAGATGATAATGAATTTTATGGGTTTTGTTTGAAAAATTTGATGATTTCATCTTTTTTAAATAATATTTTTAGAGTGAAAGTCACTAATTTTATTTAAATCTTTTTAATTATGTATACAAACACTAACCCATTTTTTTAATCATATTTTTTAGAATAAAAATCACTCATTTTACTATAAACTTTCAATTGTTTCCATTTTATTTAATCTTTTGTTATATAACCATAATTCTTATAAAGTAAAAAACTTATAAATTTAAAACTTTTTTTCCTATGAGATTGATACATTTATACACCAGAAGTATCACCTTTAAACTTTTTAAAAAATTTATAGTGAAATAATATTTTACAAATTACATCCGCGCAACATGAATGCTATATTTTAGTTATATCTTATTTCTATCACGTAGCCCATCTATGTTAGAGTCATCCACTTTTCTTTTTCTTGAGCACTTAAACTAGATATATTTAATAATTTTTTTTTTGACATTGTCATATAAAACATTGGAATAAAAATCCTTATATAGATCGATCTCTTTGTCCAAATGTGTCCAAATTAAAAGTCAAAATTCTTCACTCCAACCTAATAAAGCTTTAATTGATATATGAAATACGAATCCAATAATATTCATCATGGCAAGATCTCTATCGATTATAATAAATTTATAAATTAAACTATCAGAAACGAACAATTGTCTTAACTTTTTCAAATGGTCGGATGAAGTTTTGTTGTCGCTCTTGTTTCAAGTTAGCAAATGCTACATAAAATGTAAATTTGTAGATGCTATACCGACAGTTTCAAGCAATGGTAGCTGATATCTATTTGTTTTGTATGTGATGTCTCATATCAGAACAAAATGAAACATATTCAACAACTATATATAATCAATATGCATCTAAAATATGTCTCTCATAACATCTGAATAATCTCGTCTTCTTGTCCAATGCACATAGTTTTCACTTTGTATTAACTTTTATAGATGATGCATTTCTATGTATGAATCTCTCAAAGATGATCGATAAGTACTCCTTGTTTTATATATTTGAATGACCTCATTCAATACATTCAAAAATGAATCTTTGTGCAAGCTTATACTTTGTCATGTCATTAACAAATTTTTTCTCTTCTTCATTTAAACATCTCAAATAAGAATGATTGCATAAAGTATCTACTAAATTATTATTATATATTCCACATCGAACACTAATTTTTAATACTTCTTCAACAATATAGAGCCGAGTTTGAATTGAAATTTACCTTTGTCATAACAAGTTAATTTTAATTTTACTTTATATCTTTCTCACCCCAAAATCAATTTGTCTTTTCTTCCTCTTTTTTTAGTAGTTGTATCAAAACTAATGGTAACAATTATTATTTCCTTTGTCTTCCAATAGTTTTTGCTCATTCGAATACAACTTCTCAAAAGGAAAATATCCACAAAATATATTTAAGATAAAACATCAACATATGTGTATACATTAAAAACCAATAATATCAATTATTATTAAGAGTACCTAACTAGTCTTGAATTTATTGGTAGAATCTACGGTCAATGTAGCAAGGACTTCACCATCAACTCTACTTATACATAATTCAATTTGTTAAAATATATTAGTTAAAAAATATACAAAATTTAATTAATATTTAATTCGTAAATACAATATTTTAAAAAATTAATGTAAATATTTTGAAAAAAATACATATAAATTTTTTCACTAATATCCCAAATTTTAAAAAATTTCATCTTGAAAGTTTCGAAATGTAATATTATATTTCGAAAAATGTATTTTTAAAATATTCGAACAATTCATGTTTTGAAGGTTTCAAAGTTTTGAAAAATCAGCATTTTAATTTTTTTTTAAAGTTGAAAATTTTCAAAATATTTAATAAATCTAATAAACTCTATTTTAAAACTTTTAAACTGAACAAAACTTTCAAACATTCTAAAAATCTGAACTCACTTTGTATTTGGAAGATTTTTTTATCAACCACGTTTTTAAAAATTTGAAAATTTTCTATAAGTGGTTTTCATAAAGGTTGAATGTATATGTCAACTTTTAATAACATGTTTTCAATAAAAAGTAATAAAGGGTAAACAAATCTTTTTTAAGTGATTTGAGAGGTGTGAGATATAAGTAGGGATAAGAGTAGTTTTCTCTAATTTAAAACAAAAACTAAAACAAATAAAAAAAAAACAATAACTACCACAAACATCTTGTAAAAAAAATAACAAATAAAAAGCAAGAAATTCAAATCCAAAAAATAGTATTCAAAACTACTTGGATGAAATGGTAAGGGTCTCTTTCAGCTTAATAAGAGGTTTAAGGTTCAAATCAAGTCCTGAGAATGCAACAATGTCAAATTTCTTGAAGGAAAATTTTGCCGCATGTTATAGTCCTACCCGACTCGAGGATAAAACTCAATTCACATAGATGAAAATAGATTTGATCGAGATCGACAAATTAAAACCTATGGCCTAGTTTACATTAGGTTTTATTGGAAGTCATTAACATTTAATAGACTAAAAAGCCCTACGGTGACACAAGTCCTAAAAATATTCTCGTGACAAATAATTGATTAAACTTAGACCTTAGTTTTTTAATTAGATTAGACTTAAGTCTTACAAAACCTAGTTTGACCTAATATGTTTTCCTTTACTCTCACCTAAATCAACAATGAGGTATTTCATGTTTCAACGCTTGTGTTGCACTAAGGTAGCGACAACTATGTGGTGAAATACCATTATTTCAATCTTAAAAAATATTTGTATAATTTAAAAGAATGCATTCTATGTGAATCAAAAAGGGAGAAGAGAGAAAATTGTGAGTTGCATTCAATTTTGGTATACTTTTCACAAGAATTTGATACTCTTTATATAGTGATGCAAACAATCCCACATATATAAACTATCCAACGTAGAGCTTTAGTATTTATGAGTTAATAGTGACTATAGCAAGAAACTTCTCTCAATTTGGAAGCCTATATAAATTGCCAAGAAGGGCCTAAACTTAATGGATATTTGGACCTTCATAATGCTATTTCTCCCATGAAGGTTGACTTGAAGTTTTGTGATTCCCAGGGTTCTCTGTGGGATATGCTGTGAAGACCAAATATAAGCGTGGTTTTGGTTATTTGGTCCCTTCTGTTGATATTAGTCGTCAAGAGTCTAGTACGAAATAATATATCATGCCGCTACCTTCCTTCCATGGATCATCCATGTGGAACAGAATAAATGGTGACGAATTTTTATCTCTCATTTTAAATTCGGTTTCATGGACTGCCAAATTTTAAAACATTTGGATGTATGTTGAAGACATATTAAAGTACAAACTCATAGCAAAATATTTCATGGAAGCTGTAACAGTGCATGTAATAACCACAAACGAGAAAAATAAAAAATAGTTTCCAAGACTATAAAACATCACACATTTTTGACAAATTAGTCTTACATAATATTCAATCCTCCGTCAACACCATCATTAACTGCTAGTGCTGCTGTCTAACATGTATCATCATATTCACTACCATATTTTAATAGGAGTAGCCTTTGACGAACAATTCCTTCTTGGCTTCCTCGGATTCACCCTCACCAGTGTACTTTCCAAGCTGAGCAATGGAGTTTGACTTGGCACGGAAAAGGAGCGCATCTTGAGCTGCCTTCACATTCTCTGCGCGTCCTCCCCATGTCTTCAATGCGGTATTTTGAAGAGCTCTTGCATATGAGAACGACACGTGCCATGGGTTTGGAGATTGGTTCATGGCATTCAAGTTGAGAGTTGCTTCAACCTCAGATTGCCCACCAGACAAAAACTACATTAACAGAGTACAAATATACAACTTTGGTCAGCATATGAACAAAGATAAAAGTTAGGAATACAAATAATAATGTATTTGATTAATGTTACATACCATGATACCAGGGACAGAAGGGGGAATTCTCCTGTGAAGGAGGTTGAGGGTATACTCAGCAACCTTTGCAGGAGAGGCCTTGTCCTTGCTCTCAGCTCCAGGTGTAACCATGCTAGGTTTGAGGAGAATACCCTCAAACTCGACATTGTTCTCAGCAAGGTAGAAGAAAACCTCAGCCCATACCTTCTGGGCTACTTCATAAGTCCTGTCAATACCGTGTTCTCCATCAAGCAAGATCTCTGGTTCCACAATTGGGACCAATCCATTGTCCTAACAAACCATTAAATGGACATATTTTAGCCATTCAGATAACAAAAGAAATCTAAAGGCCTGCTTCCTTGATGTTTAAAAAGTATCAAATTGAAGACAATGTTTTAAATCACTCTCATGTAGCGATCCTTGTTATTATAGAAAAGGGCAGTCAAATACGACAGATATATCAGTAACTGTAGTAGCCACAGACATTTTTTAAAACTTGAAAGAACTATTGATTTAATAACTATGCATTAAAAGAAATTACTTATATAATTTGAGTGGTTTTCTCACCTGACTAATAGCAGCATAGCGAGCCAGACCCCAGGCTGCTTCCTTGACTGCTAGAGCAGAGGGACCGTTTGGGATGCTCACAACAGTACGCCTAAGATGTGATTGAAATTCATGAGGTTAAAAATAAAGCATGACGAGTTTCAAATAAACAAATACGAGCATGCAATTCTGATTTTCTTCCACATGGAGATCAAATACACACTAACCATTTGGCGAAACGGGCACCTTGCTGGTAGTATGCTGCTGAACGAGAGGCAAGACCGTCTAGACCTTGGCACCATGACTCGTCGTTGGAACCAGCTAGGGGCACCAGACCCTATTGTTCTCAGTACATAAACCATGTTTTAAAAATCATCTCTGCCTGATAAAATACCATACTAGTAGTACCAACCAAGAAAAAATTTACACTACTTTTAGTAGATAATATTGATTGATCTTTTATTGGAAAATGAGAGTGCCCAAATGGTTCAATTCCCATAAATATTTCCTCACTCCCTCAAAAGGAAAGTTTGCTTATTGTCCTGATATAATCATTTCATATACGTAAGTCTCAATGATGTTTGCTTATTTCCTATAACTGTATGACACATCTCTCTACATGGACAAACTTACAACTATGAATGATGGTAGAAATAAACATAAGTAGACATCATAAAAGTATAAGCTAGCACTCGGGCTTATTCTTTTCATTATTTGTTCAGCATAGCACAAACTAAAAATTCATCATTTAACTAACTAACAAACTGAAAATTCATTATTTGTTCAGCATAGGACTAACTGAAAATTCATCATTTAACTAACTAACAAACTTAAAATTCATTATTTGGAATTACATAGAGCAATTCCAAATGGCTTACCTTGTCAACTTTGATACCGGGAACAATGTTTTGCTCGGTAAGCACATCGACAATCTTCCTTCCATCAGTAGTGGATTGGTAGAGAGTCTCCTCAAAGAGAATGGCACCAGAGATGTACTGTCCAAGTGTTGGAACTGTCACCAGAAGGGTACGCCATGCTTGGCGATTAACTTCAGTGTTCTCTAACCCAATTGAAGCCAAACGCTTCCCACATGTAGCATTAGACTCATCCATAGCCAAAATACCACGCCCCGGTGAAGCAATTGTTTTCTGTATACATCCACACACACACAAGAACAGGAAAAGTTATAACTGAAGTTCATCAATAGTATACATGTTTTAACCAACAAGCTAGTTTGAAAACTAGAATTCCACTGTGCAACGAAGAATTAAAACTGAATATGGTGTGAATCTATATTTTTACTAGCATATTTATTTGAAGATCTATGTTCAGTTATAAGATGCTTCTAGTATGAGTATTTGGCAAAGTTGTTTTAACTATCATACCGCGGTCTTGACGAGCTCGTCAGAATAGGAACCAGCTCTGATGGTAAGACTCGATGGAGTGGCGGGGTTGCATCTTACAACGGACATAGAAGGTTGTCGGAGGAGGGTTTGTCCCTTCACCCATTCAGACTTGTCGAGAACAGGTGATGACTTGAGAAGAGATGCTGATGCAGAAGCCATAGTTCACTGCAAAATCTTATCCCTCACAGCAATGAACCTCTTTACCACACAACTTATGTCTTATGCAATGCATTCTGTGTATTTATTATTGTCAAGTGATGTCTCATTTGAGGCTGCTGTGAGCTAACCTATCCTCACATGACATGTGGATGATAACTCCTGCTTGCTTCGCTAACTCATTTTGCATTACTGGTTGAAATGGATGGTTTTTTTTTTTCACGGTGTAAAAAATGAACAGTAATAATATGGAGATAGATAAGTGTGAGGTTATAATTTGCTTTTCTGATTACCTCATTTTGTCTGCTTCTCAATGATATATGGTCCTGATTTAATACCAGGATTTGGTGAGATTGGGGTAACGAGGTCATCAAATCAGGCCATAAAGAAGCATACTTATTACAGCTGAAGCAGAAAAAAGACATAATTCAATGATGTAAACCACACTAGTAAGATATAATAATTCAATATCAACCATCCTTTAGCCTCTCCAATCACTTCAAAAAAAAGTATATGCTTTTGTGTCTGAACCTGCAAGGCCAAAAAAAAAAAAAAGGTTTTGGTGATTTATAATTTTTTTCAGTGACAGTTGAAATTCAAAATACCACCAAAGTTAAATCTGCCAAAATAAACAACCATTTAAACAGATAAATTAATCATCAGATTTAATACCCCTTTGTGACCTACAAATGATTCACAAATCACAATATATAAACAGAGAAATTTTGAACTGTGCGCACCACCAATATTACCCGGCTAAGCTTATTATACTTTCCGTTACCATATCGCACTCCCATGTCAAAAATAGACGGTCAGAAAATTAGAATATAAACCAGAAACAAAACAAAAGAAGAAATAAAAATAAAAATCGATCCTATTAATGAATGATAGTCCAACCACTAAATCATTAAGTTCCTTATTTTATTGACCCTAAACCCTAAATAATAATACCATCATTAAAACAAAGCAAATTAATACAAGAGTTTTGGTCCCACAAATTAAAAAGGCTAAAGTCTTTTCAACCAAGAAACATACCAAAATAGAAACAACTTGGCATTTACCTCAAACCCTACATTGAATTTGAATCAACGCGCAACACCGAGCCATTGAAGTAGTGTGGGCATTCAGAGGATATGGCGTACCCTGTTGAGAATTGCTGCATGCATCACTCTCTTCAACCTACTATAATGAAATCTTCAATTGAATAAACTCATCTAATTGCTTAGCCTACATTGAAGTTTTAGATCATAGTCACATGACAAACCACAACCATGTAACAAACCCGAATTTTCCCCACTTTAATACCAAAACATTGTTATTTAATTTTTTCAATACTACTAAAAGAAGTTGATATATGGATCTCTAATTTTGTTTAGATACGTAAATTTGGAGATTGGTTGATTTATTTATTTATCTTTCGTATTTATTTCAACTTTTTTTAATTTTCTACATCAAGATAAAAAAAACAACGTTTCTCTGTCTTTCAACAATTTTTTTAATTTTGTTTAGCCTACATCAAGATGGGGGAAATCACATGTTTCTCTGTCTCTGAAATTTTACAATCAAAATTAGATAAAAAAAACAACGGAGAACATTGAAAGATCAAACGAGATCTTTCAAGAGGTTATGAAAGATCATGTCGTCAAACCAATTTCACTATTCTGTTTCAAATCGCGTCATCACCTTCTCATTCAAGTCTTTCAACAATTTCAGTTCTTGAATTTCTGGTATGAATATGCCGCCATGGTTTGACGACAAATTTACTGAGTCTGAGTTTGAGGAAGACTCCTATCAATAGAAGTAGATACTAAAACTAAAGTTACTTGGAATAGTTAGTTAGTTAGAGAAAATAGTTAGAGGGTAAATTAAAATAGTTAGAGAAAATAGTTAGAGGGCAAAAGTGTAAATTAAAATTTTATCAAATTTTCTCTGACTCCTACCAATCTTCTAGAGTATATTTTATCAAATTTTAATTTACACTTTTGCTTTCCACCCTCATTTTGCTTCCTGCACCCCTAATTTTTTTTAAATTCCAAATACTCGAAATACCCTTCTTTCTTTATTCACTTAACCCCTCGTTTATATCTTTATCATATTCATCTTCATTAACCTAACTTCTTCAATATTCTTCATCTCCTTCAAGCATTTTGTACATTTCATCTTCAATAATCTTGAATCATCTTCAATTTCTTCAACATCTTCATCATTGTAGTGACTGAATTCAACTAAGTATGTGTATTGTTGTGTTTTGTAGTTTATTTTTTTTTTCAAAATCTGGGTTTCGTACGTGAAATGAGTTCATGTAGCTGATAAAATTAAGAAAATACAAATGCTATGTGAATTAGGTTTACGTAAATGTACGTGATTTAAGATTGCATACATCAATGGAGTTTAAGAATTCATATGAGCTATGTGAACTGAGTTAACATATGTGTACGTGAACTCAGTTCACGTAGCAAATACATGAATTGAATTCAAGTACACATACGTGAACTCAGTGGTTCACGTAAATGTCAGTTTTTTTGGAACATCTGAGTCATACGTGAACTGAGTTTAAGTATGTGTACTTGAATTCAATTCACGTATTTGCTACGTGAACTGAGTTCACGTACACATACGTTAACTCATTTCACGTAATGCTGCTAAAAAAAACCATTACTTACTTGACTGAATATGATTGAAGATGGTGTTGAAGATGGCGTTGAAGATGATTGAAGATTGCTTACTTGATTGAAGATGATACTTGGTTTATGGTTGAAGGTGTTGAAAATGATTGAAGATGGCAAAAATGATTCAAGAATATAGATGATTGAAGATAAATGTGTTAGGTTGATGAAGATAGAAATGGTGGGTTAATTGAATAAAGAGGGAAGAGTAGTTTGAGTATTTTGGATTTACAAAAAGATTGAGGGTTGTGGGAAGTGTTTAATTTATTTTGAACTTTCTAAGTTATGGACACTTGGATGAATTCAAGAGATCATTCACAAATCTTGTATCTAATTTCTTGTAATTATTGGTCCGTCCTCCGTTTTTTGTTTTGGTTTACAAGTTATTAAATATACTATGGAAAGCTGGGTTTTGACAGTGCATTCGGATCAAGTTTACACTATGGGAAGTTAATTTACGGTAAAATGTCAAAATGTCGAGAAAATTTTGACTTTTATTTCATCTAATTTGATTTTGGGCCAAGCCCATTTTAATAGCCCTAAACATTAAGCTATATTTTCCCCTCTTGCTTTTTAATAATTTGTAAACACAAAACATACCCGCCGTGACGCCGTCAACATTAATTTTCGTGCGTCTTCTTCGCTGTATATCGGAGTATCGGCTCCTTCTCTGTTTCTTCTATTTTCAGTTGCCATCATCACTTCTTCTTCACTCCGTTTCATTTGAATCGTTTCTTATTCTACTTCATTATTTTTCGTCCTCTTATATTTGTTACGGTTTAATGACTTGACCGAACCAATCAATGCACCGGTTCCCAGCTGAACTGGTTTGTCCAGGCGCTCCGGTTTCCGGCTACATCGAAAAGTAAAAGTATCAATCAAAATTGCTTAGCTGCTTCACTGCAACAATGGATGATGGCCATGAATTGACTTGTCAATTCTGTAACTCTGTAGGTGAAGCTGAAGAATTTGATGGCAAATACTATTGCCGTAACTGCGGAGAACAGAATCTCGACGTCGTCGATACCGCTACCGACGTCGGAGCAGAAGCCGGTTCCGCCGGTGTCTACTTACTCAACCACCAACGCCGCGTAACTGCTCCAATTAATGCAGTACCAATCTCTCACTTTAAATCACAATCCAATTTAATTGATAAACTAGGGTTAGCAGATAAAATTCCTCAACCGAATAATCCTTTTAAAGTGAAACTAGAGAAAATAGACGAATCTCAGTTTGATGGGACAAATCCCTCGATTCCTGCAGATTTTGGAGGCTCCAAAGTTGTAAGCTTTGAAGATTACCACAATGAGATTAGGTTTAGGTATGTGTTGGGGTTGCAGATGATGATTGAGCTTCAATGTGAAGCACTTGTGAGGGAGTTTAAGGTTACGCCTTTAATATGTGGTTTGGTTGGACCCATTTGGTTGAGGTTTGTCTCCAAGACTGGTGTTTTGGATGATGATTGGGCTGATCAAGTAATTCATGACTCTGAGGTGCAGCAAGAAGGTAATAATAATGTCAAGTTTTATTTGTTTCTCTAAGAAGAATTCAACTTCTCAACATGGGTTTTAATGCATATTTTTTGGTTGGTTTGGGTTGGAACATTATGTGCCAATTCTTTATTTGTTTATTTGGTTGCAATATATAACATTGTCTTGTTCATGAAAGGTTTTAAATGCTTTGTTTCTATTAAAATTTCAAGAAATCTGTTATTTAATAACTGAAGGTTTTACTTTCACTACTAGCATCTTTTATTTGATCAGGGGCAACTTACATTGGCACATTTATTAAGCTTGGATTTGAGCTCTTAAATATGGAATTTGTAGAACGAACAATAAGACGAGAGGGTTAAGACCAAACAAAAAAAAAATGAGAGGATGAACTTGAAAGTTGTCCTGATGTTTCATGTTATTCAAGTGTCTAATATTGATTTTTTCAGCCCTCAGCCAAAAGATGTTTGACTTAATTTCAAGTGTATATTGGAATATGTTGAGTTTATTTCTTCCTTTTTCTCAGGTGAACCAGAAGAAGATTATAAATCACGTGCCAAATACAAAGCAGAACCTCGCAATATGTTTGGTCAGCGAGCGGTGCTTATATGGTTTAGATCTTTAAAGAAAAGGATTCCACTGGTTTGTACTGTTGTTGTTTCGTATCTGGCATGCCATATTGCCAGGGAAGCCATCCTGCCATCAGACATGATCGAGTGGACACTTGAAGGGAAGCTTCCATATTTTTCTGCTTTTGTTGAAATTGAGAAGCGCATCGGACTTCCCTCGATTGCATGTCCTATCAGTTCAAGTTTTATGTTCAGGCCTCAGCGAGCTTTTTCAGTACAGAAACTAGAGTCATCTGCTGCATCCGTTGCTCAGCTTTTAGGATTGGAGTTACCTCCTGTGAACTTTTATGCATTAGCCTATCGTTATCTTGAAAAACTATCACTTCCTGTTAAAAAGATTCTTCCGTTTGCATGCCGCATTTATGAATGGACGATGTCTCCAGATTTGTGGTTATCCTTATCCAAGGATTATTTTAGGCTACCTACTCATGTTTCTGTTGTATCGATTCTGGTAGTAGCAATAAGGATTTTGTATGACATAAATGGTAATGGAGAATGGGAGAAAAGTTTATCTCATAATAGTGATAGTGCCAATGACAATGGTGAAAAGGATACCACTTCTTCCATTCACGATGAGCATTGTTTTGGTAATTATTCAGCAGGACGCCAAAAACCCGAATTGGATTCTACTGGGCTTCTCCAACATCTTCATGCAATATACAATGAGCTTGAAGGCACTCGTGGTAAAATTGTTTACTTAAATTATTATCTTGTTGAACCTATGTTGTGTGTGAGCTTATAATCTCTTTCATCCTATTCCTAACAACAGTCAAATGAATATTTTGGACAGAGTATTCCAAGGATTTACCAACATATCTCAAATACTGTAGGGATGTTGTGTTTGCTGGATTAGAACCATCTTATGGGAATCATGAAGAACAAAATATGATAGACAATCTATGGAATTTTTATCAGAATGAAGAGGTAATTGAAAACTTGAATGAATTAATTATTCCATGGGCTTGCACAAGCATTTGTTACAATTAGATTATGTTAAAATTGCTTTCAACTTTTTTCTAGTCTTTCTTGGGTTGTGTCAATGGAGATGTTGGATTGCCTTGCTGTTCTAGATTTTGATTCCTTTCCCAGTGAAGCTTGAAAAAGTAAATTGGCTACATCACCATTTTCCTGAATGGCATTAAAATTCAAGAATTCAAGAAAACGTAACATGAAGAATGAAATATTGTCTATGGGCTAATTTCCTGAAAATATAGAATCAAGGGAGGAAAATTCTTCTTGCAAATATGAGGGGCTTCAAATATTGAACAACTTTTGTTTTGATGATGTTTATTAGGAAAACTTACAACAAATATTACTTTTCCTCTTCGACTTATATAGGTCGAAAATTTTCCTGCCCGTCATCTCTGATAATTACTGGATTATATTTTATCAAATTAAATTTTAACTCATCTATCTGCTATATAATGTCTAGTTTATGACAATTTTGTCAAATAGCAACTATATCATAGCATGATTTAAACAGGGTGTTGTTGTTATGCAGTATGCTATTTTGTACAAAGTATTGTTTAATAGCAGCTATATATCACTATAACAGTGTAGCACAGTGGAATTCAAACAAACTACTATTTTTCGAGATATGCGATTGACAACATTGGTTAATGGGAATTCCTTTAGTTGGCCCAACTACATTATGAAAAATTCTTACCAAAATACATTCTCACTGATGATACTTTTCTTTTTTCAGAATTCTAAACCACCGGAACTTGAAAAACAACACAACAATTCTTTTAACCGAACGGAGTTGAGGGATGAAGGAAGTGTGAGAAGGACATCTAAAAAGCAAAAGAGTAAAAGAAAATGTTTCAATGAACCCTTTCCTGATGAGGACATCTGCCTTGGAAGTGACTTCCCTGGAAGTTTGAGTAATGATGATTCCGAGAGTTTGCCAGACGATGAAGACTCAGATTCCAGTGAGGGTGACAAAGGTTTGGGAAACTCTGTTGTCAAGGAAGCCATTAGACAGTTGAAATTAGACATGGAGGAAAACAGATTTTGTTACCTACTGCCTAATAAGGCGAAAAAAATTGGTTATGTTCACTATATCAGAAAGAAGGATAAAGGTGCCCTGATCTATGTTGCTCATGCTGATTATTACATTTTGCTTCGGGCTTGCGCAAAAGTTGCACATGATGACATTCGGATTTTGCACATCGGTGTTTTGAGCCTTGAAAGAAGACTTGCTTGGCTGGAGAAACGGATTCATCAATGCTTGCATTTGAAACCTCCCAAATTTTCTTGTCAGTTTTGTAGTACTAGAGCCACTGAAAATGGATCAGATGATGTTCATGTACCTGAACTATCAAACTTGACTATTTGAAATTTAATTTTTCTTTCTTACAGTTTAGCCACTAAGAAGTAGAATTTAAAAACATAACTATTTGTCGACCAAATACAAAATAAAGATAAATATTTCATTTCCATTTTCTTTTTATTTTCCAATAATTCATATGTAAGAATAATTTGGCAATAAGAAGATAGTATGACAATTGTTAAGAGATAGATGGAACTTGATCATGAATAAAATTCAGGTCAAATAAAGCAGATGTAATGTACTGCTAAAACGATGAAAAAACAACAAAAAACCCAAAAGTATATAATTTAACTTTATTCAATTTGTCAGTTTAGTGATTAATGATGAGATTAACAAATGAAACAAAATATTTCGGGTATAAACAGCTGACTAGTACTTCAATAGTCTTTTGATAGGTACATATTACTAAATGATTAAAATAGATTTGACGTCTCTTTTGGTACAAGAATCTATTCTCCCGTGTGCAAAGTAAAATAACTGAGTATCGTTTAAAGGTTGATTTCTCTAAAATCCCAAAACATTTTTTTTGTCCATAAATGGAGTGATGATTATTATTGGAAACTTACTCATACAATTACGAGATTCAATTTATTTATATCAAATATTTATTGGTTGAGCTACATACAATTAGAGATCCAATTTAGTAATATCAAATATTTATTAATTGAGTTGAAACTTAAAGAATGATATATTTAAAAGATATTCAAAGTAAATTTATCTCTTTTAGTTTGATTTTATCTTACGGATATCGATATCTTCCTTTTCTTGTGAGCATCAAAGGGTTCTTAAAAAAAAATTAAACATAGGATATTTATTTAATTTCTAAATTTAAGTTATTTAACCAATAAAAGGGTAGGAGTGCTTGTGTTTTTTTAGTTACACGAGGAAAACAAAGAAAGAAAAGAAACATGAAAATAAAATTACCCCAACACCACATAATCTAAGCTTAGTGACGTGTGACCTTATAAATGCACACCAACTTATCATCTTATATGATATTTTAAAAATTAAAATATTTTATATTATTAATTAATAAATTTGTTAATTATTATTTAATAAATAGTGTTATTTTATTAAAAAAATATGAATAGAAATTAAAAATGGTGTTTAAACATTTTTGAAAAACTCGTATTTTTTCATGCCACAACTGTTTGTTAACTTTTTTTTATTTTTATTTAACATTATAGATCAAAACCAAGTATCTTTGGATCTAAACAACAAATTTCACAACCAAAGACATATTTAAATCTTTTTTATATATAATATAAAAAAAAGGAGAATGATGTTTTTTTTTTGTTAAATATACTTTTAGTTTCTATACAATTATAGTCTTTTAAGTTTAGTTTTTAAATTTTTTATTTTTGGTCGCTATTTTAATTTTTAGATACTTATTTTAGAACTAAAAAGATGATTTTTTTTATAAAGATTAAAAATAAAAATTTAAAATTTATAAAATTTTATTTTATTTTTTTAATTATTAAAATTACAATTTTTTTATTAAAAATTGAATATTTACAATTAAAATAAAACTTCTAAAATATTTATGACGGTTAAAATATTTATGACGATTAAGAGTGACATCTCTAAACTACTGGTCCCTAATTTAACAAGAATGAGGTTTATTACTTTAAAAAACGTTTTCACTAAATCACGTGAATTTTATATAACTTTGGTAAAACTCATAAAAAAATTCAACCAATTTATGTTATAACGATTAAGCAATAAATCAATATTTTATAAAATAAGATTTGTTCCATAGTATTACTTTTATATAAGAATCAACAATATACCATGAGAATATATCACAAGTGGTGGTTGGGGCATAGTGTATACAAGAATTGTAAACCCACCGTACAAATTCGATTCTTAATCATAACAAAAAAAAAAAACAAATGAGTCTATAGTATTTCTATAGGAGTTTAATTTACATACTAGATCGAATATTTAAAATATTTTATATTGTTAATACATTACAATTTTTTATATAAATTAAATCTTTAGAATAGATTGGATTTTAAAATTTGAACCTTATTAGAAAATATAAATACTCCAATTACATTATTTTTTGCTGAAAAAACTCTAAAATAGTCTACAAGACAAGCTACAACAAATCAAAGAGGACAATTGAGACGATTACTAGGAACAGCAACAAGGTGAACAGCTCTAGGAGCAGTGAGACCAAACACATCATTCATATCAAGTTCACTTGGTTTCATTCTATTAGGTAACTCCACTTGAAACAATGAAGCAAATTAGCCACAGTCATTTCCACAACATATATCCAAAAAGAATGAATTCAAAGTTACTTCCTTTGAAATCTCGACGTTGATACCTAATTTTGTCTGATTTTTATTTATTTTTTATTTTTTATTAAAAAATGAAATAATAATAATAATAATGATAATAATAATAATAATAATAATAAATATATAAATATATATAAAGAAATATAAAAATAAATAATTAGTGATATATGCAATTAAGAAATTAATTGATGGTCATAGAAATCGATGCATGATCAAAATAAATGAAAAAAACCCGAAAAGAAATTGATCGATAGTCATAAAAATCAGAATAGTGGTGATCAATTGAATAAAAAAACCCGAAAAGAAATTAATCGATGGTCATAAAAATCAGAATAGTGGCGATCAATTGAATAGAAAAAAGAAACCGACGAAATGAATCAAAAGGGCAATAAGAATCCGTATAATTGTGGCCAATTAAAAAGAAAAGAAACCGAAAAAAATAGAAGAAAATTTTACCCCATACCCCCTTAATTATACCTATACCCCAAATCATGAATAAAATGACATTTTTGCTCTTGTTTAAATGATAAAATTTCAAGAAATTTACCCTTTCTTGTTTCAAGTTTTACAGAAGACTTTTTTTTTTCTAGACTTCAGAAAAACTTGAATACAAGTTTTCCAATACACAACATACACTCCGAAAAACTTGATTTAAGTTCTCCGGTACAAGAGCATCTTCCGGAAAATATTTTTTGAAGTTTTCCGATACAGAACACTCTTCTGAAAAACATTTTTCTAAGTTCTTCGGTACAGAACACTTTTTCGGAAACTTTTCCGGTACAGAAGCTTGTTCAGAGAAACTTGTTCCGATAAACTTGACACTTAACATTTTTGACAAACAACGATTTATGGTATATTAATTATTAAATATGACGTATTAATTATTAATTATTAATTATTGCAGTGTATTAATTATTTATAGTGTATTTATGATGTATTAATTATTTATGGTATATAAAATATTTATGGCATATTATTATTTCTAAAAATGGTAACAAGTACCGAAAAACTTGAAAAAAGTTTTCTGGAAATAAGATGTGTACCTGAAATCTTTTTTCTAATTCTGAAAAAAAATTGAAAAAAACATTAAGGATATACTTGGTATTTTCAAAAATTTATGGGAGTACGGGCATAAAAATGAGGGTACTGGGTAAAATTTTCAAAATAGATTGATGGTAATCAATTGACAATTATTCTCTTGTGTTTTGTGACCCAAAAGTCTATAAATATTCTACCACAAGAGGACAAAAGGGGCACAATTCGAAACACAAATTAGCACAGAAAAAAAAAATAGAGAGATTAAAGTATCATTTTCTTATTCTTTTCTCTAATATTCTCTGCTTATTAGTTTTTGTTTTTGCATCCTTTTTTTAAAATATTTTTTTTTCTCTTTCTATTTTTTTTGTTTATAAAAAATAAACTCATGTTAAGCTTTCATTTATTTTTTAAATCGTTTAATTTTAAAATTATTTTCTTTGCAACATAAAATAATAAAAAGAAATATAACTAATTGATGTCTATAGATAAAAAAATAAATTTCATCATATTGTAATGTAATAGAAAATTCATAATACGTTTTTATCAAATAAATAAAAAATTATAACAACATATAAATGTTTTTACCCTTAAGAATAAAATTAATGGATGTTGCCGTTGAATGAAATTCATCCTCCCTCGCCGCACCATATTATTCACTTTCAATCAATCATTTGTGGCCTTTGTGTCGTGACAGATCCGACAACGTACGAGTAAATTAGTTAACATATTATTTCACCGTCATGTCTATCTGTCTCATTCACATACTGCTTTAAAGAAAAATTAATTTTTTTTTACTTTAAAAATGACAAATATTATTATTATTATATTTATCATTATTATTATTACATTTTTATTTTTATTTTTTGATACATATATAACTAAAAATAATAATAAAATCAGTCACACATAAATATTTTCTACTAAAGAACTGCGTGTGTTTTGATTTCCCTATTGCACCTAGGGATACATAGATCCTCCCCTTGTCAAACCAAATTAATAAAAAAAAAATTAATTTTCATTATTTTATTATTTTTTTGATAAAAATAAATAAATAATTTATATATAATTAATTATAGAATAACTATTTTAACGAAGGTTGTAGAGTGATAACTCCTAATCTCTCAAATCTAAATTTTTAGTTCAAACATATTATTTTAAAATTTATCTAATGTTTTCTTTAATAAAAATAAAGTTGGTGACCACTATTTTTTTTAGAAAAATCGGATGCTTTGCATATCATAATTTAAAAATCTTGATGGGTTAAATTTATCTGCCTCGTCCCACGCGCTTTCGTCGTGTCCAATTGCCCACGCGTTTATCATAACACGTATTGATTTTGGGATAAAATAACCTACTAATTAAAATGAAATTGAGTGATATCGTAAATTTGATATCATTCGATTAAACTACATATAGTTTTATATAGTAAAATAAAAATTATCTTGAATTTTGAACTAAAAACTTCGTTAATATGTCGATTGTAGGATTATATAAAATTCTTGATAACAAATACTCCATTTTAAAAGAAATATAAGAAAAAATGTTTAAAAAATTAATTACTTTGTCTAAATTCTTTACTATCAAATATGTTGTATTTTCAAATATTTTTTATTTCGAAAGAATTAACAATTGTGAATGTGATTTAAATAAAATAACCTGCGACAGTAGTATCTTGTGCTGTCTCATGGAGAAGTAGAGGAATTGGAGGGTGAAGTCGCAAGGTTTCTTTGATAATGCATTTGAGAAAAGTCAATTTTTCTAGATCAGTTTCGTTGAATAAGTCTTCATAAGGGTTTACTCCGGTTAATTGCCGAAAAATATATATTTTATTCTTAAACATTGATACCTATGATTTTGAATCCGCTACAGTTGATGTACCCTACCACA
Source organism: Cicer judaicum (assembly GCA_037974835.1). Taxonomy (NCBI): domain Eukaryota; kingdom Viridiplantae; phylum Streptophyta; class Magnoliopsida; order Fabales; family Fabaceae; genus Cicer; species Cicer judaicum. The sequence continues at coordinate 14,964,212 of JBBPBS010001017.1, forward strand.
TTGAGGACAAAATATTTCTTTTATAGTCTAACCGGTCTATATTGATTCAAATAATAAAAAAGTTAAAAATTGAACAAAACCTCTCCTCAAACACACAAAGGAGTAAATCAAGCTGTAGAGCCTTGAGTACAATCCCAAAAAAAAAACTTGTCAAAAAATCAACTAAAGAAAGGTCTAAATATATTTAGGTAAACAAGTTACAAATATGTATCTGCTCTGAAACTAAATTAGTTGGACTTGAGGTCTAAAATAGCTTGTATCATTTTGGTTAGTTTAAAGAAAATGTAGGTGTATATAGTGGTGAAGAAATTGAATTCAATTAGTCATACACAAGAATATATCTTCACGGTTGTTTGTTCAAACGTCTCTACATTTCTCAGTAAATTACCGGATTCTCTCTTTTGAGATTGTAATTTGAATTGAATACACTACTAAAAACCTATTTTTGCTAATGTATGTTACAATTTGTGAACAAAATTACAGAACACAAGCAGATAAACAATTACCATATATCATGCACACCTAAAACAGTAATAGGGCACTATGATACCGTCATTCTATTGAACCATTTTAAATTCTAAACAACCCTTTTCAATAAGGTTCATTCCAATTCACAGCATATTTGACTAACAATATATATATATATATATATATATTTTTTTTTTTTTGTAGTTATGTAATTTGATCATTGATATGTATTAATATTTTTTAAAAAATTATTATACGTTAATTTAAATTTAATTAATAAAATATTAAATAGTTTTAAAATTTGTGAATCTGATCTATTAAATAAGAACTTTTTATTTGACAATTAATAAAATTTATTATTTATATTGAGTTATTGAACGAATTTACTCATGACACAATTGCTCATAGAATCAATTGATTTCCACCTATATATATAATTTTGTAAAGCATATAAAAACTAAGGTTAAACAAGTTTTTATTCTCTATGAAATCTCAATATTTTATTTTAAAAAATTCATTAATTTTTAGTCCTTTAATTTTTTTTGATTTTATGTGTTGTCCTTGATTTTAGATTAAATCAACTTTTGTGAATCATTCGAATTTTTTAATAATTTTTATCAGTAATGTTTAGGATATATCTAGCAACGTTTTTACAAAAATTTATAGCATTTAAACAAATGATGAATTAAAATTGAATTTTAAATTTTTTTATGCTAAAAATTTCATATTTAAATTAAACTATTCTAAAGTTTTGTCGAATTTTTTTTAGAATATCCTAAACTTTACTAAAAAGATACGCAAGAGTTGATTTAAAATCAACGACAACAAATGAAAATGAAAAATTTTAAACAACTAAAAGTTTGACAATTTTTTTATAAAAATTAAAAATAAAATACTGAAATTTTATAAGGACTATAAACTTATTTAACCCTAAAAAATAAATTAAAATACAAAAAATAAAATATTTTTTAACTTTTTAAAAATATTTTACTGAAAATAGAAAAATATATTATTGCAATATAATTTTTTCATGTCTGACTTCTAAATAACTTAAAAATTGTCTTAAATAGCATAAAAAGTATAATAATAGTAAAGTGTAAATATGTTTCATATTTAACATTAATCGACGAAATTTAATTTTAATTAAAAA
>JBBPBS010001017.1:14965839-14979782 GCA_037974835.1 Cicer judaicum
AATAAAAATAAAAATTATAATCATATAAAAATTAATGTTTACAAATATATATATCAAATCACTACGTACTTACAAACAAATACGTATTCTATTTTTTATATGAAAAAAATATTCAAACACTTATATTTTTTTAATTGGGATTGTTAGAGTAAAAATCACTCATATTTTATTATAAACTTCTCAATTATTTTTATTCTATTTATTCTTTTTTAAAAACTAAATATTTTTATAAACTTAAAAACTTACGAATATAATTTTTTTTTCAGTCAACTTACTACATTTGTATAACAAATATCACTTTCATACTTTTTAAAAAATTTACATGAATTTTTTATTTATTTACAAATTACACGTACGCGCGGGCTATATTATTTGTAGTTTGAAATAATTTTACCAAAAGGAAAACTCTAATCATTATATAATATACTTTTTTAGGAATCAGTGGCTATTATCTTTTTCTTGAGGAATCAATGACTATTATCTTGTACCATTAATAGCAGCTAGAATTCAAAAATAATTGAGACGTAGTTATTGTTTCTTTTTTTTTTTTTTTTTTTTTTTTTTTTGTTATTATCTTGTACCATCAATGACTATTATCTTGTACCATTATTACTACTACTTGTGGCTTAAATAGTGTTTTTTCAACCAAATCAAGCAGAAGCAACGAGGACCCGAGAAAACAAAATGCAAATAACAAAATAGTACGTACGTAGTTACCATGATAAGTGCTTTGATGTTGTCTCTAGTCAGCTTTAGTGTCGACTGTGAAATTTCTACACCGTCACTCTCATCAAGGAACGCCATTAGCTCATCAACCATATCTACATCTACTTCATTCTCATTTTTATTTTCCATGTTGTTCTTCTTCTTTGACACATGATCATCAATTATTTCGTCAATAAACACATCAAGCGCTTTTCGTGCACTAGCCAATCTTTTGTTGAAATCTTGTCCGTTGAACCAACCCAACCACAGAATAAATTCGGAAATGTCGAAAACTCTTGCAAGATTCCCATGAATTCCTTTTGTCGTTTGTTCAAATTGGACCCAAACGCGGCCTTAAAGGTAATGCTTCTAGTTAAAGAGAAAAAAGTTAGAAGTTTTGTACCAGGCACCCCCCAATTTGACCTGCCACTCCCCAGTATTTTTTAAAGACAATTATACCCCTTTGTAAAAAAAGTATAAAAGCATAAAAAAATTATCATTCTGATTTCACACCCCACCACCTTCGAAAATTTTGAAAAAAAATGTAGGATTCGAAAGTTTAAAACCTTCGAAATGCATTTCAGTAAGTTACTCGAAACTTTTGTTATTTTAAAACCTTCGAAAAGTAATTTTTTTCAAAAAAATACAAATTTTCAAAAATTTGGATAAACACCAAAGTTTCGAAATGGACATTATTCGAAATTTTGGTTGCATTTGAAAATTTTGAAATAAATTAATGCTTCAAATATTTGGCCTTTCACGAAACTTTCGAAATGTATATTTGAATTTTGAAAATTTCGAAATGAAATTGTGCTTCGAAATTTTGGCTTTTCACAAAAGTTTCAAAATTATTATTCAAATTTTTAATATTTTCGAAAATCATATTCGAATATTTACAACAAGTCAAATTTTTGAAATTTTTTTAATTGTTTTTAAATTCAATATTTATGTTAGAATTTTTTTTTAAATTCAATATTTAGAATATTATTTTTAATTAAATTTGTTACTAATTTTGAAATTAGGTATGAGTAGAGTTGATGTTTCTGCTTCAAAAAATGTTATATATTCTACAGAAAAATTCACCACTGATCAGGTATTATTATTACTACTGATGATTCATCACCTATTAAATTTTTATTATAGTGATATAGTTAATGTTTTATTTGCAATGTATTTTGTAGGTATTTTCTTCTCGAGAAGTTGTATTTGAATGGGCAAAAACCATTGGAATACAAAATGGAATTTTAATTGTTACTATTCGATCAGATAAAGCAACCGGAATTAGGAAAAGAAAAGACAAATTGATTTTGGGATGCGAAAGAGGTGGAAGATATAAATCAGAATCAAAATCATCAGTAACTTGCTCTCACAAGGAAAACTGTCCATTTACTCTCAGATATGTACCATTAAGTGTCGGTAAAGGATGGAAAATTAGTGTTCGTTGTGGGACACACAATCATGAATTATTTGATACTGTAACTGGTCATTCTTATTTGGGGCGTTTAAACGAAGAAGAGAGGAAATTTGTGAATGATATGACAAAGTATAAGCTTGCACCCAGATTCATTCTAAATGCTTTGAAAGTGAGAAATGAAACCAATGTCACTATTCCCAGTCAAATATATAAAGCAATGAGTACTTATCGATCATCATTGAGAGGTTCGTACACAAAAATGCAACATCTGTTGAAGTTAATACAACAAGAAAATTATGTGCATTGAACAAGAAGACAGGAAAATTCTGATATTTTGAGAGATATTTTTTGGACGCATCCTGATTGTATAAAGTTGTTAAACACATTTCCTTTTGTTTTGATATGTGATAACACATACAAAACAAATAGATATCGGTTACTATTACTTGAAATATTCGGTGTCACATCTACTAGTTTGACATTTTCAGTTGGGTTTGCTTATTTGGAACAAGAGCGACAAGATAACTTCATCTGGGCATTTGAAAAGGTACGAATGTTGTTCAAATCTGAGTCTTTGATTTCTAAAGTTATTGTAACTGATAGAGATCTTGCCATGATGAATGTGATTAGTGTTGTGTTTCCTACTTCAATACATTTGCTATGTCGTTTTCATATTGAAAAAATGTTGGGGCAAAATGCAAACAATATGTCAAAAAGGATAGACAAGAAGAAGTAATGGATTTATGGAAAAAGATTGTCTATTCGACTAGTGTGGAAGAGTATGATCATCATTTGCAACACATTGAGCTATTGTGTGCCGATATTATTCTTTTTGTTGATTATGTGAAAGATTCATGGTTAACACCTTACGTAGAAAAGTTTGTCAAGGTTTGACCAATAGAGTGATGCATTTGGAGAACACATCATCTAACAGGTATTTTTAAAATATGATTTGTGTTGTTTTAGCAAAAATGATTACTAGTTTATGTGATTTGTTTTAATTTGTGTTATTTAATTTATTTGTAGAGTTGAGTCTGCTCATTGGAGATTGAAAAACATGTTTCAAACTAGTTTTGGTGATTTGTGTAAAAGTTGGGATGCAGTGAATATGATGTTGAAGAACCAAATATGTATCATTCGATCTTCTTTTCAGAAAACCATCAAGGACGTTGAGCACGGGTATAATTCATAATTTTTTCAAAATCTACATCACTGTGTATCAAGAAAATGTATGAAAAAAAATAGATAAACAGTTGGAAAGGGTGAAGATTGTAGGTACTAACAAAATAGAATGTGGTTGTTCAATTAGAACAACTCATGGATTACCATGTGCTTGTGAGTTGGCTAAGTTGCAGATATATGGTAATGTTATCCCTTTAGATAGCATTCGTGATTTTTGGAAACAGTTAAGCATTGAACATGAATTAGAGGATGAAAAATCTTTATCAAATTATGACTTTTCTGAAGAGTTGGAAGCAATGAAAGCGTACATGAAGAAACACGATATTATAAGTCAAAGGATATTCAGGGCAAAGGTGCGTGAAGTTTTATTTCCACATACCACATCAATACTTGCACCACCAGAGAAAGTGAGAACTAAAGGAGCCAGTAAAAATAAAAAAGAATTTGATACTCCTCGTGATCCTTCATATTGTGAGTATGTTGATGCCTCTCAAGAATCTGCAAAGGCAAGGCAACCATCTCAATCATCTCAACGTTCTGCAAGGCAACAATCTCAATCATCTCAGCATTCTTTTAAGATACAATTTCCTACTTATATACGCCCGTATATTGAGGACATAGTAGATGTTGTGGCTGATGAAAATTGTGGATTTCGTGCAATTGCAACATTGCTAGGTTGGACCGAAGAATCTTGGGCTTTAGTTCGATCATAATTGGATAAAGAGATTGGTTTACATAAAGATGTTTATTCTAATGTTTTTGATGACAATGTTGAATCAGTGCGCAACTCATTGAAAATATCAAAATTGGGTGCTCAAGGAAAAGATAAGTGGATGTCTTTACCTGACTTGAGTTACTTGATAGCAACACTATATAATGTCATATTAGTGTCGTTGTCTCGTAATCTGAATATGACATTTTTTCCGCTAGGCTCAGGGACATCCTCCTTCAACTAAGGCTCAGGGACATCCTCCTCCATATGTGCATGTACAGTAGACTCGACGACATCATCATGGATGTCTTGTCTTCGACTACGCTGCCTAATTGGACGATTTGCTTCGTTTCGTCGTCTATTTGATGTTGTTGGTGGAATTCTCTCTGGACTATCACCACCTATAATGTTTCGAATAATTTGACCGAATGCACCTCTCATCCTAGGCTTTCAGAAACCCATTTCCGTCAAGCCTATAAGTTGTAAGTTGTAATAAAAGGATTTCAGAAACCCATTTCCTTCAAGCCTGTATTTCGAAACTTTAAAGGAATTCAGAAATTTCGAAATGCATTTCGAATCTTTCCGTCAAGTTCGAATCTTTCCCTCATATTTCAAAACTTTCATTGCCTTCAATTTCGAAACTTTTCCTCAACTTCGAAACTTTCTCTCAGATTTCGAAACTTTCATTGCCTTCAATTTCGAAACTTTCTACATCAAAGAAACTTTCGAAAGTTTCTTGTTTCGAAAGTTTCAAAACATTCGAGGAAGGCTTTCGAACATTTTACATTCAAGTAAAGTTTCGAATGTTTCTTGTATCGAATCTTTCAAAACTTTCGAGTATTTTATTTTGAATATTCATACACATTCAAATTTTCGAATTTTACTTACTTTTGAGATTCGAAACTTTCAAATTTTCGAGGGATGGGTTGGATCAAATTCGAATATTTAAAACTTTTGAATGAGTTAGGTGAAAAATGATAGTAAATTTTTTTTGGATTTTTATAGATGAGATGGAGGATAAAATAGTCTTTTACTCATGGAGGATAAATAAGAGTTTTTTTACTCATGGAGGATAAATAGTCTTTTACTCATGGAGGATAAAATTGTCTCGTAATCTGAATATGACATTTTTTCCGCTAGGCTCAGGGACATCCTCCTTCAACTAAGGCTCAGGGACATCCTCCTCCATATGTGCATGTACAGTAGACTCGACGACATCATCATGGATGTCTTGTCTTCGACTACGCTGCCTAATTGGACGATTTGCTTCGTTTCGTCGTCTATTTGATGTTGTTGGTGGAATTCTCTCTGGACTATCACCACCTATAATGTTTCGAATAATGTTGAAAGGGAAAATAGAAGAAAAATAAGAGTTGAAGGTTCAATATATTTCAGAACCAATTCCATTGTCATTGTGGTGTGTGGGTATAAAGAAATGAAGGGAATCATTTACAATAAATGAATAAACGTTTATTATAATATTTTAAGATTTTTTTTCATCATACAATAATTTTAAGATTTTTCTTTTATTTTTTCAATAAAAAATATTTTTTTTCATTTGACATATTGATATTTAAATCTACATATATTAAACTCTTTTAATGTATTTACATTTCGATCAAAACGCTCTTACATTTTTATCTATTAAATTAAATGTTCTTTAATAGACGCGTCATTATTAATATACTAACGTAATTACTGATGCCCTACAGAGGGTTGAATAAAGATATATCAATATCAAAGATTATACAAATCATAAATATGTTTGAAATAATATTTTTTTAAATTGTTTATAAATATTTGAACACATATTTATATATTCATACAGATAGGCATTTATATTTAAACTTAATAATTATTCATGTATTTTTTATTATTGAATTTTAGAAGTGTTTATATAAATTAGTAAATATATGAACATATTAACATATAAATATGAATATTTGAATTGATAAATTTCATATTATGAAAGCCAATTTTATAGTAAAAATGCATATTAGTCTATTAAATAATAATTGTATTCTATATAAAATATTTAATATAGGAGAAAATAAAATATACATTGTTAATATAAATTTATTTTATACTGACAACTAATTAAAATTAAATATTTAAAAGTTATTTTTTAAATACAGTTTTATAATATGACTATGTGGCAATAACATAAATAGTTAATTGATAACATTGTAAAATAATTTTACTTTATCTGGATACCTCCGCTATATTTTTATAATTATGATATAATTTTACTATATAACTTAACTTTAAATATTAATATATTTCATTTAGACATTCTTTATTCATATAGACATTCGATAAATATAGACATTCAAATAAGTACTATAATGTGACTTTTTATTAATTTTTTTTTAATTTTATATCAAATTGTCACATTTAAAAAATAAAATACTAAGTTGTTCTACTTTTGAAATACAATTAATGATCGCATGTCTGATCAGCGATGAGTTGAAGGAGATTTTTTAATAGAAGGTCATATGGGGATGCGACCATGTATTGTGCGTAATTTTTTTTTCTTTTTATTTTTACAATTAGAAAATTGTTTTTTTTAATAAAATATAAAATAATTGTAATATTTTAAAAAGCAAAATATTATTAATAAATTAAAACAAAATACATTAGATTGAAATAAAAATATTTTATAAAATTTTACAAAGGAATTCAAGGATAATGCATTGAAGAAAAAATTTATTTCTATGGGTAATAATTTTATTTTTACCTTTTATAATTAGTATAATTTTTAGTAATTTCATTCTTACTTTTTATAATTAGTATAATAATACATTGTATAGTGTGTCAATATATGTTATTTAATTAATGATCCTACATATTGATACTACTGCAGAAAAAATGGACATAGTCAATCCAGATGCTTTGAAATGGTTAGACAACGTATTGCGAAAAAATTGAATTCACGCATTTGATAGAAGTAGTCGTTGAAGTCATCTACCAACCTTGTGGAATCCATCAACCGATAATTAAATTTTTCCCTTCAATTTAATGTATTTTATTTTAATTTATTAATACTATTTTTTTTAAAATATTGTAATTATTTTTATTTTATTAAATAAATAATTTTCTAATTACAAAAATAAGAAGAAGAAAAAAATTATACCTAATACATGGTCGCATCTTGGGAATGCAATCTTGTATTGAATTGTAATAAATTTTTCTTCAATTTGTCGTTTGCCGAACATGCGATCATCATAGATATTTAAAAAATAAGACATTTTAATTATTTTTTGTTTAAGTGTGGCAATCTAATATGAAATTAAAAAAAAAATATTTATAAAAAATCCACTGTAATGTTTACAAAATTTATTAATTAGAGAACAAGAAACAATACTCTAGCCTATTAGAAAGATTATATAACAACCTTTACCCAATTGCTACACCAATTAGAAAATTGAAAATTAGAATGTGTTTTCCCTGAAACTGAACCAACCCGAATGGGCCAAAGTTATATGCGAGACAATTCCATCACAATCAGTTGGGGCCCTTTGAAATACATTACAATTGCCCAATAACCACACACGATCATGTATCCTGCCCTCTTTAGTTTTTTTTCAGTGTTCCAACTAGTTACAACTTTCATTTGATTTAAGAATAATGTTCACAACACATTTTTTTAACACATTTTTTTTTATTATTAAGAAAAAATAGACTTCGATGCATCAAAATTTTGGATATAGATAGTCTATCATCAGGACCGGTCATTCGAATTTGACTGCCCTGAGCAAATTAAGAAAATGGTGCATAAATAAAAAAATTTGAAAGCTTTTATAATTATTTAAATACCATCATTTTTGTATTTTTTTTCTGCGAAATCAATAATATAATTCGTTCGTAATTAAAATTCTTAGAAAAATAAATTTGTACGAAATCAAAGAAAAGTCAGTACACCACAAATAAGGTTTTAAAAATTTTAATTTAGAAAAATTTATTTCGATGGACATGCATTAGGAAATCAATTAAATTTTTTTTAAAAAACTCAATATCATATAATTTGGTTTAAAGAACTCAATATTGTATAGTTTAATTTTGATTCAAATGTCAAAACTTCTCTAATGACACTTATTTCTTCAAATAAAATTTTACCATCAAAATCAAGAGAATTATCATTGTTTTAGACAAATTTCATGGTGATGCTTTGATTATACCATCTGTTTAGTGATTCCAAGCTTTAGTACATTGATTTTTATGAAATAAAATACAAGAAGTGTATCCAATCTTATTTCGTTGCCCTACTTCATTTTTTTTTATGATATTTGGCGAAATTAACCATAATATATATATATATATAATTTCAATATTTATGTATTTATATGCTATATTATTAGAAAAATTATTTTTTGCGTCGATCGAAAGTCCATGTTAAAGAACTAAAAATTGGCACTAATGTTGATTTAGTATCGGTGTCGGAGCAAAGCTAAAACAATCGAATCTAATCAATAGCGTGGCCAAATAACATATGAGATTATTGTAGTGTCGGTCAGATCGATTGCACATCGATGCTACTGGAAAAAGTAAAACATTAGACGCTAGTATATCTCTATTGACACGTCAACTGAAAAAAAATTATTGTATCAAACAGCCGTCGTTGGAGTCAACAAATTTTAGTAAATGCAACAGCCAGTTCGGCATAGCCGATGCCAAAGTCAACTAATAAAAAATAACAATAAAATATAAGTCAAATGTATAAATAATATAACTTTTTATGGATGCTATTTTTTTCTTTCCTTTTTTACATGTACAATTACATTTTTACGTTTTCTAAAATATTTGATACTTAAGAAACATTGAAATACTTAATATTTTCACAAAAAGTCATTGCATTAAGAACATAACAAACATACCATAAAATATCATTTGTTATGAAACTACAAATTAATAACATAATATGAAATAACAACATAACAAAGTCATAAAATACATATTTGTCAACCAATGACTACAAAAAGTAAACATAACTACAAGATTAAGCTTCGTCTAGTGATTGGTCTTCCAAATTATCATCATAGTGAGGATTCGAAGAGGATGATTTGATGTTGATTGATGCTGCAAAACGGCAATTCAATCTACATAAAATTATTTTAGTACATCAAAAAATCATTTTCTAACTTCTTTGAATACTCCCTAGCCTCTTTGGCGACCTAGGAAGCCACTTGAGTTTGGGCAATTGCATCCTGAGTAATTTGTTCAACTTTAATTGTAATCATTCTCTTCGCTTCAAAAGATATCACCGGTCATAGAATTATGAGATTGTTGTGTAAGCGATATACACCCAAGCCAAAGGTTAAGAAACAAGTCTTTCGTACCATAAATTCGATTGTGGGTGTGACCCCCTATAGCTTGTGTCCATAACTTAAGTATTATCACTCCATTTACCTTTTCAACACCATATCCACTTGTTTCGCCAAGTTGTGTTGTTACTTTCTTCAATTTTTAAAAAATGTTATTTGATCAATGAAAAATATTAATTAGGTAATAGATGATCCAATTTTTAAAATAATTTAAACAAATAAGTCAACATATAAATAACATACTAACTTATACCAATACATGTATAATAAACTAATTAAAATCATAAGAGTGTTCATCATAAAGTGATTACAATTCTAGGACTCTTGTTGCAAATGGAATCATATTCTTTATTGGTTTATTTGCAGTACAAAGAATGTATATAAATAAATAACCTTGTAGATGAACCTATTTGTGTGTGTGTGAATATATATTTCCTCTTTACATTGCAATTTTGAAACCATAGGTCAATTGTGTTGTGGTTTGTTAGTCACAAATCTTGCTGCAAGGTGCAAACTGTTGTAAAATCCAAATTCTGCTATATACATTATTTTAAATCAGAAACTTTTTTTTTTGCATAAACTAGTCACATAGCAAAATCTAAGACAATAATAAAATGCATTGAACTCCAAATAAACAACCAATAACTTACATACATAGATTATGCACGACTATCAATCCAAGCGTAGTTTTTTCACTTGTGGGTTGTCAAAAATAACATAATGGCGAGTAAATATCTTTAAAGGTTATTGCTCTACAAATAAAATCAATATTATTGGACCAAAAATAAAATAAACATCGTGTAAGTATGTAAAGACAATTCATAATTGGTCAAATTAACTTAAGATCACAACTCACGAGTAGACATCATAACATTCAATTGTATTAATCTTAGATAAATACTAGATAATATACTATAGAAATACAAGTATAAAAATACCAAGACAATAAATGTGAATTTAATACATGCGTTTGACGAGATCATAATCTCAAGAGTTCCACGACTATATATCTTAACTCTACGTAATAAATTACTTCAGATGGTGATACATGTACTTGATTCAAACCATGGGTCACTATAACACACTTGGGGGACACCGTTCATGACATTACTTCAGATGAATTGTGTTTGAAAATTAGAGATATGGGAAGATGAAATATAATATATTGATGACATTGCTACTTGTGTTCTACCCAAGAATATTACGACAATTGATGATATGAAATCATGTTTTAATGATTTCATTGATGACATGTGAGTGTGAAAAGCGAGGTTAGATGAGTAGTACTTGACTAAGAAGAGGTGTCATTGGTTTTTCTTTCTCTTGTGATTATACAACGATCTCCAATTTTTCTTATGGTAAACTTGTTATAACACTCTCTTCTTTCATTCCATTTTGAATCAGTAGAGGGGTGGATTTTTTTCCTACCTTTCCTATTTTAAAAGTGGAGATTAGACCATAGATTTTTAGTAGTGGGGATTGACCCATAAAAATATTACTCTCTTTGTATCAGTAACTAATCAATTATTTAACATTCATTTTGTGTGGGCAAAAATGGTCTATTAGAGAAACCATTATCTCTATGTGCGGTGTTTTCTTTTATATGTGTAAATATAGTATAAAAAAATCCCAATCCACAGTGGGGGATGCCGTCTACACTGGCAACAAAGTGGGATCTTCCCTAAGAGTATTCAATTAATCTAGAGATTTGCTGGAAAAAGGCAATATGGATACTATGGTTCTCAATGTGGATGACAATGCTTCAATTAATCTAGAGAGAACATGTTTTGAAGGTTTGATGTGAAATTGTGATGGTGATTTTCAATTTGTCTTTTTTGGTAGTGCAAACATTGGTTAAATGTGTTTTATGCCGAGATTCAAGCACTTTTGGTTAGTGTGGAGTTGTATTGGCAATTGAGGTTTAGGAGGATTAGTTTCTTCTTAGATTCGCTCTATGTGGTTCAACTCGTGATTTTAGGGAATATTCATTATCATCATTGTGTAAATATGTTACAAGTTATCTAAGAATATATGAAGAAAAATTGGATTTGTTTCCTCCATCATGCTTTTCGCACAAAGAAATACTTGTGTGAATATCTTTGTGAAAATGAAAGCTAATGACATAGATTTCTTGATTGTGATTCATAAACTTCATCCTAGTTTTTCTTGTTCTTCTTGGCATGTTCTTTTTTAAGGATTTAGTAGTCCTGTTTTTTTTTTCTCACTTTTTTTGTTGTTGTAAATTCTAAGTTGTGTTTGGAATATTGTAGGTAATTTATCCACTGGGCCACCACCAATTAAAATAAGCCACGTGAAATTTATTAGTTTTTATTTTTAGAATTATTTATTTGACATAGTTTTTTTGTTTTGGAAGAAGCTAAAATCCAATTAAAACCATCTATTCAAGTAAAACATGTGCCAAAATAGTCAAAATATAATCAACCAAATCAACTTTGAATGAAACAAGCTCCTATATAACAACAAATTACAGGAACAAAAGATAAGAAATCTCTCAACCTATGATGCCACAAAAACACTTGAGAGTTCATAAATTATTACAAAGGTCAAGACAATAAGTGAATTTGTCCACCATTGATCAATTTTTTGTCCACCATTGATCAATTTCATATGTGGGTCTTTTATCTTTAGCTTTAAACCATTATTATTAATGAATTTTAATTTATTCAACAAGATACTCCAAAGAACACACATTTTAGTTAAAGACTCCATCTTTCTAAATGACCTAAATACAAACTAGTCAAATCATATGAATAATTTATCGAGATATCTAATTTAATAAATATAAATCACAATTTTTTTTTAACGTAACAAAATGCATTTTGTTGGAGTACACTTGTCACCCCCAAATCACTTGAACATTGTGATTCACGCCTTACCAAAAAAATAAACAATCAAAGAATAAATGTTGCATGGTCTCATCGCCACCACACCCAAAAATATACACAATTATATGAATTCACTACTTTACATTTTACCGAGTTTTCTTTCGTAGAAATACAATTAATGAATAATCTCCAAACAAAATACTCCACTTTCAGAGAAATTATTCTGTTTAAAATAACTTCGGTTAAAACACAAATCTCCAACTTCTATATTATTAGATAATCTTATATATACATTTTTAACTGAATATACACCACTATTTTCACGTTTTCAAATTTGACATCACCTTTTTTCAATAATTATATCATATCAACTAAATGTATTTTCCTAACTATATAAAATCTAATAATAGTGTGTATTCAATTGATTTTAATTAATTATTAATAACTGGTGCACAATTTTCAAAAGACAAGTTAGACGTCCCTTTTTTTCTTTAAGAAGGTAGTGCACATGCTAAAAAAAGTGATTGTCCAAAGTGATGCACAGTTGATATGAAAATATAATTTAGTTTTTTTTTCTTTCTTTTCTTTGAATTGTTTCTTTGAATTGTTTAATACGTGGCCTAAGGGAATTTACGATTATGGTGTTTTAACTATTTAGCACCAAGAAAACAAATATTTCTATTGTGGATTATAATTTTAAGAAATTTATAAATAATAATAATTATAGAAACATGAAGACTAACTGTATTATGGATTATATAACATTCAAGGGTAGCAACCCTCGTGATCTCTCCATCCGATGCACGTTAACTTGTTCAGTGGGACGGTGCTTCCATCGTCATTGCTCCAATTATAATAACTAGTTCACCCACGTGTACCACGTCAAATCAAATGATGTCTGGTTTTATTAATTTTAGAAAAGAAAAAAGTGATTCATAGAATTGAGTTTTATATTACAACAAAAAAATTGATTTTCATATATTTGAATCTATATTTTTTATAAATATATATTTGAATATGTTATCTTTTATCTTAATAATTTATAAAATTTAAATGAACTGACAAATATTAATATTGTTAAGTTAAATAATATTTTAAATTTAAATTTAAAATTTTATTACAGATTTTGTTTATCATTTTATTTTAAAAAAAGGAAAGAATCAACAATAATAAAAATTAATTGCACTTTTCAAACTACTTTTATCTTCATAATTTTTGTGAGAATTTATTTAAAAAAAATTTAATTAACCGAAAAATATTGTAGGAATCGATGTCATTTAATACAGTGAAATTAATTATAATTTACTAATTATAAGTAATTAGTGTGGTTGAGCTCGTGCGCTTGCACTAACAATTGTTTAAATAAAATATTTTAATATGAAAGTACTATATGATAAGAAAATAATGTTTATTTAGTTATATGTTGTTAAGAAAGTCAAATTTTTAAAATATTTTAATAGTTAAAGTCTATTTTATTTTCAAAGGTGATATTTAATTTTACTATTGATATTTTATTTATGAATTCTAAAATGGTTACTGACATAATTCATCATCGTTGTACCTCTATTCAACATCTACAATTAGTCTTTCTAAAGATTATTGTTCAATCTTATTCATTCTCATAATTAATAAGTTGAAGTTATGTCTATTGATCGTAAAAATAATAAATGTATTGACCTCTTTATATATAAAATCTATTATATATATTTTAATATAATTATGTTGAATTCATTTTTTTCTTATAAATAATATTATGTATATAG
>JBBPBS010001017.1:14986811-15006065 GCA_037974835.1 Cicer judaicum
TTAATGATTTATTTACTTTTTCTAATATGAAATATTGATGTATTTTTATTTTTGCAAATGTAAACTAAAGAATACTAACTTTAAATTATGCCCATATAATATTTATAAAATGAAAAAAGTGTAAATTATCAACTATTACTTAAAGTAATATTAATGGTTATTTTATAATTATTATAAATATAATCTGAATATTGTTCATTGAAGCTATAAAATAAAACTGTTATTGAAAGTACAATTGAAAAAGGTGTTGTATCTTATAACTTTCTTATATAATTTTGTTTATATATTTTAGTTTTTAAAAATTATGTATTATACAATAAAAAATCTTGTTAACATGGTAAAAGTAAAAAATTTGAAGTTTTATTTGAGAAGAACAATATTTAAATTTTAAAGAAATTAAATACACGATTTTCAAGATAATATATCTATATTTGATTCCTTGACATGGATACTTAGAATATATGTTGACTTTTGTAAAAAAAATATCATTTGTCAATTTATTCTCTGAGTACAACTAAGTTTTTAGCTAAAAAAAATTAATATTCAAGCAACTAAATTTGAATTGAGAATGCTCCACTTTTACACGTCAAATCTTTAGGACTCAGTAAAAAAAAAAATATTGGTATTTGATAAAAATAAAATAAATAATAATAATATAATATTTTTTCATGAAAGTAATTAATTTTTTAAAACATTTCTTTTAAGTTAAAAAATAAAATAAAATAAACTATTCCGAAGTCCGAAACATGGAGGTGAGCCATGATTGACGAGGTTGTGAGGCTCTAAAAATAATAGCAATCCACTCATACTACTTTTTTATTTTCCTCAACGGAAATCCACTCATCCCACTTGACCACTCCATTTGGCACTATAAACATTTTCAGTGGTCTCAATTTAATAATCAATCTCTCTCTCTCTCTCTCTCTCTCTCTCTCCCTTACACATGCATCAGCATTCAGCATCATGCATGCACTCATAGAATCTACCACGCACACCGCTCAACTATGTTGAATTATTCAATTCCAATCAAAACAGGAGGAGTAATAGGTAAATATTCAAATAAAATTAATACCCCAACTTCAAAAATTAAAATAGACGGCCGAGATGGCCTCATTTAAAATTCTCATCATCCTAACACTTAACTATATTTTAATTTCATTAAATTAAACAAATTAATTGCACTGAGAAAATGGGACATAATCACAGACAATCAATGCTCTCTTCCTAATTTCCGCTACCTGCCTTAGCTGACTAGTTACTACAACTAAAATCATTGACTATTTTACCAAAAATAAACCGGTTCAGACCGGTTCGTTGACAAAATATCTAATCTAACCTTACCACTAAACCAACTCTAGACCATTTGAACCCGGTTCAGACCAGAAGCAGGTTCATCCGTCTCCTTCCTCCGCCTCATCTCCAATACCTTACGGTGGCTGTTCGAGTGAATATCGCCAGAGAATGTTGGGCTTGAAGCCGGTCTATACTCCGGGAAAAGTCGACCGGACTTAAACCGGACGCCGCAAGCGTTACATAGGGTTTTGGGTCCAAGTGGACCGGTTCTCCACTGTGGCGTTTTCTGCACCTGGCAATGGCTACACCGTCGTTGAAACTGGGGTCCACCCGGTTGGACCTCTGCCTTTTTCCTCTGCTTCTTCGTCGCGGAAAGTACGGGGTTGAAGGACCAAATATGACAGTTGGGCCTTCTGGTCTTGTTGGTTCTGGGCTTTTTACGGATTGAAGAGAGATGAGCAGGAGTTTCGGGTGGGCTCGGTCTAGGTTCCGGTTCGGCCCGGGACCGAACAGGATACGGTAGAGAAAGTTCCGGCAGATAATCGTCCACAAAATGGGACACCCATTCCAAATCCGCAACATCATCGGTCTGAGAAAATCCAAACGATTCTCGAATTTAATTTTTGAACTTTTTAATTTGGAAAATTTGAAAAAAAAAATATTGAATAATTAAAGAGAAATTTATTGTATAATTAAACTCACCGGAACTTCCAATCCGGCGGCAAAAATGGAGTCAGACTCGGCGGTACCGGAAAACGCTGTGGAATTGGAGATACCGTCGTCTTCTGTACGGTCATGTGAAGAACCTGAGGTAACGCTGTCCTTTTCCTGGTCTTCCTCTTCCTCGTAATCATCAATTCCTTTTCCGACGGAACCATGTTGGAATTCGCCGTGGGAAAAGTCAAGCAAGTCGTCGACCAAGAAATCTTCGCCGACAACAACGTTGTTAGCGTTCAAACACAGAATCTCTTCGCAAATTGTTTGCGGGAAAATAGACTCTGTCCGCAAGCTTGGTTTCAACGCTTTTGCCACCACAACTTCCATTTTTTTTTTCTCTCTCCTGTAGTTTCTTCTACCTACAAAACTAAAACTATTATTGTAAAAATAGAGTTTCACTTGAATTAATAATTTTTCGTTGCAAACGTTGCTTGGTATTAAATTATTTTTTTACCTGATAAAAAAAATTAAAAGTGGTGAAGACAAAGAGGGGAAACCGCAGGAGAGTTTCCTTTGGTTTGGAAGCACTGAAATGAAAGGCAGGTTGTTTGGCGAAACAAGCGTTGAGATATTGGCTTATAATAATTATTAATTTCTTTTTGTTTCTTATTTTCACTATGTACCAATATTTTTTCCAATTTAATAAATATCCCACTACAAAATTTTGCTTCTCATAGAGAGAGTCATGCAGTCATGCACCAAGGGTGTGACATTTGGTCAGGTGGTGGGGCTTCACTATTATTGGTATCTTTTTTAATTTTATTTATTTTTTGGAGTGCATGATATAATGATATTGATTATGGCTTTGTAAATCCAAATAATGTTGTGATTCTTTTCTTTTGAGAGAGGGCAAAAAAAAAAAAAAAAATTGACTTGGTCCAAATCAACATTCCAACCAGTTTCATAGAAAATGTTAAAATGAAATGCCGGTTTTGACTATTATTACAAACGTCTGAGATTGATTAATTTTGATTCTGTGTTTTTGAAGTATAATAATGATAATAAGATGAGAGTTTGGCGCTATCGGTTATTCTTTCTTTCGAAATTCACAATGAAAGAGGAAAGTGGACAGACCGTGTTAGTGTAGTGAATAATTACAACTTTTTCAGTGTCGTATTGAATTAATTTAAGTGGAAGTGAAATGAGAATGAAAGATTAATAGAGCATTGCTTGGTCGCGTGAATTGCGCCTCGTGATGTGGTTAACATTTGGATACTTATCCCGCTACTTTCTTTTCTTTTCTTATTTTCCCACATGGACTCGTATTAAAGGTGAAATAGGTTTTGCAATAATTAGTTTCATGGGAATTATTTTACCTCACTTTCAATTATCATATCTCATCACTCTATTTTTAAGATTTAATCTATTTTCTTTTTCTTCTAATTTTTATCACAAACTTGACAGTAAGTTTGTTTCAAAATATGCCTTTTTATATCTTACCATTCGTAAGTCTATATATCATTCGAGTGTTGATAATGAGCTCAAATGTTAATATGATAATAAACTTCAAATTTATTGTTATCCGATATTATATAATAATTTATTATATTTTTATTTTATAATAATAAATTTAAATATGACAATAAAATTATGTTGGTCAACATATTTAAATTATATGTTTGAACCAATTTAGTTAAATATTTTGATTTTAGATATAAATAAAAAGAAAAAATAGATTTGATTTAAATTTTAGACTAGAGACATTAATTTTTTTAATCTATTTTTTTATATATTTGACACTAGATAAAGCATAAAGTATATTTTTTTTAAAAAAAATTTGACCTATATAAAAAAGTGTGGTTTGTACCACGAGGAACACATAAATTTTAAATAGTGGATGCACTATATATTATTATTATAGTATATAAATTTTTATTAACATTAAAAAAAATCTCTAAATATCTCTTTTGTTAAAAAAATTATACAAATTGACTAATAAAAATTAAATTAATTAATTAAAAATACATTTAAATATTAATATAATGGATAAATGACACATTTATGTTTTTTTGGTGGTAATTTTAATGTATTTAAAGATTATTATATAAACACTTACATTAAAAAAAAAAAAATAACGGAGACTCAATTAGGAACATATTCGTCATATATTTTCTTAATAAATGTACTAGGCACTAAAAAAATTATTCAAAATCAATTGTGGGCAATGCGCACACATCCTTTGAAATGAGTTTGTCCTTGATCGACCTGAACTTGTAGTAGATTATGTTATAGATAATATCTCTAACTCGAAAACCAATTCTTTCAAATTTACATTCCTCCTCTAGTGAGTAAAAAAACATCTCTAGTTCCTTGTCAATCTTACTTTTTTTGTTTGTTTGAGAATTTCTTAAAATTAAATGCAACATTAATTTATTATTTATTGTTTGTCAATAATGGTCTGAACAATTTATTGTATAAAAAAATTAGATTTATTAAAATATTGTCTCTCTTCTACCATTGATGATTTATTTGAATGTTTCAAACCTTAATAAGAAAAATATATAAATAAAGAAATAATTTTTATTAAATTATCTTAATTAAGTATTGATGTATTCAATATTACCATAAATATAAAGTAAAAAGTATTGACTTAAGAGTAATATACATAATATTAATAAAACAGTACAACTAAAAAAATTAAAATAATAATTAATATTATATTAAAAATTGAAAATTAATTCATACTATGATTTTTTTTTAAATAGATTAGTCATCGTACGATGGAGGAAATTATAAATAGTCAAGAGTATTATAAAAAAGAATAAATAGTTTAATAAAACTAACAAAATTTATTGATTTGTGTTACAACTTTAAATGTTAGTTAAAAAAACAAAAGGAGTTAGCTAAATAATTAACTAAATTAAACAAATTAAAATTATGTAGTAGATTATATTAAATAAGATATAATATTTTCAGCATGATCATTTAAATATTCATTATTGATCAACTTAATCTATTTTAATTTTATATAAATTATAAAGATAAAATTATAATTTTTAATATTTAAAAAATATTAAATATATTATATATAAAAAAAATTTAAAAATTATTATAATATTACTTGTGGAATGAGTGCGAGTGCAGGATGGATATAACATCTTCAAACTCGTCTCTACCTTTGAATTTTAATTTGGGAAAAATTCATACCCGCACTCTATCAAAACGAATTTTCTCTATCTAAATTAGACAAATTTGGAATGAGTGTTCGTGATTGCGCATGATATTGTCATTCCTAATTTGAATACTTTAAATTGAATAAAACTCAAAATTAAGGATATCCAAACTTTGAATTCCAACATTCAAGAAGTTGGTAATCAACGATATCACAAATTTCCTTTCTTCTTTAAATCACTTTTATAACAATTCTTCTTTCAATCAATGTCTAAGTAACTTAGACTATCTATAATTTAAAATTAAATCTCCCGCATTGAATCTACCAGATGGTTCTCATAAGTTCACGTTCATAGTATCACGAAGCAACTTATCATATTCTAATTTTTGTTTTCTTCACAATTGAAGCTTTCATAAGAAAGAATATAAAAACAAGAAAACGCATTTATTCACACTTTCTTTTCAATTCGCGATTTCAGGAAGAAAATAATGCTGACCGAGTTCCTCACATTCGTATAAATATGGTGTTGTTTTTAAGTTTTGAAAAATTATTTCAAAATAAATTCCAATATATTATTTAGAATTTAATGTGGCCTATTGCATTGCAAGTAAGTTTAGATTGAAAGTATTTATAGTTCTTAAAGATTTTTTCAATACAGTGAAGCTGATTTAAAGAAAATCTATTTTTTTAACTTAGGAATCATGATTATAATTATTACACCCGTTTCTCTAAGATATTTCATATCAAAATTGTTACACAACAATGATTTCATGATACTTATAACTTGAACATTTGAACCAAATATGAGTAGGTCATCTAGATAAATACATGCAAATGTTATTTTCAATATCCCTTTACAATCTATTGGTTTGCAACCATGTCATGTTATCGTTTATAGTTTCTTGCCATAAATTTGCATCCAAAGATGTCAATACTTCTTGAAGATTTACAAGATCCTCTTCTAAGATATATGTCGTATAATCGAATATGTAATCTTTAGTAACTCTGGCTCTCTTACTTCTTCGAGGTTTTGTTTCGTCTTATTTGTTGCTTTCAGTGTTTCTCATCACAGGAACGTGACTTGGTTCGCTGCCCCCACTATTTATCGATTTGAAAGAAAAATATATTTTTATAGAAGTCAATTTCATTTGACTCTATGATCACTTTCGCATTTAGGTCATAAAAGTATAGTCAAACCAATCGTCAATAAAAGTGATAAACAACATTTTCCACTTCTTGTTAAAGTCCCATCAAGTTCACATACATCAGAGTGTATTAAATTTAAAGGCTCAAATTATCTGATTATTGATTTATGTGAACTCTTTGTTATTTTAGCTTGACTACAAAAATCACATTTTTCAAAATAATGTAATAAAAACTTCAGAATTAAACCTAAGTTACTTAAATTTGGAATCACATGTTTGTTCACATGATATAGTATAGCATGTCAAATATTAAAATCACACTAGATGTAATTAGAAGGAGACATTTTAATTTTATTGATTTCATCATTCAATTTAAACATGTCATCAGTGGCGTACCATTTTCAACAAAAACAATTTTTAGAAATGATGTACACATTTGTCCTTATAGACCAAGTAAAGCATGCTTTATTCAGAAGAAACACAAAAGCTAAATTCTTTCTTATTTTTGTAGTATGCATCTAGTCCTTCAAAAGTAAGGTATTTCTATAGGTGAATATTAATTTTACATCTCCAATACCAGCAACATTAGTGTTGTGAGAATTTCCCAACTAAACTTTCTTATCTTCAACAAAATTCAATGGTTTAAATATAGCACGATCATAACAAACATGACGTGAGACACCAATGTCTATCCACCATCCATCTGATCTACCAATAAAGTTGATTTCAATTATCATAGTAATAAATTGTCCTTCTATCAAGTTATCCTATTGAGCAAAGCTTGACTTTTCCTACACTTGTGTACCATATGACCATGTTTCCCATATCTAAAACAAAGAAATGGTGTGATAAAATCATTTTTAGGACATGGTTGTTGCCTTATAATTAGGACTTTGAAAAGATTCTCAATCTTGTTGTTGTTTTGTACACTGCGGTTCTTATTCTTAAGTTGTTTGTCAATTGACTTCAGAGCTCCTTTGATGAATTTCATCTTGTTATTTGACACAACAAGCACTTCATCTTTCTCAATTTTTGAGGCGGGTTATCAGACACTCTAGTGAGACTTCTTTTATTTTATACATGAGATAATTTTTATATATTTCCAAGCAAGGGAAAATTTATCAATTATAACAACAATTCAAAAAACTATCCATCTAAATTCATACCTTTAAAGATGATCTCATGAGTTATTTTTCTAGATTTTATGAGACTAAGACTCCACTAATCTATCATCGGGAATTTGATGTTTGAGGTAGCGGCTCACATCATACTTTTTAGCTTCAACTTCCTTGGTATTATATTTCTTCTTCAGAGCATTCCAAACTTGTCTAGCAATATTATTGTAACTATAATAATCAATCAAATTATCAACAAGTTCATTAAGAATATAATTCTTATAGAGGTAATCATTATGTTCCTATTGGGTTAATTCAACAACTTTATTATCCTTTTTAGTTTGTTCACTTATTTCTAGAACAATAGGAATGTCATCCTTTAAAATGTTGACAACCTTTTTCTTAGTTAAGAAAAATAACATCTTTTGTTGCCATTGTTTGAAGTGACATCGCTCAAACCGAAATGGTTTATTGAAATAAAAAACAATTGAACCTGACCTAGTAATTTCATCGGTAGATATGGCAGAATGAAATATCTTAAAATTATTCTTTTTGAGTTTCAAAGATATTACTTTGTATGTAAAACACAAAAATGTCGTAGAGAAAAATGCACATAGTTAAAAAATAATTTTTATTTTATTTTGTAGATACTAAAAAAATATTACACCACTAAGTCCAGAAGACCGAATGGACGGTGACCAATGTACGTGTGTGTGTGGTGGCCAATATACGTGCGTTCTCACATTCACAAAATTAGATACCTCTTGGGATACACTCCAATTAACATACATCCACTTTATAAACACTACTAATGTGTGTTATCTCTCTTATGTGGGACTTTTTTATTATTTTCAATTCACACCAACTAACTCTATGGTTTTCCAATCATATTCAACATCTTTTTTGTCATATAATATTATCGAAACATATGAACATAAAGGAAATAAGGTAAAAACGGTCAAGGCTCTTATTCTATTGAAGTACAAAATTTCCATAGAATAGTTCATGTGTTTACCTCTTGAAGCATTGAGGAGGATACAAATCACCATCAAAGAGCATATCTCTTGACACGTGTTTTAATTTTAATCATCAACATGAAAATTATAGACGTCATTACATAGTCCCAGCATAAAATGGAACATGGTGCTAGCCATTTTATGAGGGTATTGGTAATCAGGATTACTTGAGGAACATGTTCTTCTTCAATTTATAGAGAATGAGAATAAACTACTTAAACTCTAAAAAATCATATTTTGGACTCAACCCAAAATAAGACCTAAATTTGTATATTTAATTAAACTATTTTAATTAAACGTAAACTATTAATTCAATTAAATCATATTTAATTCAATTACTTGTCGACCCTTATTTATTTAATCAAATCATATTAAATTAAATAAATTATAAATATGTTAATTGTATTAAATTATATTTAATATGATTAATATCTAACGAAATCAAATCTTATTTAATTTAGTCATTCATTTTGTTGTTAATACTCTGTGTGTAACTATTATAGGTTCTCACTGAAATAATAATAATATCAAATATTTAATATAGTTTAGGTTTAAATATGTGTTTGGTCCTTGCAATTGTAATCTTTTTTGAGTTTGATCCCTGTATTTTTTTTTAACATCCTTGCAAATATAGTTTTATTTGAAAATAATCGTTTCATCCAATCTTTGTGATAAAATTTGTAACACCGTTAAAATATAACCATTTTTTAATAAAAAAAACCCAAATATAATTAAATTATAATATTTTTTAACCTAAAGTTAATCACAAACGTTTTAGTCTTCTTCCCTAAAAAAAACGTAAATCGCGCCTTCTTCTACATCATTCCAGTTCTCTTCCTCATCATAATTCTCATCATCTTCATCAATTTGAGATTCATCACCGTAATTCATATTCAAATTCATCGTTACCATATATAATCTTTTTTTCGTCTGACGGTACTTGTTGGACAATGGTGGGTTCTAAGAATTAACTCTGAATCAAAGTTTTTCTTCTTGGCATGGAGATTAAGGGATTTTAGGGGAGTATATGGAAAAGTACAAAAGTGGGAGTAAAATTTGGTTGTAGCGGGAGGATGAGCAAAGAAGAGAGTCCAATTCCTAGTCCTAGATATAGTAATTGTAACGAGTGATAAAGAACTTCGCCATTGTGACAGGGTTGAACCTTTAATCAAATTCATTAAGTTTTTCTAGATTTTTTTAAATTAATGAATTGCAACATAATGTGAGGAATTCTTCAACGGGAAGAGGACTAAAATGATGAAGCAGAAGGCACAATTTATGTTTTTTTAGAGAAGAAGATTGAAATATTTGCGATTAATTTTAGGTTAAAAAATATTATAATTTAAGTATATTTGATTTTTTTTGTTAAAAATGGTTATCTTTTAACGATGTTACAATTTTTGTAACATAAATTGGATAGAAAGACTATTCTAGAACAAACTATATTTACATGGATGTTAACCAAACAAAAAACTTACGAGGACCCAAATAAAAAAAAGTTACAATGACAAGGAACAAAGACATATTTAAACCTATAATTTATTTACGCTTAATTACAGTTTTGGTCCCTCTATTTTAGCTGAATCACGAAAGTAGTCCCCCCATTTTATTTCTCTCCAATTTTGGTCCCCCAAGCTTAATTTTGGTCTAAAATTTGATTAGATTTCATTTTTTAAAGTCGTGTTACATCATTTATGACCATATATTTCAGGTACAATTGTTAAAAATGAGATCTTGAGACATGATGTGACTTAAATAAATGTAAAAAAAAATGAAATTTCATGAAGTTTTGGACCAAAATTCTGTTTGGGGGACCAAAAATGGGGAGAAACAAAATGGGAGGACTACTTTCACGATTAAGCTAAAATAGAGGGACCAAAACTGCAATTAAGCCATTTATTTAATATAAAATATTATAAACAATGATTGTCATCCAACAATGCATCATTGCTACCCAAATCATGAGAAAATCAGTTATGTGATTTAACAGTTACCGCAATCACTATTTAATGTGCAATAATTGTTTGTTCGTCCAAATGTCTGATTGAATGCAAGTCACAATATGCGTCATCCTTGCAATACAATATAATTATTACTCCTACTATCTATACCTATATAACAATTTGATATCTCATATCCTTGATGCATGACATACGATCATCAATCTGCTCGCTAATAGTCTTGATGTATTATTGTTGTCCTAATTAACAATGACATTTTGACTACGGACACTTTAAAAATAATGTTCTAATGTACAATAGAGTCTCACGGTCAAATAACACTTGATGCTTTATTAACTAACTATCTATTTTAAGAACTTTATTAAATTATCTGTTTAAATGTGTCTTTGGTCCCTACAAAAAAGATCTGATAAACTATCATGACATAGGGGCCTATAAATACACACCAACATATTTTATTTTATGATATATTAAAAATTAAAATATTTTATATCATTAAGTAATAAATTTAGTTATTGATTATTTAATAATTAGTGTTATTTTATAAAGAAAATATGAATACAAATTAAAAGAAGGATTTAGGGATTTTTAGAAAACTCTTCATTTTTTGAATGTTGATTTGACGTTAGGGACCAAAGTTGATAGTTTCTGATTTTACAGGGACTAAATCCAAAGAAAAAAACTTACAGGGACTAATAATCAAAAAGTGATATATTTGTAGGGACCAAATATATATTTAAACCTAAATTATACGATTAATAATATAATAAATAATTTCTTGTACATATAATCAAAATTAGATATATGATTTAAATTCATGATACAAATAATAATCTATATAAAATAGATTGACACTAGGGCTTACACCAAGAAGTCGAGCGGTGCTTGTAGCGTTGTTCTATTTGAAGTGGAATGAATAGTCACAAGAAATGGAAGTTTGAATTGTGACCCATTTAAAATTTAGTTCATGCACGTTAATTGATGTTTCACTCAAGACTAAACTTGATAATCAAAAGTTGATTAACAATCTTTTAACTAACTAGAATGTTCTCGACATTTTATATGAAGTTAAGAAGTTGCAAATAAAAATATTAATAGTGAGTTATGATTTTTGTGTGCAAATAATTAAAGATAAGAGATATAAATATTACACGCAAAAAGTATATTGGTTCACTCAACTATGACTAGTCTAGTCCTCACAACCATGAGATCTTCACCATGTGCTTCGGAACCAGAATGTTCTCCCTCACACATTTTCTCTTGATCACACATTGATCAATTACAATCTTCACCTTTTAATCTAATTTTTTTTTACTGTCACATTTCAATCTAAAATAAATTTTTACAAACACACTTAATTTAACATAAAAGATAGACTTGAGTTACTTTCAATGTGTATGATAAAAAGTGTTTGTGATTAAATGATTCTCAAGTTTATTTGAGATAAATAAAGACAAACTCAATAAATGATGATCCACGAAATATCACAAGTAAAAAGTATATTGGTTCACCCAACTATGACTAGTCCAATCCTCACAACCGTGAGATTTTCACCATGTGCTTCAGAACCAAAATGTTCTCCCTCACACATTTTCTCTTGATCACACATTGATCAATTACAATCTTCACCTTTCAATCTAAAAAAGATTTTTACGGTCACCTTTCAATCTAGAATGAATTTTTACAAACACACTTAATTTAACATAAAGATAGACTTGAGTTACTTTCAATGTGTATGATAAAAAATATTTGTGATTTAATGATTCCCAACTTTATTTGAGATGAATAAAGACAAACTCAATAAATGATGATCCACACATATAGTGAAGAGAGATGGAGTTTGCTTGAAAAGTTTTTTGACTTGTAATGATCGTCAATTTATATATGATGAAAGAATTTGAATATTCAATTTAAATTGAATACAACCATTAAACACATCAACCAAGTGTCAGATATGTTTTAAAACAATTAAACACATGTTTGTATTATTGTCCAAAACGTTTTTGACAAACCCAAAATGTTCTTGCTTTTGAGTCTGATGGAAAATGTGAATAAGTGTGAAGTGAGGTGTCAAATGTCAATTGACATTATTATGATCAGAAGCATGCCTAACTTTATACAAAATAGTGCTAGTACAATGAACTTGTGTAATTTGTACTTTTTCCGGCTAATCAATTAGGAGATCAAAACTGCAGATCAATCTGCATATGCTTTTTGCAAGTGGATATTCACTATTTGACTTTCTTGAGGCTTGATTACTTTTCGGTAACCCGTGTGCGAATTCTATCAATTTAGAACAAGATTTTAGTGATTTAAAAACGGATTCATTTGTCTTTTGTTTTTTATTTAAGACAACCATAATGAGCTATAATGTTCTACAATAATTTTGTCATTAATTTGGGTATCATTCAACATGTTTTGTTTTTTAAAGTAGGCCTTCAAATCTTGATTTTTAACTGCTCATTAAATGTTGAAAAACTCGCGTGTGAAATTAATGTCAATTGATTTACTGCATGTTGCCCTTCCAAAAAGATCTCTATTGTCAATTGTTCTTTACTTGACAACCAAAATATTCTGGTGAATGTTCTTCTATCGTGCTTTTAACAAATAACTTAATAAAAGACTCAATTTTGAAATGATTTCTTCTCCAAAGTTGATTCTTATCATATTGTTGAACTAATATGAATATTTTTTAGTGCGATTAATTTGTTCATGATGAGAACATTCTTTCATAACAATTGAGAATGATGTCTTCTATATGAGAAGAGAAATCTTTTGTTGGATCAATACTTCCTACAATATTTTTTGGTGTTACACATGTTGTGGTTTGTCCGTCAAGTATCACTGAGATACTTTAATGTAAGTATGAATGTATTGGATAGTTTCTTTATGAAGATGCTATCTTGAAGATGCAATAATCACTATCTTGAATGATTAATATAGTATATGATATATTTTTTTTGAAATTATTTTATAAAGATGTTCTTTGACTTCTTTATTTATTTTCATATATGTTTGAATTTATAATACATCCATTATACGTATTTTTCAAGGTATCAAATGATCATTTTGATCACTATCCTTATTCTTTGGATCATAACGTTCTACACACTTGTTGCATTTGATTCTTGAGACAACTTTTGACTTGTTTGATTCTCGTAAGTTCATAAACTTGTTTGGAAGATAACCTTATAATATTTCCATGAAATAATCTTTTTAAGTTACTTTGATTTTTTCATAATTGAGTAAACATTTATGTATTTGTTAATTGTGAATGGTTTTTTGTTTGGCTACTTACGTGATTCGTTTTACTTAAATAAAACTCAAGTGCAACCATAATTAGATTATCATTAATAAAACTTAAAAATTTATTTCATTATATTTAATATCTTTAAAACATATATTAAAAAATTATTTAGATCAACATTCTTGACTTCCCCTTTTGGAATAGTTGGTTCTAGATGTTTGTAGAAATGTCACTGAGAGTAGTTTTGCTTTGGAGAAGTTAAGTTCAAAGTGTCCCAATTTGAGGGATGATAAGTTGGGTCAATTTAAAGAGATTTTCTTAGCAATTGGGTCACAGCTTGACGGAATTTCCCTTTGCCATTGGCTTCAATCCTTGTCTGTTAGTAGTTGTGGTGACCTTGATGACATGGGGTTAATTGAGATTGCCAGAGTGTTATCACAACTGGTGAGGTTTGAGCTTCAGGGCTGCAAGCTTGTTACGGAAAAAGCGTTAAGGACTATGATTTGCTTGCTTCGAAGGACTTTTATTGATGTCAAAGTTGCTAATTGTGTCAACCTTGACGCTTCTGTGACTATGTGGTCTAAAATTAAGGTATGTGGTCTAAAATTATTTTTAGACTTGACCTTTATAAAAGTTCAATATGGTTTATTAGCTTATTGATTTAATTGCAGTTTTGATTCATTTATTTCAGTTAAATCACGAAAATAGTCTCTCGTTTTATTTCTCTTCAGTTTTGATTTCTCAAATAGAATTTTGGTCTAAAACTTGATGAAGTGTCATTTTTTAAGTCACACTACACCATTTATGATCACAGATTTCAGGTACAATTGTTGCACCATGAAATCTTAAGACATTGTGTGACTTAAATAAGTGCAAAAAAATGACTCTTCGTCAAGTTTTGGATACAGTTATGTTTATGGACCAAAATTGAGAAAAAATAAAATAGATGAACTATTTTCGTGATTCAGCTAAAATAAGATAACCAAAATTACAATTAAACTTAGTTTATTTTATAGTTTAATTCATATTAATATTTTAAATACATATTTAGATATAATTTTTAATAGATTAACAAGTTAATGGATCTATTTGTTTAAGCATAAATAAATTATTTTTGTTTAGAAAATATAGAGATTATTTTTTAAAATATAATTTTTTTATTTATGTTTATTTACTATCATAAAAATGATTTTTTTAATGATTTTTAATTTGTTTGTATATAATTTGATAAAAGTGATTTTTTAAATTATAAAATTATCATAAAGGACGTGATTTTTCTAAATACACTAATTTCTCTCGCCTTCTCTATGTCATTTCTCTCGGTCATGATTTTTCGGTTGGATGCGGTCATAAACATAATTAGGTATCTTTTGAAACTTCTCAAGTAATATTCTTCCACCATTCTTTACTAGAGTGGGTGCCTAATCTATTTCTAGCCTTTATTTCTTCAATGCAAAATTATCTTTTTTTTAGTTGTCATTCTAATTATTATTTAAATCACCAAAAATGTTAAATCATATGTTTAAATTCGTTCATAAAATAACCTACCATTAACCAAATTTCTAACTAATAAACATAATAATTGTCATATTTACTAAGCTCGTAGTTAGTACTTGTAGAATCTTTGATATATTATGTGTCAATATTTAAAATATTTGTTGTGTAATTTACTAATGTGTCAATATCTAAAATATTTGTTGTAAAATTTACTAATTTTAAATTGGACACTTCAAAATTTATTAGTTTAATTCATTTCTTAAACACACTTCAAAATTGATTAATGCATTTAAAATACTCATAAAAAACAATAAATAAACACACAGAAGAAAAAAAATGGTCACATAGGAGGAGAAAAACATCCCACATTGAAGGAGAAAATTCAACTTTGATAGAGAAAATTTTAGTAAAAATTGATAGATGACAATTTCAGATTTTCCAAAAAGGTCAGAGTAGTTATATTATTTTTTCTCGTTAGTGAATTATGTTCAGTATTTTTCAATTTTGTGTCATCTTTCTACTTCATTCATGACACGAGACAAACATGAGAAGTTACTATTATTAGCTAAAAATAATTTTTTTTTAACATGATTTTTTAAAAATATGAAACAAACGTCGATCAAAATTCAAACAATAAAAAAAAATTTGTTTGAAAAATTAGTTTTTTTTTAAAAAAAATAAAATTAAAACAAATGTATCCAATATATTAATGAAATTAAATATTTTTTTTTTATATTTAACATGACATCGTAAATAATTTGAATTTATATGAAATCATATTTCAATTCATTATTTGATGGGATTCAACATTGGTTTAATAGACTAAGTCTAGTTTAAAAAATTATCAACAAAATAAAAGACTAAAATACAAATGTTAATTTATAGTATGACATTTTATTTTATAATTACTATATATAAAAATAATAAAAATATTAAGAGTATTTTATTAAATAAAAAAATGAAGAGTTTCTAATATGGTAGTCTTTTATTTTATTATTATAAATATATATATATATATATTATTTTAATTACATATTTATGTGTTTCAAATAAATTTTTTAGGTAGTTTAAATTTAGTCTATTTAAATAAATAAGTTTCTATAAAAAGAATTGAAATCTTATCTTTTTACCGAACGGTTTAAGATGAGTTAGACTTTTGGCCCCATCTATTCCCATAAAATTCTTATACTAGTTTCTATTTGCTGGTTTAAGCATTTACTGGTTTGACTTCACCAATTTCTCATGTGCCAACTTTTCATATAAATAAATGGATTTTGGATAGAACCACCTACTTACCAATTGTGGCATGAGTCGCTTTTGTTCTCTGATGAGTTTACTGCCAGTGGTCCTATGAGAGAAAAAGTGTTTTACTTTATTGCATTTCATGCTTGTGTTGCTATAAATTCAAGATGCTCTTAAACTTCTATGCAGTAAAAGGTGCATCCTATGAAAACATTGATGTCAGTTATCTTGGTGTGAGAGTTGGTGGTAATAGTACATCAGAATGTGTTTTTAACATTCTTAGTATATTTTTTCAGGAAACACATGTTTTAAGGATGTCTGTAATAGTATATATAGATAGCTTCCTATTTTTCTACTTTTCTAGTCTCTATTTGGTATTATAGGTATATTGCACATTCCTTATATTTAAGTCTTATGTTTTCTTTCATAGTTTGGGAGGTTTTTCTGATGTATGTGTCATATATAACTATTCCTGCAACCATGACAAACTACTCTATTAATTAGATTGATGTTAGGAATCAGAGGAATCAAAGTACTTGCTATTTTTTTTTTTTACATTATAAATCGCATGCTTTTATTCAACTAGTAATCATTCATGAACTGTCTACTCCCTCACCTCACAAATTTCGAGTATTTTCTTATTAACCAGTTTAGAGTTTTAGTAGAATGCAGGGTTATTTGCTAGTATATAACTTACGTTATTATTTGCTGCTTACAATTGGTTATGTTTCTGTTTAATGAACTAAAACTGAGCATGATTTTGATCTCTTATTTCCATTAATATCTGTGACACCATCCTTTAGCAGTTCTTCAATCTGTTAACATCTATTCCTTCATTATATTTTGTTAAGATCCCTCATTGTCTCTACATAATTAAATTTGCCTCAGTAATGACTAAGAAAATCCTCCACAGTTTAATCTCAATTCTAATGTTGAATTGAAGCCTATTTGAGTCCTAATAGTGAGCTACCCATGTCCAGTTCTGCAATTAGACACACAGTATAGTATTGATGACTATTCCTCATATGCATTTTTTTCATTGTTCTTGGTTTTATTTTTCTTTAATCATTAGTTAATTTATGGAGTTATTTTATTTGTTTATTCTAGTTCTTAGATTTAATAAAAATGTTTATGTTCTTATTTTCTTGATTAAGTAAAGATTTTTTATAGTTATGTCGTTTTTTTATTTTAGTGTAGTGTTGAATTTTGGTGAGAAATCAAAATGATATATGTAGACTATTGCAGCCATATTTATAGTTTTAGAGGTCCAACCGGAGTCAAACCAAGTACAAATGAAATGTAAGATTCATAGCTACAACTTTCATGAAAACACTAAAACCAAAATTCGGAATCAAATGAGGAGAAAAATGCACTAAACGCCAGACAAAAGATGTGCGCTTGAAGTGCGAAGCCTGGGTCTGAGGCGCATTTCCACAATATTTTCACATCTTGATTCTGTCCAGGTGCGTCCAGAGCACAAATCCTGCGTCTGAGGTGCGTGGCATGCTGTTGAATGTATAAAAATGTGTTTTTCTCACTTTCTGAGAATCCTTTTAACTATTGGGAAGTTGGAAGATTTGTGCCCTAGTAGAGAATCTCGATTGTTTCTATCAAATTGGAGCAATTTTATCAAGAATCATTCATCAATCTTTCTTGGAATTCTTCTTTAATCTCGATATTTTTTATCTCTTGTCATAAGTAATTAAACCTTATATGTTAGAGATGAGTGAAACAAGATATAACCCTTATTTTTCTTATTTGATTTCTAGTTATATGAATGAATTTATTGAATTATTTTTCTCATATTTGTGCTTCATATTTTTTATTGTTTGATCAACTTTAAAATATTCTACATTTATATTTTGAAATAGAAATGAACTTTACGAATGCTTGAGATGTGAAATTCATGATATTGTAGTCTAAGGGTTACTTTAAAATTAAAGATTTTATCACTAAAATATTAGGGTAAGAATAAAAAAGATAATTCGATAATAATTCAATAAAAAAAATTTAGTAACTAGGATCAAATTAGAAACAAATGTTGGACTCGAAGTGAAACTCATACATGATATTTTTCTTATTATAAAAATTGAAGTTTAGTACTCTAGTTAATTTAAAATATCATTTCAATCAATTCAGAAACTTTATCCGATAATAAAATACAATTTTTGAGTTCGATATTTGAGTATTACCATTTTAATTATTACTTACAACTTAAAATTAAAAAAAAAATATTAACGCCAATAAAATACACGAAAAAAAAAACTCAAATAACATAGAATTGATAATATAGTGTCTATTTAGCATATGCAACAATAACGGTTTTTTTTTTCTCTGTTAGCGTTTGCTTTTGTTGGAAGTTTTGATGGACTTTTGTTTTAGTGATCCTAATAAAAAATAAAAAGTTTGTTATAATATTATTATAGTAAAAATCCTTGTATATATCGAAGAGTATTGCTAAAATTACTTTACACATATTTTCCTATAAATTCAACCAATAAAGAAGACTCAATTCTATTTTTTTTTTGTTTTCTATTTTATTACTCACATATTTCTATTTTAAAATTGATTTATCTCTCAATTATCATATTTGTTGTATTTCTGATGCCAAACTAAATTTTTGAATCTTAAATTAGTGAATTTTGTTTTCAAAAAATTGTGATTTATTGCACTAATTATAAATTTGAAAAACAAAAGCATATTCTTAGGGCCAAAATCATCATTTCATAGGCTAAAAATCACCATTTTAAAATAAAAATATATGAATTGAGACTAAAATTGCCATAAATATGATAATTAAGGACAGCAAAAATTAATTTTAAAATAAAAATTATTTTCATGAATCTAATTAAATAAAACTATCAAAATGCAAATAAGTAAATTAAAAAATGTTCTTAACAATCTATTTT
>JBBPBS010001017.1:15009737-15043554 GCA_037974835.1 Cicer judaicum
TTAAAGAAACAAATAACTATAAAAATAAAAATTAAATCTACATTTTTTATGCAAAAGACATATAACTCCTTCAGTAAGAAAGAAATAATAATAATAATAATAATAATAATAATAATAATAATAATAGTAATTACTATTATTATTATCATTATATATTAAATCAAAATAACTCAACTATGTAAAATAACTCAAAATGATGAAAAAAATATTGTCTATAATAAATAAATAAAAAATATAGGATAGATATTTCAGTGATAAATAAAATAACATAGGATAAATATTTGTTACTTATAAATTTTGATAAACACTTAAAAATATCTATATATATATATATATATATTAAAAAAGTTATAAAACAAATATTCGTCAATAATAAATATAAAAATCAAAATCATTCAATCATATATTTTTTTTCGCATCTATATATTATTTTTTATCCTCCAACTATCAAGTATTTGTCTATAGGGTTGGCTTAGGGTCAGTTTGACCTAGTGTCGCGTGTCATTATGCCGATGTTAAATCAACGTTAGCGTCAATTTTTGGCTCTTTAGTGTGACCTTTTGGCCAATATTAAAACCAGTTTTCTAGTAGTGTGATCTCGGTAGGTGAATTTGGATTGTTTACGAGAGTATATTATACTTGTGAGAATAATTGAGTAGCCAATTTTGGGATTTGGGGTGTTCATGAGTAAAATTTCTATTGTTTTTGGAGGTTCTATTGGAATCTAAAAAATAAAATTTTAATTAAAAAATAAAATTTAAAAATTATAAATTAATTTAAAATATTATATTTTTATCAAATGAAAGATATAAAACATATAAATACAAATTCAAACTAATACTAAATTTCTTGTTATTTAAAAAAGTCATATTCCTAACATTTTTGAAGCAATAATAGATCTAATAAATTAGTAACGAGTATAATAAATCACTGACAAATGATTTTTTAGGATATGTGTAAATTAAAAACTTAATAATGAATTTTTAAATATAAAACTTTGATGGTAAACTTTAATAGATAATGAATTCCTAAAATTAAATATTTACACAAAATAGTAATAAGTTAATCCTAACATCAAATTAAATTCTAATAAATAATAAATTCTTAAAATTAAATTAGTAGATCACAAAATTCTTACGTCAAAATGGCGTCTGGTAAACTTCATATGCCGTCAATTACTCATAAAACTTTAGTGTGACCACTATACAAAATAAAAAATGAGTACAATTTTTCAAAGGTATTCTATATAACAAAAATTGAGATATATGGACTCAGTGCCAATATTAGGAGCCGATGCTTTTTTTTATAAAATTATAAATGGAATAAAGCAGTAGGACTTAGATACCGGACAAGTTTGATCTTTTTTTATACTGCTGTATGTATATATTTAAATATTTTTTAGGTGTATATATATAACCAATAGAAATTTAATTAAAAATATATATTTAAATATTTTTTAGGTGTATATATATAACCAATAGAAATTTAATTAAAAAAATATAGTAGAAAAAAAAAAACCGGAAATATATAAATAGATATCTCTTTTTCTCTTTCTCCTAATTTCACTTTTTAACATATCTCTATATAAATATGTATCTCTTTCTCTTAACCTTACTCTTCAATAAATTTCTTGTGAAATACAATGAATAAATGATAAAAAAGAAAAATACTATATAGCTTAATTGTTCTCTCTAATTCAGCTCTAATGACGTCTCTATTTCAATCTTTATTTTTTACTTTTAGGTATTTCTAATATTGTCTTGAATTATTCTTTTATGATTGATTGATTTTAAATTTTCTTAAATTATAATTTCTAATTATATATCCATTTCAATGTGTATGTTTAATTCGACTAGGATACAGTTTCTCTTGAATTATTGATTCATATTTTCAAGTTACATCTATAATATCTATAAAAATAGAAACAACACAAAATCAACAAAATTAAAAGTAATTAAATGTTAAAACAATAGAATCTGATCGCCAATATATTATTTAAAATAAATATTTCTTCTAGTTCCTACTCCAACCAAATATAAATTGTTGATCGTGCTACAATTTAAAAGAACCAAATACAAATTGTTGATCGTGCTACAATTTAAAACAAAGGAAAAAAATTAATAGCTAATACTACAAGTACTAATCTATACGTGATCTAAATTAGAAAAATGTATTAACAAAGGAAAAAGGAGATGAATAAATTAGAAACTAGAAACACATACTTGAATATATCATGACTACTGACAAGAGCTAGTCACATTCAAAGTGAAAAAACAATTGATTTGTTTTGTTGATTCAAAGATTTCATATCAGTAAAATTTCAATAT
Source organism: Cicer judaicum (assembly GCA_037974835.1). Classification (NCBI taxonomy): domain Eukaryota; kingdom Viridiplantae; phylum Streptophyta; class Magnoliopsida; order Fabales; family Fabaceae; genus Cicer; species Cicer judaicum. Next base: position 15,012,065 of record JBBPBS010001017.1, read on the forward strand.
GATATTTTAAGAGATATTTTTTGTGAAGAACAATAATCTTTAATGTCATAAGATTTTTCATATATACAATACCATTCTTATTATAAATAGGTGCATTGTTATTTTAGTTGAGTACAATCACCATAAATATCAATTGAAATAACGATTATGTCAAAAATTGAAATTAAGGTTATGTATTAAGTTTTAGGCTAAATTGTATATATGGTCCCTTAACTTAATTTCAGTTAACGTTTTAGTCTGTTATATTTTTTTTTCGATTTAGTCCTTTATTTTTTATTTGATGTTGTTAAAAATAAAAATATGAATTTTTTTAAAGATTTAAGTTATGAATTTGATGAATTTTGCATTATATTGAGGATGGTAATTAATTTTATGGATTTTGTTTGAAATTTTTGATGATTTTTTGCAAAAAAAAAAAGGATAATATTGTTGATATTTTAAAATATAAAAGATCCTATTGTCACTTAAAATTAAAATAAATGACCAAATAAATAAATAAAATAAATGACTAAAATGTTAACTGAAATTAAATTAAGAAACACAGATACAATTTACCCTAAATTTTATATTTTTTTTATATGGCTTCGTAGTATATGTGGTGTATACATATAAACGTATAAAATAGAGAAATAAATATGAAATAAAATAAAATAAAGCAATAGAAGAAAAAACTCATCTTCAATTATTCTCACTTTTTAAGTGTATATATATATATATATAACATCTATCTCTCTCTTATTTTTTTCTTCTCAATTTCACTTATCAATTCACGTGTTGAATTTATTCTTTTATGATTCATTGATTTCAAATTTTCTTGAATTATTGTTTCTAACTATATTTCTATTTATAAGAGTATCTATGAATGTTTAATTCAGTGAGGATACAATTTTTCTTACTTTTTTTTACATAGTACATCAAAATTCGACTCAATAAAAAATACAACAAAACAATAATAAACTTATTTTTATAGGATTTTAAGAGTATATTTTATATTATTTTATGGTTTGATTTCAATTATTTCTTATTTATTTATTTATTTATGATATTTGTAAAATTGATTATAAGATAATAAATTAAAATAAGTCAAATTGGTCAAATCCATTAAATTTTTAGTGTAAAAGAAAATTAAATTTTAATATTCCAATAGTACGAGAATGAAGTTTGTTGCACACTTTTTTTTATGATACCAAAATGTTGCCAAAGGGGATGGGGATGGGGTGGGGGGAATTGTTGTAAAAAAGGGGAAAGGTTATTGCAAAAAAGTAGAATTTTCTTGTTATCATAAACAATATAAATGAGAAACAAAGAAAGGAGTCAAGAAACATCTTAGAATAAGCTGAAAAATTAGAAAAAGAGAAACAAATTTGCTTAGGAGTGCTTAAAGTTGAACTAAAGTGTCTTAAATTTTTGAGAAAAAACAAATCATACAGTTTTTTTTTTTTTCCTTTAATCGATAAACACTTCTATTATCTACTTTATTTTTTACTCGGATCAAACTCTTGTGATAAATGGTTATATATGGGATTGTTTGAAAGCACTTTTCATATCAGATTTCTATAATATAAAAGTACAAACTTTTAATTTATTTTTTTCTTTTTCTCTTACAATTACACCGTTCAACAGAATTCGTTTAAAAGACAACAAACAACATGATAGGAAAAATAAAACACGCCACTAAGCTTGGACGTTCTATCTTTTTATGATTGATTGATTTTAATTTTTCTTCAAGTATGATTTGTATCTACATCTCTATTTCTAAGTATATAAGTATATATATGGATGTTTAACTCGTCAAAGAACATTTTCTTGGGTAATTGTTTGTTTTTTAGTTTTTTTTACAATAATTTCCATATAGGTTAGATTCTATTAGGTAGGAATAAGATTGAGAAATTCAATTTTAAATGAATACTTTGTATTTGGTATGTAGTTCAAAATTTAAGCAATGATTTCGTATAAAATCTTATGTATTTTGTAAAAAAAAAAAGGGAACTTGAAGTTAATGGTTGTTTTCACTTGCTTATTAGTGTACCAGTGATAGAAATTTAGTTTTGAATTATCTATATAGAGAAACACAGTTTGTGAAGATATTTTTAGGTAGTTTTAATTACGTGATGAAGTTAGCTATGTAATCAATGTTTCACGAGGAAGTGACCGAGGGAGTGACAGTTTTTAATAAAAATAAAAATGTATGATTTAAATATTTTGTAAGTTTTATCTTTTTTATATTGTATGTATACATCTAAATATTTTTTTAGGTGTATATATATATAAATATAAAATAGAAAATAAATAAGAAACTAAATACACAATAAAAATTTAATTAAAAAATATTGTAGAGAAAAAAAACTCGAAAGAAATTCAATTCTAAATATTGATATTTTCCTAGGTATGTATATAACTCTTTTCTCTTTTTCTTAACTTCACTCTTCAACAAGTCTTTACATAAATATATATTTCTTTTCTCTTTCTTTTAACTTCACTTTTCAACAATTCTATAAGAGCTATAAAAGAAAAATATAATATTATAGTTCAATTGTTCTCTCTCATTCAACTCTAGAGTGGTATTCATTTCAATTTCTATCTGGTATTTTCAATATCGTCTTAAATTACTCTTTTATGATCGATTGATTTTAATTTTTCTTAAATTTTGATATCTAACTATATATCATTCTAAGTGTATGTTTAATTCAACAAGCACATTGTTTTTCTTGATTTTTTTTTGTTGCCCACACATTATGAGACACAAATCAAAATTATGACTTTTGAATAGTTTGATTCATATTTTTGAGATTTATATCTATCAAAATAGAACCAACACAAAATCAATAAAATTAGAAATAAATATTATAACAATAGAATTTAATGGATAAGATACTATTTAAAATAAAAATTTCTTTGGATTCTTACTACAATCAAATTGAAATTATTGATCATGCTACAATTTGAAAAGAGGGAAAAAAGACTAATAATTTAGAATATAAATATTTATTTATATGTTATTTAAATTAGAAAAATATGTCAAGACATTAAAAAGCAATGAATAAATTAGAAAAACATACTAGAGTCAAAGTGAAAAAATAATTATTTTCTTTGGTTGATAACAAAGTTTCATATCAAAGTTTCAATAAAATATTTTAAGAGATAATTTTTAGTGAAAAGAAATAATCTTTTATATCATAAGATACTTTCAACAGTATATACCCTGATAATAAATAAAAAGATAGGTGTATGATTTTGGTTAATCAGAATGATGCTATTGCTTATCGCTTCACATAGATTTTTTTTTGCGGTGTGCAAATTTTAAAAAATTGAAATACACATGTAATTTCTAATAGATTGAATGCTAGAAATTAGGGTTATATATTAAGTTTTATTTCTAACATGTGAACGGTAGAAATTAGGATTATGCATTAAGTTTTCTCTTTTTGTATTCGACAAAGTAATATATATGGTGTCTATATATAAATATATAAAATAGAAAAATAATTAAATAAATAAAAAATACAAACATAAAGAGAGCAACATAACAAAAAATTCAACTTCAAATATCCTCACTTTTTAAGTGTATATATATAAACATCTATCTCTCCCTCTTTCTCTCAATTTCACTCTTCAAACAATTCTCTCATCATAAAAACTCAACTTCTTTCTTCTACAAATCTCTAGTAACAAATAGTGAACATGAGGAAAAAATCAAAAACATGTCGCCATAGTTCAGTTGTTTCCTCTCATTCAGCTCAACAACCTCCTTCTGTTCAGTTCGTGGTTTCGATATTTATCTTCCTTCTTTGGCATTTCTAAGATTGTCTTGCATTTATTCATTTATGATTGATTGATTTCAAACTTTCTTGAATTATTGTTTATAATTATATCTCCATTTTTAAGGGTATCTATTAATGTTTAATTCACTAAGGATACAATTTTTTTTTAAATTTTCTTACATAGTATATCACAATTAAATTCAATAAAAAAATACAATAGAACAACTATAAATGGGAAACTAAATCAGCGGGAGTAATTGGATTGTGTTTCAGATCAGACTCTTAAAATCGGTGGTTACGTATGGGATTTTAGTAATGCACTTTTTGTATTGAATTTTTTCAATATAAAAGAGAAAACTTTTAATTGATTTCTCTCTTTCTCTCACAATTTCAACGTTCAACAAGACTCTACTAAAAAACAGCAAAAGAGAAAAACAAAAACTCGTCGTCAAGCTTAGTCGTTCTCTCTTTTATGATTCATTGATTTCAATCTTTCTTGAATTATGATTTCTATCTATATATTCATTTCTAAGTGTATATAAGAATGGTTAATTCGCCCAGGGAACAATTTTTATTGCGTTATTGTTTGTTTTTTAGTCTTTTTTATTGCAATAGTCTCCATATATAGGTCAGATTATCTTCCGCAAGAATAAGATTGAGAAATTCATTTAGTGAAAATACTAAGTACTTTTAATTAATAGATGAATTTATGTAATGAATGCTTATAAAATTCAATTGGTTATATAAATATTTGATTTAATTGAGGAGTTTGAATTCCTCAAATGCTTGAGTGTCGAGTAATAAAAAATATAATTTAGCAATTAAAATATTAAATGCATTTTCGATGTTGTTTTACTTGATTCTTTCTTAAAAAGGGGTATTTGAGCGGATTTATCAATGATTGATTTGAAAAAAGAAAGGAAATTTATTGCTTACATTTGTGAAATCAAAGATATGCATGCTTTCCTATTCTCCATTGACTTATATTTTGTGTTAAAAATCTTCAAATTTTGTCAACTTTAGGCATATTGAAAGCCATGAGTAGTATTCCAAATACAGACGATGGTCAGAAAATAGTCAAGCACAGTCAGTATGATCGTGAAACAGTCAAGCATGGTCAATCATTAGTATCCCAAGAAGAAGCTGATAATGGAGATAACACGGAAGGAGGAGGAAACACCGAAGAAAGAGGAAACATCTAAGAAGGAGGATGAGGAGATGGCAGTTTAAAGAAAGGTCATGATAACGGAGACACCAAAGACGGAAGAGGGGGTGGTAATATAAAGAAAGGTCCATGGACATTGGCAGAAGATGCAATTTTGGTAGAATACGTTCAAAAGCGTGGAGAGGCAAATGGGAGTGCAGTCCAAAAAAAATTTGGACTTGCTCGATGTAGGAAAAATTGTCGTCTGCAATGGACTAATCATTTGAGACCAGATATGAGAAACTGTGCATTTACTGCAGAAGAAGAAAACTCAATTGTTGAGCTCCACTCTATATTGGGAAATAAATGGGCTCAAATCGCTCAAAAGGTTTGTAATAACTTAACTTTTCCATTTTTGTTTTATGTTAGATTTGATTTTGTTTTATGTTGTTTCGTATGAAGAAGTTCTATAAATAAATAAGTTATCAATTAGTAGGTCATTCTTTCCACTAAGTTCCATATAAAGGTGGTTTACTCAATACCAGATCAATCCAAAATGGCTCCAATGTCCAAGAGAGAATAGAACAAACAGCCCATGACGAAACATTCAAATGCTCAAATGTACAAGAGGGAATAGAACAAAAGGTGCATGATGAAGCATTCAAGATTTCAACTTGCAATAACATTTGTGTAGAATGGGATAAACTAGATGGACTAAAGTACAATCCATTTGATGAGTCTTTTGCAACATTTCGGTGTTTTGACCACAACAATCATCATACTAGCATATGGTCAATTGATGAGCAACAATCACTTGAAACCACTTAAAGTTAGCAGTTTATCTTATACTATTTAGTTGTGATTATGAACTGTGTTTTTTTTTTATTATTATTTTTGATAAATTTTGCATTAATTAGTTTCTCTTTTTAACAAATCATCATGGTAATAATTCACATATCACAAATAATTCTTTCATATTGAATGAAATAGATTTGGGAGATCTAGATGCTTTGCTCGACTTCAATCAGCTAAATAATACCAATTATTCATCAGATCATCATGGTATAAATCAAAATTAATTTATGGCTAAAAAAAATAATTTTTTCATTAATGGATATTTGAATCAAACATATTTGACATGTCCAGATGTTTTGCCTGACTCTAATATAATACCGAGGCAAAATGAATAATATAGAGTATCATCCGTCAGATCATCATGGTATTAATCAAACTAAATTTAATCATTTCCCATATAATACTTCCATGAACAAAAGTTTGAATAATACTCTATATATTTTATCTATATGTTGTTCTAAAAGACGTTTTTAACTGCACTTGTTATTAAAGAGTATTATTTATTAGCACTTGTAAGTGTTTGATCAACTTATTATATATTGGTTAGCAAGCGTTTGATCAACTTATTATTGAGTAACGCTTGCTAGTGTTTGTCCTGATGTTTAATAAAATGTTGGTACTACTTATGAGCATGCTTTCGTGTATGTTATGTGTTTGTGTTTGTTTCCATTTTGGATTGACGAGTAAAGAATTGTTTCGTGTTCACTTTCAATATATGCTTGATATTGTCTTTATTTGTGAAATAAAGATTGCCGGAATGCATGAACTGAAATGATGCTTTGTACGGTGAATGAAATTGAAATATTGAATGTAAGATATTGCTTATGTTTTAGGTCGTTGGCAATATTTGGTCTTGAGCTATGACTAAGTTATTAGTAATTGGCATGAGTGCTTAAAATAAATAAATTAGTGTATAACCGTGGGTCGCACGGGGATAAATTACAAAAATAATTTTTTAACTATTATATTATATATTATTCTATTAATATACATATTAATAATTAATTATCAACTTTTCATTTGCACTATTTATTGTATAGATTATATATATATATAATTTTTTTTAAATAAAATTGACAAATAAGTCAATAACATTCGTGTAATAAAATTGAATGAAATGAAGATAATAATTTAATCCTCAAAGTCAATAACATGATTTGAATCTTATGCATGACAAATAAGTAATTAACTGCTACAAAAAAAAGTTTTAAGAAATTACCATGATTAAAATACAGGTCCTTGCAAATACAATCTAACTAGAAAAATAAATTAATATTGCATTTATTTATTGTTATTGCAAAATACAATGACAATAAAAATTGTCTTCTAAAAAATTTAAATAAAAAGTTTGGCTTAGATGAAATCAAATTCATTCTCAATATATTAATTTTATCCCGATGCAGCTTTAGGGATGACAAGGAAGAAGATTCCTCTGCAATAAAACAGACAAAGTTACTGCTCACACCAAATAATTTATCCGCAGACAATTCCTAGAAGAGTTTATCAGAGAATATGTGAAGCAATAACTGGATATTATGTTTATATTAAGATTTTTGTTGAATTGTTTTGTTATGAATGCGATTGTTCTTCTTGGATGTTGCCAGGGACTCAGGGTAGGAATCACTATGTCGGGATCAGAGGATCAAAAAGGCCTGAAATATTGATTGGACTAAAATATAGAAATAATGTCTTGGAAGTTGAGTATTTACTTAAAAGTTTAAAATAATCTAGTACTTAGATTTACACATTTTAAATAGTTTGAATTCATATTCTTTCAAATTAACATTCATGTGGTTAACAATTGAATTGCATTTACGAAACACATTTTCTATTTTTTTTTAAATACTTAACGCATGTTATTAGTGTGTTTGTTAGTTGATTGTAAGAGAAATTATTTTTATTCGTATCCAACTTTTCTTTATATTGAAAGGCAATTGCAACTAAATGAGGTGCATTACAAAATATATAAATTGTTTATTTTGCACAACAAATCAATATTAAATCCAATTTTAACTTACTTTAGAGACTTTTTCCCTTGAAAATCACAAGGGACCTCTTCCAAAATATAAAGAAAGCTATATATTCATTTTTTTTTATCAATATCAATTTTTTTCTTACCATTTGAAACAAACGTGTTAACATGTTCACTAGATCGGAGAAAATCGTCCGTTGAATCGTCAACTTTTTCTACTACGAGTGTTTAACTTTTAGCTGGTAAACTGAAAAATAAAACTTTATATTCTTTTTTTTTTGTAAAAAAATAAAGTGATAATTTTAATTTTCTCGCTTGTTTTTTCTTTTCTGAAATAAAATAGAATGCCTTCGAAACAAACAAATTTCTCGATGAAGTTTCTTTCTCAACGAACGAATGGACATAGTTTTTGATTTGTTGATTTTTGGTGAATCGGTGTTGTGAGACTGAAACTCTTTCACTTTGAAAATAGATTCAGATTCAATTCATTCGTTCCTCTAATGGATGCTATCAGAAAACAAGCCTCAAAGCTTCGAGAACAAGTCGCTCGTCAACAACAGGTTCGTACACAAAACCTATCTCCAAATTCTTCACCAGATCTTTCCCTTTCTTCTTCGTTTTACGCTTTTCTTTTCATTTGATACGCTTCGTCGCTATTTTCGTCTAACTGACCTGTTATTGAACTGGTTTTCAATTTTCCATTTCCATAATTTTTATAATAATTTAGTTTCGGTTATGTAACATTGGGATTGTTGTTCTTGTGAATATGAAACCAAATAGTATTGGATCTAATTGAATTTCACGCTTACATTGCGGAAGGAAATCACTAAATAAATGCTATAGATTAAAGTTGAATTTTAAGCTTGTAGTATATCTTATGTTGCTTATGCTTTTAACTCGGTAGCCGATTTTGAAATCACTGAGCGATGCATAATTGCGTTGTTTTATATGTATTTATTTTGATTTAACAAGCTTTTATTTATTTATTTTGTATTTGTTTCTTAGTTGTTGTTTTTTTCGTTTTGATTGTTTTATTTATCAAGGTGTTGATAAAATCCTGAATTATTGCTATTCTAGGCTGTTCTGAAACAGTTTGGAGCTGGTGGTTATGGAGGTTCAGATAACATGGTTACCGATGAGAGAGAGCTTCACCTACACCAGAGACTTGAAAAACTTTATATATCAACACGTGCGGGGAAGGTTAGTTTTTTCTTCGATGGTGATCCTTTACTTACATTTGTATTTGATCTCAAGTTATTCGTTCTCTCCAAGGCTGATGGTGGCAACTTTTGTGTTTTCAGCATTATCAAAGGGACGTTGTTCGTGGAGTTGAAGGTTATATTGTTACCGGGTCCAAGCAAGTTGAAATAGGTAAGTCGGGTTGGTTAATGAAGCTTCTATAAAGTTTTATTGTAATTATTAGGTTGCATAAAATATTGTTAACAAGATTATATATTTCTCATTGAATAGGAACAAAGTTGTCAGAAGATAGCAGGAAATATGGGTCGGAAAATACGTGTACCAGTGGAGGTACATTGTGCAGGGCTGCTCTAAGTTATGCACGATTCCGTGCCCAAATGGAGAAGGAGCGTGGAAACTTACTAAAAGCTCTTGGTACACAGGTTAATTGTGTGTGTGTGTTTGTGGCTTGTTATGTATGAGTTCATCATGCAGCTACCTATAATTGTAAGATTATGATGTTCGAATCTGACCTGCAGAAGTAATGGATTTTTTTTTTTCTCATAACCTAACTGTTTTACTGAATATAAATGGGATTTACAGCATGTTTGAAAAGCTTGGTTTGGCCTAAAGCATGTCTCTATTTGTAATGGTGAACTCGGATTGTTTATTTACCAATGTGTGATTGCCATCTCAGCCTAATAACTCCGATTGAAATTGTGCTCCGTGCTGAATAGGTTGCAGAACCCTTAAGGGCAATGGTGGTTGGAGCTCCATTGGAGGATGCTCGGCATCTTGCTCAACGTTATGATAGAATGCGACAAGAAGCAGAAGCTCAGGTACTATGGGATTTATCTTTCATTTGACTTTTCAAAACTTCCATTTAAACTTCTTATCCACTTTTTGCATTCTTTGTTTTCTCCGGCATTTCAGTACCTGTTTTTATTAATGATTGTATTTACCTATCTTATCTTGACTTGTAATTACTCTGTCTTTTGAACCTAGACAGGCTATTGAAGTTTCAAAACGCCAGGCAAAAGTAAGAGAAATGCCAGGCAATTCTGAGAATGCTATGAAATTAGAAGCAGCAGAAGCAAAGCTGCAAGACCTGAAGACAAACATGACCATATTGGGGAAGGAAGCAGCTGCAGCTTTGGCTGCTGTTGAAGCACAGCAACAGAGGTTAACCCTTCAACGTCTTATAGCTATGGTATTTCAGTTTCTCCTTATGGTTCTGCCATTCTTCAGTTTAATGAAATTTTGGATTAGAGTTATAAGAAATCATAACTTATAATTATTCCCACAATTTACTCTATTAATGAAGGTTGAAGCGGAGCGTGCCTATCACCAAGTAGTCCTACAAATTCTTGATCAACTTGAGGGGGAGGTAAGCACTCTTATCATTTATGATTTGCTGTTCTATTTGTTTTAGAGAAGTAAAAAATGCCAATCGATATAACAGTAATTTTCTTATGTTATAAATGTACGATTTATGTGCTACATGTATATATAATGATAGATGATATCAGAAAGACAACGAATTGAAGCCCCTCCCACTCGTAATGTGGATAATGACATGCCGCCACCCCCACCATATGAAGAAGTGAATGGTGTTTATGCTTCGCAGACACATAATGGATCAGCAGATATCATGAGTTACTTCTTAGGAGAGGTTATAAAGAAACCTTTTCTTATTAACAGGGTCACACAGATATTAAAATTGTCAAACAAGTGACTGCTTTCTCTTTTGTAACTTTTATTTACACTTCTTGCAGGTTTTATTCCCATACTCTGCTGTGTCTGAAGTGGAGCTGAATCTATCAGTTGGTGATTACATTGTCATTCGAAAGGTTTGTAGCTTACTGAATCTGAGTAAAACTATAGTTTTCTTCTTTGAACAAAAAATGGCTTATCTCCCTTTTCTTTTGGGTTATTGGTGTATATTTTCAACCATCATTTCACTTATGGTAACAAATTAATATAAGTTTCAAAACTGATGCTGGAAAACCTAAGTAAAATGCATTTATTCCATTATATCTTATGTTAAGACATGCTTAAGCTTAAGACAGTATGATACTCCACCTCACAATGAATATCGTTTAATGTTCTTAGACACATATTAAGAAATGCAATAATTAGAAGAAAGAGAGAAGTCATTTTACCAAACTATCTATCTTAATTATTGGTGAATTTTTCATTACTATCAATGCAAAGTATAATAATGGTTTGGAAGTTTTGTATATAGTAGTATTTATTGAAGGGTAGAATATGAAATAAATTATTAAAGTTGCATTGAAAATTGTGAATGACATTCATTTTGAAACAATTATTTTTATTAAAAATGACACTCATTGGGAGACTAAGGGAGTAACTTAATATGAAGTCAATACATTTTCATCAATTTGTTTCATCTGTTTATGATGTGGCTAGTGTGTTCCAATTCAAGTAGTTGTGGTTCGCATGCCAGTAGCTTAGCATCCTTTTTCTAAAATTGGTCAGATTTTCTTGTGGCCCCAATATGCTGTTGCGTCTTTAACAGGTGACAAACAATGGTTGGGCCGAGGGCGAATGCAAAGGGAAAGCAGGCTGGTTTCCTTTTAGTTACATTGAAAGAAGGGACCGCGTTCTTGCGAGCAAGGTAGCTGAAGTGTTTTAAACTTTTCTCCTGTCGGGTTGGTTTCGTAACCGAAAGATTTTGTATGTGTGCATGTTTTGGCTTTGTAAATCAAAAAATGATTTGTGATATAGATGCCAACTTTACCCTTGTGATTATTATTTTTTATATGAATTTTTGCTATCTATTGTTATTTTATTGGACTCAACTTATTTCCTTCATAGTTTGTTATGCGATTTCAGCCTACTTTGATTGCAAGTTTGCAACTACATTGATCAAAGCATGTGCTATAGGGATATAGAAAGGTGACTGAAAACTTGAACATTGAAGAGATGAAAATATGAGTAATGCTATGGGCAAACGCTCTCACTCGCTCTTAACCACGCGTCCGAATTATGTATCAAAGTTATCCTTTTTTTTAACTACTCACATGCTAACCGGGTTCAGTAACTCAGTACCCATTCAAACTACCTTCATAGAAAATCCTTCTTCATCAATCTTCCATTTTTTTTCCGACTTCACACTCAATTGTTTCTTCTTCCAACATCTATTACGGAGTATATTTGTCCCTCTCATTTTTAACATTTTTGTTCTTCTACTTTAACTTGTGAGTATCAAAATTGCCTTACACTTTTTAAAAATTGCAACTTCTAACCGCCACAAGCACTAGACGATCCAAGACTGGATTTAAGTGCTTCTTTGTGAGCTTTTCGATTTCTATTGTTATGTTTTGTGTTTATTCGGTTCAACGATGGACCTCATCTGCCATTTCTCGCAAGTCGTTTTGGACATTTGTTCTCACTATCTTAAACCACAATTTATATACCATTGAAATCAGATTTCAAAAGCATGTCATCCAAGGAGAGCAAGGCTTACGAGTGATGGTGAGGTGAGGTAGGGATTTACCGATACGATGGACCACGGACGGCTTGGAATGCTAAGAATGTGAGGCTAAAGGGTGGACGTGGTTGGTTTGAGATAGAAGATGTGGGTAATATGCAAACCAGTTGTGTCGTTGGCTAATTATACGATTTAATGAAATGAGTGATGTGACAGTCCAATCAACATCTTTGAATCCGAGCATTTGAAGGTAGGAATCATTATAAAACATAATATTGTTCCCTAGAGATTCCTTTAAATATTGCAGTATCGTGTTGAAGATGGGCTCTAGGCTCCAAGTGTGTGCTCACTGCCAAGACAACTAGAATTAGAAAGCAAGTCAGGGCTGTAATTCCTTTTGAGGCAGTGATTCCTTTGAAGGAGTGAGCAGCCTCAAGTCCACGGAAAGCACCCCTAAGTCTTTGATTCCATTAAAAGAAAAAACAGTTTTTGATTCTAAAATCTTAGTGCAGTATAGATTTGATGACTGAAAACTCATGAAGGGAATTTCCAGCTAAGACAGTATTTTCTGCATAAACCAAAAGGACCTTGAATAAGGGTTCATTATTTTTAGTGAAGAAAGGAATCAAATTATAAGAGTTTTGTTGAGCATATCCACATAGTAGGAGTAAAGTGAAAAGCCTCTCATACCACTAGTGGTTAGATTGTGAGCCCCATTAAGTGGGATGCAGGCACCATGGTTGTGTGGAATCATTATCTTTAATGCTTATTATAAATCAGTTGTTATTTTTTTTTTTGTTTAGGGAAAAGAGACTCAGCATTTCTTTATCAATCAAATTAGCAAACATAGAGGAGTCTCATGAAAGTTACAAGGGTTAGTATATCTTTTAAATCAGTTGTTAAATCTATTTTTTGAAACCATTTTCAAACTTGTGACCCTATTTGTTTTGGTTGAGAGAGAATTTATGTGCAAACCAATCAAATTTATGTTGTTAAACTTGGTTAAAATAGATATAGTCAACATGATTCCAATTAAACCCCTTCAACTTCAAGTTTGTTTAGGTCAAGTTTTTTTTCTTGCACAGGTCCACAGTAAATTTTTCAGAATATGGTAATTTGGAAAATATTTTTTTTTAGAATAGGGACAAAAATATATTTAAACCAAAATTAAAATAAAGACTCTTCCTCAAAAAGAAAAATAAAAATGAAAAGAAAGACTAAAAAAACTCATTTTAATACTTACAAAATTGCACAATTCAGTTCAAAAACAAAAACCAATGTCTCTCACAATTACACTTATTTTTTATTTTTTGAAAAATCTTTTTTAAAATAATTTTCAGTCACCGAAGATATTACAGGGTTGTGTCGCATATTAAATCTCTCTCTTAAAAATGTTTCATGGTACACAAAAACCGCTCTAAAAGACCAACAATATTAAAACCATTCAAAAATTAAATGGACTATAGCATAAAAATTGCTCAAAAATCGAAGGGACATCGAAGTTCATCGAGCACGAGAGAGAGAAAATAGAAAGTTATAGCATCCAATTTTAGTGCTTTTTACAAAAATTTGACTCTTTAAATAGTGATGAAAACAAACTCACATAAGTTAAAATATCAAAAGTGAAATTTTAATATTCAGAAAGTTAAAAACTACTTGATATAAAAAAAAATTTCAATATAAAATTTCAACAAATTTTAAATTTGCACACTAAATACTTTTTATATTCCAACAATTACCAATTTGGATAGTTTATCTCCAACATGTAATTTTTGTAACACTATAGTGATTCACTAAACTATAGAGTATCTAGATTTTTTTTTAACTAAACTAAATTTCCTATTTTGTTAACTATGATTTATCTTTTTAAAATTATATCTGTTGTTCAATTACTATGTTAATCTTTAGACACTGTTTTCCATTTCAATCCAAGAGTGACCTCTTGAACATGACTCACGAGCACCCAAAAAAAGAATTAACGATTATCATATCTACATAGTCAATCCACATTTACATTAAAATCATTTATTACATTTGAATTTAAAACTAATTTATATAATTGAATTTGATTTTATAAAACCAGTCAAAAATCAATTATATCTATAATTAGTTTTACCACCAATTTGAAAAGAAAAAAATTGCAAAATTTAAACCAAAAAACATAAGAAAAATATTACAATTTTTTTTGTAAAAAAATATATAACCAATATGAATTGATTAAAAACCTAATTTAAATATTCGGTTTTCAAAACCGATTATGGATATGGATAAAATTTAGTTGAAAATTTGGTTATTTTGGGCAACTCTAGCCTCTATTCTTAACTTTTGATTCTTCTCGGAACATCTGTCGGTATTTTGATACGTAAAATTCAATTTTTAAATATTTATAGTTCTCACTTTCATAGTTTAATAACTTTAATAGTTTAATAATAATAAAGTTATGACTGTTATCTTTTTTATTAATTTATTAATAATAATAAATTTATAACCGTTATTTTTTTTTAATTTTTGTTATCATTTTTAATTATTTATTATTTTAAATTTAAGATTCAACTTTTTTATTATTAAAGAAATTTAAGTTTAATTTTATTTTAAATTAAAATAATATATAATAATAATTGAAATATTTAAATTAATATTTTAAATCATAATAAAATTAAAGATAAATAAAATAAATGAATTGTTTCGCAATACACCGGACCATATTTAATGAAGTTTAAGATGATGTATAAAAATCTTATCTAATGAATTCACATTAAATTTACCCTTAAAGATACTCTCACGAACTTTTACCCAACCCAGAAGAATAGTGACGACGACACGACACAATAAGAACCATTTGAAAGAGGGAAGGCTCTTACGCTGACAATGAAAAGTCAAGGCTTGTGAGTTGTTGATCAAATTGAAGCCAGTGTGGTGAAAGTGTTGTATTGTGTTCTACATGTTTTCAACCTTAACTCTTCATTTTCCAAAACCTATGACAATAAGTTTGGTTCGAGTTCTAGGAGTGTTGATATTTTTAACAAAGTATACAAACTAAAAACATCGGCTTGGTACAAGCAATGGTAAACGATTTTGGCATGATCCCCATGGTTAAACAAATAAGGAGAAAAGGGAGTTTTGAATTTTGATCATAGGTAGCACTCATCGGGAATTCCAAAATGATCCGTGCATTTAATCAACTCACAACACAAAATAATAATTTTCTGGGTAAACATAAGAGGTAAAGTTAAATCCAACACGTGATGAAACTAGGAACTATATCTATATCTACTATTATTTTCAACTAGAATACACAATTTTCAACTGCATGCATCAATATAACGCTCCAAGGCATGTAAATTCATATTCCATGAATGAGGCATACCATCACTGTTTCATTGCTATCCATGTTTGATAAAGGCAAGAAATTCAGTTGCTACAAAAAGTATTGAACAATTTAATCAGAAAGGATAACTGATTTTTTTAATTAAAAAATAAATAAATTAAAAAAAACTTACACATTCTACTGTACATTAAAAATAACAATAGAACTTACATTAGTTATTATGATGGTTGGCAGAGAGATAAGCATATGCGATGGAAAACAAGATGACCAGTATGACAATCTGAAGAGAACATTTAAATCAGTTTATATCTTTAGAAATGAGGGATCGAGTTAAAACAGGAAAGAAAAGAAACGCACCATGGTTGAGCCATATCCGTTCTCATTCCTCAAAATGTAAGATTTCCTGCTTAAATCAATGAAAAGGTTTGTTAGACTGTCAATTATAAAAATAAAAGAAAGTACTTTTTAAAGTATTAGGATATTTGTATATGCCTTTTGGTTAGGAAACCAGATTCTCTGCAAGTTTTCTGTATAGCTTCCAGCCTGCTCAGCGTTTTTGTCGCATTGGGATCATTTTTGTCAACCTACAACGGAAAATGATGAATCCTTTTAGTAGGAAAAAGCCAGCTTTATAAAGATATCCTTGAAACTGAAAAACAGCTTTAGGTACATGGTCAAATGTACTTAAATGGGCTGTGCATCAGTGTCCGCATTTTAATATTCCAAAATAAAAAAACCATTAAATAATTTTAGGGCTATGAAATGAAGGGTGGGTGACGATTTAGTAGTGTAATGCTTTGTTTGGAAAATAACAAATCAGTATCACACCCAGCTAGGAAATTTTTCTGTGCACGTGTAAGAGTTAAGTCATTGATGAGCCAGAAATCAGAAGACTGACAAAGGTATTGGTTTCCTAATCGCAGGGCCTTAAAAAACTATGATCCTTCAACAGGTTACTCTGGGTAGAAAAACCTAGGCTTGAAAAGAAATTGTGAGGCTTGAAAAGAAATTGCGAGGCTTCGCAGTCCAACAAGACTTTTAAAACACAAGGCTGTAACTGGACGGATTGTTGAGTTGAGTCAACAACTTGACTAGTATCTATTGCAGGATTGCTACTACAGTGCTTCGAGTCATCAACTACTCTTCTTCACCACTCACAAATCACAACTAACAGTTAATATGTTTGCTGTTGTAAAACATAAAATAGGAATATTATCAGGTGTAAAACACGAGTAGCATCCACATTCTTTTGTTACAAGTCTAATCATAATTTGTTTAGGACTAGGAATGCTTCATACCTTGGACTCCAACATGGAAGCAAAATCAAAGAAAGCTCCGTAGACATCAGCTATAGTCTTCGTTCGGTCAATCACTTTGGCAGTTAGACCTATAAACCGTGACCAAAATGAAGATATGACAGCTAGTTTAACTTCTTTATTCTTTAAAGAAACACGTTGTTACAATGGGCAAAGAACACTAACAGCATTTCGTTAGTCCATTATAACTCCCAGATGAAAACAAAATATTTTCAAATAAACTAGAGAAAAGGAAACTATACAAATGCCTAAACTATTGAATATAGATAAAATATTTTAGTCCATTTCAAAACAAGGAATGTTCACTATAGAATTTCAGCTTGTGGCCTTCCGGCACTTAACCAACATCCATATAATGAGAATGATACAGGACATGTAGTTGCAAAGTATATAGATTTCAATATTTGAACATTCTAAATGCTAGAGAACCCCTTCAATGACATAGAACAGGCCCACTGTACAAAATAAACGTTCGAAAAAGGGGATCCCAAGATGCTAGTTTTAAGAATGATTTAGCATGAAGTAGCATAGGATGCAAATTGCAGAAATTCACTATTCATAGGTACTCAGATTCCTTTTTCCCAGTCTTATACCAATTTTAGCTTTATGTTTAGCAAACTACAAAATTAAATTACAAGGAAAATCGTAACAAAATATTTGTTCTTACCTCGCCTCATTTTAACAACACCTCTGAAGACCTCAATGTTGTTGTAGCATAATGCAAGTGTTCCAATTGCCATTATCTGTAAGGAAATACGTCAAATTAGCATGAAAGTTACTAGGAAAAAGCGTGAAAATAGCCATTAATATGCATAATCATTAGAAATAAAATACATATCAATAAAAAATAATATAGAGAAAAAAAAACTGATCAATAAATTAATTGTCTAAATGTATGAAGGAAAAATAAGATCCAGGAACATCATATTAAACCAGGCAAATCTTCAATAAAAATACTATTGTCTGTTTCTTTATTTAACTTAAATGGGAGGCCAACACTAAGAGCTACACCGCTTCTTCTTTTAGAACAACAGGAGCTTAAAAGAAAAATTGTTCTTACTGTCATATTGATTAAATTAAAACATAAATCTGTGTACTTAATTTAGTTATATCAATTAATTTTCAATTACTAAGGATTCATGGTTAATTAGAGCATTACCTTAGTTTAATTTGTGCGTTCTTTAGTTTTTCAATAAACAATTTACAACTCAAATATGCACAAAAATGTGTGGTCAAAATTTGATTCAATTCAGAAGGTCTTAAACTCTCGAAATAACACTTAAATTCTTACGAGTTTACGATTCTAGGTCACAAAAACGAGTTAACTCACATGTAAACTCTATTTGTAGTAAACTCTTTTGAGTTTAAATAAATTCTGATAAAATAGGTAAACTCTCAATTTTACCTATAGTTTACGAGTTTACAATTCTACAATGGTTTGACCTTAAAATGTAAAATTTTGATCAATATTACTTGGTATCTGATTTAATTTACAATTACATGTAATATATATTGGTCTTAAAATGCAAAGCTACCCTTTTAGTGTAGTTGTGAGGGATAACTATTATGCATCGATATAAGTTTGTTGTATCTTAAAATTCTACTATATATTTATCTATTTAAATGTATTCATGCTTTATTATGGAGATAAAATGTTGAATTACTGTTGTTTTTACGATAATATATTAACTATATATGACATATAGGTTATTTGAATATTAGGTAAACTCTTACGAGTTTAAGAGTCGAGTCTCGAGTTGATTCTACATAGGCTCTACGAGTTTATCTAGACTCTTGAGTTGATTCTACATGCCTGCGCCAAAGCGCTGATACTTCAGCACCAGAGCACTACCTGAACAATTGATAATCCTTTTTTGTCATGCTACTGTTTGCTCAAACCACAGCATTTCAGCACTCAGATTCTAGGTTTTGAAAATTAAAAATCAACTATTTCTATTTAATATTCATCACTACATTTTAGTAAAACACTTGATGTATACAAAGATTTCTATGACAGTGTTACTATCACACATCTTTTGGGCAGCATTGTATGCAGAGAATCGATAGAACAATAACATTTTTCATTTCTTTTTTTTGGAAATGAGTAGGAAACATAGCACAAAATGCACATTAAAAATACTACAAATTTAAAACATCTTGACAAATGATGTTATAACATTGCACGACAAGAGTGACACAACCTACATTACAGTTAAATAATACGTAATAGTAAGTAAAAGAACAACACCTGTGGAATAGCACAAAAGCGAAATATGGCAGGGTGCCGTAACGCAGACATGTATTTTAAGCTATCTTCGGCATGCATGAGGGCATTAGTGACCATGTCGTTTAAGCATTGCACAGCCTTAACAGAGTTTTCCTCATATTTCAAGTCCTGCATAATAAAATTTAAATTGGAGCAAGAAAGAAGCAAATTATACATTTGACATGAGACGCACCCTTTCATTTTAAAACAAATATATATATATATATATATATACACAATAATAATAAATATATAAAACCAAACCAACTTCACTCCACTTAATTTTTCCATCTCACATTTTCCCTCCTTCTCCCTCTCTCGGCTACACCAACATCCACCTTCCCCATTTTATTTTCTTTTTCTCTCTTATTTTTCTCCTTGCTTCTTCTCACTCCACAACACCAATTGCACACCTAAACCCTCAATCCTTATAATGAATTTAACATCCTCAAAAGCATAATTTCTCATACTCCTACCAATACTTCTTCATGTTCATTTATTTTCAGATTCACAGGTAGCTGAGTAGCAAGTTATTAGTAGATTCAAGCCTCGATCATATTTTTTTTGGTAGGCCTCTTGATCGAAGACCCTTCTGTAAAGTCTGTTGAATCGTGATGTATTTTGAGTCTAAGTCTTTTTGGGAAATGTATTAAATATTTAGATTTTGCTCTTTAAGGTATGACTGTGTTAAAAGTTAAAAAAGGAATTTTATAAATTTGGAACCGTTGAAGTTACAGAGGATACTCTGTCAAAATTTCGAGAAAAATTATACATATTTTTCTAAATGGTTATTTAGAACTATTTAATTGTTTAATTGTTAAGTTAGTTGATAGACTTGTTCGTTGGTCATGATGTTTAGTTTCAGGTCGTGACATAACAATAAGATATAAAAAATACTAAAATAGTGAAACGGTTTGGGTATAACATAACAACAGTATGAAAAAAAAAAAAAAAAACTGTTTCACCATCACACCCTCAAGTTTTACAAGTTCAGCTGAGAATTGTGAAATAGGGGAGAAAAAGGTGAAAGAATAGTATAGATTAGAATAAATAGAAATTCTTATAGAGTCAAACCTCTAGTTTGTTAACATATTTACTCCAGATCTGGCGCGGCCAAAACATGCGTGACTTTGGTATCTCATTGATGTCTTCCAGATAATCTCGAATAATGTTTGTTTTCTGCAATCTCAAAAGGTTAACTGGAACATAAGTAAATATTTGTGAGCATATTATTTTGCTATATATTACTATCATGATACCTGTAGAAACAAACCCATTGAATTTGAAAGGTCATCCGTAGCCAGATCTTCTGAACCAGAGGCATGGAAAAGCTTTGATAAACCCAACCCAACAAGTCCTGCCACATAGTGACAATATTCATCGTAGTCATCAATTGTTTCTACCTGCAAATTAGAGAAAGTCTCTTGGCATAAATTAAGATGATCTTCCTAAATCGAAAACATGGCAGAAATCCCTGTGGAGGATAGTTCTCTGCAAATAGAACTTAAGATAAACGCACTGAATTATGAAAGAATCGAGGTATAACAAAAATGTTGCATTTCATAGTCACACTGCATGACTGTTCTCACAACCTTCATCATATTGCCCTCCCACTAAATCATTAAAATTCAAGCTACCAGATAGCCATGTCATCAAAAAGAATAATGAACCTTATAGTGCCCCGTCAATCACAGAGATTAACCCCATTAAATGTAACTAACAATTATTAAAGAAATATACGCAGAACAGAATACATGTATAAACTTACCTCCTTGCAAATAAATTTGGCCATTCCAGCACCCATTCTTTTGGTAATGTCCTCAATTGCATCCTGATAGCTGCAAAGTTGATTGGACAACATTTAACTTTTCATCATAGAGTGCACAGCCATAACTATAATCACATACACCTAAGAAAAAGCTACTGAAGGGAGTGAGTCGATAGACAACATAGCACATCTCAAATACCTAGATCAGTTGTTATATACCTTCGATTTGAACAACATAAACACCCAGACAAATCAGAGAACAAGACCTTTGAGTCTTAGGTTAATTTTACTTCAAATCCTACTAAAGACCGATATAACTAGGAATTGATAGCTTACTGGCATCAGATGAAAATATATATAGTACAGAAACCTATATAATATAACATGGCAGCAATTGATAATTCTTAACGATCATGAAGGTAAAGCACCATGGTTATCCATCAATAATCAATATAATCTGTAGTTATTTTAAAAGATGTCTGAATTTGATTATCACACCCACTGACTTCCAAATGAAATTAGTAACATTAACATGCATTAATTACAAACAGTAAACACCCACTCCCGCCATGGTAATAAACAATAATGAGTAGACTTTTGGAAATAAAAAGCAACTCATAAATCACATCCATCATGGAATATCAGTGTATTCCAGACAGATGTGCAAAGATAAGAACTTACTCCTTTCCAAGTTCCAAAAAAGCTGTTGAAACATGATGAAACTGGTCCATCAGAACTTTGTACTCCTTTGTGCCACCTTGTTACATAAAAACAATTAACACAATATCAGCATCAATGAAGTTTGAGGCGTGTAACTTAAAACCATTTTCCTGAAAATTGGGTTGTCTCTAAAAGTAAAACCACTAAAAGCAATCACTATGGTTAGTAATGAAACACAGTTTAAAATCCAATTCAATTTCTAATAAATTTTATTAAAAAAGTGGAGAAGGGAAAATTATTATTAATAATGGTGGCACTAATGGTCATTTTACAATGCTTCCGTACCTGATTTGAACTATGTCCCTTGAAGTTATAATATCGAGATTTTACCACTAATCTAACACCTCAGGATCAATTTAGATGTTTTTTTTAATAAATAAATTGGGGAAGGGGAAAATTTTATTAATAACTGTATGATTATTTTTTAACTGTCCCAGATGGAATTTAACCTTTGTCCCTTGAGGTTATAAAGTCAAACTCATACCACCGAGCTAGCATCTCACAAACAGAAAGATAATTGAGCTTTAGATGTCGCTAAATTGAACTTTTACTAGATAATTGAAAGATACATAGAACAGGTTGGAAGAGAGCTGTTAAAATTATACCAGATATTCTCTTACTAGGCAAGGAATTAATATTTTTAAATAGAAAGGAGCATAAAGAAAGAGCACACTCACATGCAAAGTGCCAATCATGATCATAGATGTGTCGATGAAAAGCTTTTAGTATTGGAACCTTGACATCTGTATCTATGCTAGTATCATCCTCTGCCAAAACAAAAACAAAATTAGAAGATTATTAGATGCTCAAAATTTCTGAAGAAGTGGACAGTCTTTCAATCACAATGGTATGAAGTTCAAACTTGAAATACATAAATCTCATATATGAACACACAATAGCCGCAATATAGCTAGCAAATTGGAAGTTAGAACAGTTTCATTTCATTACAACATAATATTACAAACCACGCATAAATGGCTTATATTTTCCAAACTACTTCTCAGAGATACCGAAATCAGAGTGCTCCCTCCGATCTCAACTATGAGTCAAATAAAATTAATGTATTTGGTCTAAATTGGTATAAATCTCGGACCAAATATATTAACATTCTTTGACCAATGGTCGTTTATATTTGATACGAGAGTAGTATTTCCCCAAGATGATAACATTGATGCTCACATAAAAGTCAATGCTAGTAAAAATTAAAAATTAAGCAACAATACACTCAATTTATCATAACATAGAGTAATTTAAAACTACTATCTATGATTCAGTACCAAAAGTTAGAAGGCAAAAAACCAACGAACAGAGAAAAAAACGCAACGTGTATAAGATTTGAGAACAAACCAACGGTATCGAGAGCACGAAGAACCAAATAGAATATGCATACCTGCAAAAGGCCAGAAACAAGTTCAGGAAGAAGAAGAAAAAATCAAAAAACGGAACGACTGAGAAATGAACGGTTGAGATGAAAAGATTAGAAAACTAACGGCATCGCGAAGCTCGGTACCGAGTTGCTGAATAACGAGACCGAAGCTTCTAGAAACCTTATGGAGCATTGAGTAACAGAATCCCCAATGTGGTTCCGGCGGGATCTGCTTCTCGGCGTTCCTTGCCGCCATTTTCAGCTTCAACAACGGAAAAAAATCATCTGGATTCTTCAGAATTGCTCCCAAACTTCCCATCTTTTATTTTTTTTTTTGTTTCTAGAAAGAATGATTGTCTTTTTCAGGAAATCGAAATCTCAATGGAGAGAATATGTATTCATTTTGGAATTTTTGTGATTATAATATTAATGGCTTAGTTGTTCGCTGGTGGATTGTGATTATGATAATTTTGGAAATTGGATTTTATTTGAGGTTGAAAAATAGTGATACTAACTAATATTTCTCGTCGTGTTTCGTTCGTTTCTAAGGTTCAAAATGTGCAGATTCTATTTCACGTTCTCGCCGGTCGTTTGTCTCGTATTTAACTACAAAATGCATTTCGTTTGAGTATTAGGAAATTTTTGTGTCTAGTTTTTATAAGGGTTTGATTTCTGTTGTTATTCAAATTTTTTTATTCAAATATACTATTTTTGGTTCTATAATTTTTATAATAATTATTATTATTTTAACACAACATAAACATTTTAAATATTTTGGTTAATGATCAATGGTCAACACATTATTAATTTATTTATTTTTTATTTAACTGAAATTTTAATTCTTTTATTTTAATTTATTTATAAAATTGATCGTTCTATTTTAAAATCGATAATTTTAATTATTTTTTTTTTATAAAATAACATACAAACATTAATAGTGTAAGATTTAAAAATTTAATATTTTATTTTAAATTTATTTATATTATAATTTAATAAATAAAATATGAATACCATTGATTTCAATTAATTAATAATTTTTTTAACGAGCACGATTAAATACAACTACAAAACATATAAATAAAAAAGTTCAATAATTTAGTGTAGTGCTAAAATAAACGTGGTCATATAAGTGACTCATTAGCTTCTCCAAAATAGATCTTAATTTATATGTCTTTGTGGAGCCCGTGACTCCTTTTTGGCCAGAAAAATTAATGTTTTTTTTAACAAGAAAATTAATGTTATTTGTTCTTGAAAAAATATTGAAAAATTAAAAAGTCAATATATTTTATTTTAAATTTAGATTTAATAAATCAATTTTTTTTATATAATTTTTATTGATATTTTATTTCAAGTATCTTCCTAAACTGAATGCTAGAACTAAATTTTATATTTTGGTTCTAGAAATTTTCAATGTTTTATTTTTAATCCTTTTAAATAATTTCTTCAACTTGTTACCAATAAAGTAATTTTCTTCAATTATAATTTCAAATAAAATTCATCTTAATTTTTTGCATTTTCTTTTAAGTCAATTTATATGTATTTTTTTAATTATTTTTTGCAGCTATATTTGAAAAATTATAAATACTTCATTACAAAAATTTAAAATATATTAAATATAAATGTTTATGTTTTTTATGCTTAAAAACTCGTATTAAACTAAATTTTGCGGTAATATTTTTTTTCCAATTTTATATTCTTTTAATTTATTTATTTTATAATTTATACTTTTTCTGCAATCAGTTTTAAAAAATGTAAAAATTTATAACTTTATAGACACTAAAAAATTTGTAACATTCGTCATAAAAATTTCATACATTATAACTTTAAAATATTTATTTATCACTTGTAACTTGAAACTTTCACAAAAGACAAGAAATAAAATAAAAGGGAGAGTATAACCCCTCTATCCCACAACTAGATCTAACACCTGCAAGATGCACCAAAAAATATTATTTTTTTAAAACATATATTTTAATTCCAGTACAAAAAAATAAATATTAAAATAAGTGTTTAATCTTTTATAGATTTTAAAATTTAATTTTTATTTCATGTAAGAAAATTACAAAATAGACGTAGAATATAAACCAAAAATTATATTTTGTTTTTCACGATATTACTATCTTTCACAAAATCTATATTGGTTAATGTTCTTTTAACTGCGAAGAGCTTTTTCAAACTCATAAAATTACTAAAGTATCATAAATTATAAATTTCAATATTTACTTATTTGAATTTTAAAATACACAAATAACAATTTAAAATTAAAAAACGTTGGAGAATATAGTTATTATAATAGTTTACTTTGTTAATAAGGTTCACGTAGATATTAATCATTCATGTGATAAGTCGGGTTGTAAGTCAATCCATTACCACACGAGAGATTAATTCATTTGCCTGATTTTAAAAACATGATTGATTAATTTGTCTAATTTTGAAAACGAAATTGAAACTCGATTTAAAAAAAACTAAAATGTTATCATTTATTTTTTCTTTTTCTTTTAAGGTGTTCAAATCGTAGAAATAGAAAAAAATCAAAAATCATATATAAATGATCAGATGAACTATATTGTCCAGCATATTTCAATTTAAGAATATTATATGTTTATTTTCAAAATTCAAAGATAAATGCTCTACCTTTATAATTTTACGAGACAATTTAATAATTTATTCAATATATTACACTTGACTTAATATGTTAAAGAAGATAAATAAAGAAAATATTTTATCTAAAAGCTTTGTCAAAATGTGAACCATATAACGTAATAATAAATTTGAAATTCTCTAATGTTTAACCGAAAGAAACTTAAAACACCAAAATTATAAGAATAATAAAGCGTAATCATAAATAAAATATAGATAATATCAATGCAACAAATATTGAGAGATTACTAATATGAAAATAATCATTGACGATAAATAAGAAGTCATGTTCAATGACAATTCTATTTGGTAATTGTCCAATTATAATTAAAACATGTATAACTTTGTTAATGTGCAATTAATAATTCTTTAACTGGATGATGCTATCTTCTAGTAATTGTGAATATATTAGTAGAGGAACGCTGGAGTCACTCTCAAATACACTTCCTCTCTCACACATGAAGCCATATCACCCTTTTTTTAATTCATTTTGCAAGCTTTTCCCTTATGTGTTCATTTTAAGGTTCCTATTTTCGTTTTAAATTGGATATTGTGCAATATCAAATCATTATAGTTGCAAAATTATATATTGTATTTGTCTATCTAGAAGACCCGTCAAAATATAAATGTTCATCAATTTTAAAATAAATGGCAACTAAATATGAATAAATTAATCGTAGATTGTGAGTATATTTATAGAATAAATACAATAAATATTGGAGGATGAAGTTAAAAGGTACAAATTTAATTAATGATCCACAATAAATGATATGGATCATTAATAAAATATTTATTGTTTAATGTTAAATCGTCTCATTTTATTTTTGACAAACTTTGTTAGAGACAATGATGTCAGAGAACTTTGCAAGTATTAGTTTTGGTTTTAATTCAATTTTAATTAATCGACAAATACAAAATAGTAATGGAATATCACACCAATCAAAATTATTAAGTTTTTGAAGTCTAACTCCATGTGCGTGAAGCATAAAAGTTTATAGCAAAATGAAAAATTATATTGAAATAATGCAATGATTGTTGCTATTGAAAGACCAAACACCAATATTGTTTTTCTTGTGTAAAATGATGTGAAGAGCCGATAAACCCTATTAAAGTTGTTAATGCAATAGTAAAGAATGCTAAGAGTAAAAAAGATAGTTAAAAATGAAGGAAACTAATTTGCATATATCTTAATTAAGATAATTAATTTACCAAATAATTATCTATGTTTTGGGAGGAAAATCCTTCCTTAACTAAGTAACTAACTTTGTATACATATAATTAACATGTACTAAAAATTATAATGTAATATTAATTATTGTTCTTAATTATATCTTGTAATTAATACTATTATTGTTTGTATATATACACAAGACTCTTGTAAATTGGTTTGTTACATTTATAATTTTTTCTTCAAGTTACTAGTTGCATTATTTGTTTTCACAATAATATCATCAATTAATTAAAATCAATAAGAAAATCAATCGGTTGTCTCTCTTGATATATGAAACAGAGAGGTCTTATTAATTATAAGGTATTACCTTGTGAATATATTAATATAAGAAAAATTTAGTAAAAGTAATATTTTTTATTTAAATATTTTTTAAATTATATGAATTAAGAGTATTTACGGTAGTTGTTTGTTTAGATGAGTTTCACATATATACATAATTTACTCATAAATTTTTAATACTAATAAAAGAGTGATTGCATTTCATATACCTCTCAAATGGGAGGGAAAAAAATAAAGTTAAACGATATAATTGGATGTAGGAATGATAATAAAATCCGCACCTGTAGATACACATCCAAATCCGCTTGATTTGGGCGGGGAAAATTTGCTTTAAATGGATGCGGGTACAGATTTTCTCTAACATTAAAATTCGGGGGCAGAGGCGGGTTTGGGAGTGATGATATATACTCCGCACTCGCACCCGTATTCGCTCCGCAAGTAATATTATTGCAATTTTTAAATTTTATATACATTTATATATATATTTAATATTTTTCTTAAATATTAAAAATTATAATTTTATCTTTATAGAAAATATTTTTTAATTTTATTATTATTTAATAATAATTATTTTATTATAATAAATATGATTTTTCAATTTATAATTTTATATATATGAGTGGTGTGCGGGTGCGGGCGGAGAAACTCGAGACCCGTTACGGACGAATATGGATGTCTAAATTTTACACCCGCTATAAAACAGGAGCAAATGCGAATTTTTCCCGATTAGTCGGGTGCTGGTGTGGAGGAAGCGACACTCGCCCGTTGCTATGCTTAATTGGATGAAATATATATATTATGTTCTACTTCATTCCATTCTCTTTTTAACAATTCAAACAATAGATATTAATTTATTTTATTTTATTTCATCTCATATTAATCTAAACATAAATTAATTCCTTAAACATGTGCATTCAATTACTATTTTCTAAAAAAAAAACACATTTACATTAAAATAAATTGAAAAATACCAAAAAGTATTTTTTTGAACATTTATTGAATAAACAAATATAGAAAAATAAATAAACATTGTGAAATTTAAATTTTAAAATAGTCAAAAATTAAATTTTCACTCAATTTTTTTAACAACTGTCTTGTTAGCGTAATTGTGAAAATTTTAAGTTTTATTTGGAATTGGATGACATTTGCTCACGCCAGCAGATATGGTAGGTTTACATTCTTATCAGGTGACATCGCTATTTATTTTTTTACATCCAAAAGAAAAAATAAACGTTATTTTGTCGATTTTATTATATAATATATTATATATATTGGAGAGTTTAGAGGCGTGGTGTAATAATACAGTAAAGACTTTTAAATTATATTTTAATTAAAAATCTTTAATATAAATCATTATTTTTATGTATTGAAGATTTAATTTATTTTTAATTAATGTAAAATTTGACTACTTATATTTAAATTCAACAATATATATTATTAAGTATTTTTTTAATTTAAAAGTAAATTTGAAGACTATGATGTTGAATATATAATTTTTAAATATTATTGTTATCGATCATAATTTATATTTTATAATTGTTTATGAATTAAATATATTACAAGATTTTTTTAAAGATATTTTCATAATTATTTTATTGTCAGAGAAAATATTTTTACGAATATGATTTAGAAATAAGAAGACTCCCTTAATTTGAGAAATACTTTTGACACTATTTTTGAGTTAGGTTTTTGCACGCAATGTTTATTCTCCTTTTTTTTAATAAATGTTTAACTTATTTATTATATTAGAGTCATATTAACAAGTGTTGTAAAACTTGTTAAGCAACTAAAAAAATAAAAAAAATCTATTTTTTATAATTTTAAAATATAAATTGCATGATTCACATTTTTCTACGTTAAAATTCTTATTCTTAACAAATGTCCCATAACAATTGCTAGCATTTCCATTTATTATATACGAACGTTTCTTTACAACCAATTTGTTTATATTTTTTTGTTGGATTTTATACTCTTTATTTATAAATAAAAAAACCAATTGTTTATAGTGCCACGCGAGACGCAAGGCGCACGCTGACAGCGTGATCTCAATTATGACAGTGTGAACATTTTGGTTTGTTTTTTAATATTAATATTATGATTTTTTTTTAATTGTTTTTGGTTCGGTGCTTCTAGAGTGAGGGATCCATCAA
Organism: Cicer judaicum; assembly: GCA_037974835.1. Taxonomy (NCBI): domain Eukaryota; kingdom Viridiplantae; phylum Streptophyta; class Magnoliopsida; order Fabales; family Fabaceae; genus Cicer; species Cicer judaicum. Next base: position 15,041,494 of record JBBPBS010001017.1, read on the forward strand.
CTCCCTCAGACGTCCACCACAATATTAAATATTTGGATCAAAATAAATTTTATGTATTTATTAGATAATATTTACATTAAATTTAATTTCTATTTAAATTATCCCTTCTTATAATTTTCTTGTATATTTATCATAGTACTGTCTAAGCATCTCATTGTGTAAAGAAAAAAAATCTCAACAGTAAAAATAAGATGTAACTGCAAAATGGGTTGTAAAACATATAAAAAGAAAAATAAAGGGGCCAACTTGGCGCCGGTAGCATTCACCGATTTTCTTTTACAACAACAACTTCAAATTTCTTGAATGGTTTTAAATAAAAAAAATTATATACCATTTTGAGGGATTCTTTTTAGTGAGTGTTGTGATTACTAAGTTGTAATTTATTTCATTTGCAATTTTTATTACTGGTGTTTAATGTCTTGGAGGTTGTAGATGGAAGAAAAAGTACGAAATGCCACTATGTTTGTACATTTTGTATACATCAATAATATAAAAATATTTTATATTATCAATTAATTATAACTTATAACTGTTAAATTAATAAAATAATTTTATTTTTATTGTAATTATTTTTAAAATTATATTTATGATCATACAAAATATAATAATTAAACTATATAATTTTAGTATTTAAAAAAGAAAAAAACTTAAAAACTCATTTTTAACTATTAAAATTGTCAATCAAAATTTAATTTTATAAATGTTAAATCTGATCGTTAATATATTTTTATAAATTTACAACTTAAATATTTTTTATATAATACTATATTATATATTTTTATTTATTTAATAAAATTTTAAAAATTTAATCACTTTAATTTTTTTTTCTTCAAATTTCGCAACTTTGTGTACGAAAAGTAAGAAGAAAGTAATTTGCTATTCCAAGTTCAATTTGCTACATATATCATGTTGTATTTACTTTATTCAACTCACTTTCTTATCTCACTTATTTACACATTTCTCCTCTCTAAAGTTTTCCTCTATAATTTTACTACTTTTATATATTCACATATATTTTAAATGTTTATTTCTTCACAATTTTTTATACAAAATATTTACTCTTATTTTTTTTACACCTTTTTCCACTCTGATTTTCTTCACACATTTTTACTATTTTCTCATCATACCTTTTTTTTTTTCTTTCACTTTTTCTTTCTTTACACAATTTTTAACTAAGTTTTTCTCTCTTTCTTTCTTCACAATTTGTTCTTTCTTTTATTTTTCCCCTTTTAGCGGCGATTTAATCCCACAACTTATAAGAGTTGCTTTTAAAGAGGACTTTATACGCGTGCAAAAAGATAAAAAGCGGTAACTTAATTCTTGCAACTAATTACAATTTTGTGAGGACTTCGATATTTTTAAGAGGAATTTTTATTCTTATACCATCGTAACTATATTCCTACTCCACATTTTAATAGAAACCTCGTTTTATCCTTAGTTTTTAAAATATAAAACCTAAAATCAGCATTGTTAAAAAAAAAAAACATAAAGTTTGAGTTTTCGAAAAATTTAAACTCTTGATATTTTAGAACACGTTTTTTTATCTAAAAATTTAATTTCAAAATTTTCAAAATGCATAATATAGCCATTTTTTTAAAAGAAAAAAAACAACAAAAGTTACATAACTGAAAAATTTACAAAAGTTTTTTGGTAATGATAAAATGTTCAAAATAAAAAATTGTCAAATATTATGTCCGTATAAATTTATTTTAAATTTTCTGATACATAAATGTATTTCAAAAAATATAGAGGTTGAGTTTTCGAAAACACAAAAAATTAAAATCATAAATTTGTTGGAACACTTTTATGTTTCAGAAAATTAAAAAAATTTAAAATACAACTAAAGATAGTAGAGGTGAAATAATTTTTTTTAATAAAAAGAATAAAATAGATAGTTTATATAAAATATAAAATAAATATATAATTATAAAAGTATAAAGTAAAATTTTATTTGAAGAGGGCTTTTAACCCATCTAAATTTTGTTTGCTTGTAGTGGGCCAACTTCGACTTTTTTATATCTATATCTTTATTTTAATTTTTTTTTTATAATTGTCTTTTGA
>JBBPBS010001017.1:15044117-15082648 GCA_037974835.1 Cicer judaicum
TTTATATGTTGAGTACAATTGTTCATGCGATTTTTTGATTTAATTTCATGTAATATTTTAATCTTTTATTTTTTTTTTTAATTTGGTCTTTTATTTAATTTTATTATAAAAATTCAAAAATGTAAAGAATAAAAATACGAGTTTATTTGAATATTTGAGTTATAAATTTGATAAAATTTACATTATATTGAAGATGATAATTAATTTTTTGAGTTTTGTTTGAAAATTTTGATTAATTTTTATAAAACATGGATAACATTGTTAACATTTTAAAACATAAAATATCAAATTGTTCATTTAAAATTAAATAAATGACCAAATCAAAAAAAATAAAAATAAAGATGACATATTTTGCAATCAATTCTCTCTCTCTCTCTCTCTCTTGTGTTGAGCGCGTAGGAAGACAGTTCCAACAAATTCCCCGCTAATATTTGGTGGTACTTTTAACTTCTAGATTAGATTATAATTGCCTACCATTTTGAAAATTGAAGTATCAATGAAGTCATTTAGACAAACCTTTTAGGCACTTCAGACAATATACATGCCACAAGAATCGACTTTCCAAACTATGGTATCCTCTCTCACTGAGTCAAAAATAGGTGTTTTGAGAAACTTTTGAACGATGCTAGGATCAAACATTGCTATAACAAGGGGTCTATTCCATTCTTTATGCCAAGGCATAAGCAAACTATCAACACAAGCATTTGCATGCTAATCGGGCCACCCGATGGTTTGACAAGGTTATGTCCATTGTTTAGTTATTCCATAAAAGGATACTAGATTTGTTTCCAATACTCCACTTAGACCCCACATTCAGAAGCGTTTATCATTCCAAATACTAATCCAAACACAACTTGGATTATAACCAAGGTTATGAGACACAAAATCATTATGGGAAACATATTTAGCTTTGATGAGTCTAGTGACAAGGTTGTTTGTGTTAGATAAAAACTATCATCCTTGTGTATTGCGAGCTTGTCCCACTTGAGAGCACTAATGTTTCTAAAACTCACTAATGTTTCTAAAACTCATATATCCACCACATTTGTGTATTGCGAGCTTGTCCCACTTGAGCCAATTGATGCCTCTAGCATGTCTTCCATTTTTGCCTCACCAAAATGAGTTCGTCATTTTTTCAATCTCATCCCCTAAAACAAGGGGTAGTATAAATATGCTAATTACATAAGACATAATAGCTTGGAGAGCATATTTAATTAAGACTTCTCCGTATGTCCGTGAGAGACTTTTACTACTATGTGAATTAATCTTTCGTCAAACTCTGTCTTGAATATATTTGAAAGTATTTTTTTACTTCTACCAATCATTGAAGGTAGTCTCGGGTATTTTCCAATTTCTAACACCGAGCGCACACCTATAAGGTCTACAATCATGTCCTTCAAGTCTTTATTCACATTTGTACTACAAAACACTTTAGATGTTTGCAAAATTTTAGATTGACCCTTCACAGCTTCGTAAACAAACAAAATATTTTTCATAGTCTCTACTTCTTTTATAGATACTCTAAAGAAACAATCATCTACAAATATAATGTATGAAATAACTAGGGAGTTTTGACACACTTTGACTCCATGGAGGTAATCACAACTTTTCGTCTTTTTTATTTATGCCAAGAGCCCTTCATCACATAAGATGAATAGATATAGCGACAATGGATCACCTTATTAGAGACCTATTCCTAGGATAATATGACCAACACAATCATTATTCACTATGTCATTATACTCTACTGACTTGACACAAAGCATAATCTAATTCACCCACTAGTTTTCAAAACCCAAACTAATCAGCACCTCTCGAAGGTAACCTTAATCAATATGGTCATAAGCTTGGTTGATATCCATTTTCAATGCGACATCACAAACTCTGCCACCGGTCTTAGTTTTCACGTGATGAACAATTTCAAGTGTCGCCATTACATGGTCAAAGATGGACATATTAGGCACAAAAACTGATTGGTTATTAGATACACATTTATGTAGAACATGTTTTAATATGTTTGCAAGAACCTTTGCCACAATCTTATAAATCACATTGCATAAAGCTATAGGCTGCCAAATCTTTCATGGTCTTCTATTCATCACCTCTTGGGATTAAATCTATATTGGTTATATTTAGTGTACTAGGAAATACCCCGATCAGAAGTCAGACACAAAATTTTTGAAAAAATTCATTACAACACATAGACAAAAAATGATGATAAAATAATGGGTTCAAACCACCGGGGCCCAGACACTTATCTGCCTCCATAAAAAAACAACTTATTTGAATTCTTCTATGAGAAAGGGATAAAACAACCTATCATTATTTTCTGCATCAATAACATGTGAAATGACATTCAAAACAGGAGCATGAACACTTTGTGTGTTATGATAGAATAGTAAAATAGTCTATAGCAATAAGACATAATTCACCATGTTCGGTGAGCCAGTTCCCATTATCATCCTCAAGAAAGAGAATTTGATTTACCTTGTGCCTCGATGTGATAGCCGCATGGAAAAATCTAGGGTTCATATCCTTTTTCCTTCAACTAGAATGATTTAGCTCATTGCTGCCAAAAAATGTCTTCTTTGACTAGCAATGTAATCATTTGTTTCCTCAAATAAGTGAACCTTTCTACATTTGTGTCGTTGCCTAATTCATGCTCTCTTTTCAGTGCTTTCTTACATTGTGTGATTTCTTTACGAAGTTTATGACATTTGGTTATACCCTAAGCCGCCATATCATATGCACAAATTATGCGAGTTAAATGTTAAAATAGAAAAAACTTCAAAAATTAGTCAACTAAATTAAACGAAATCGAACAATCATTATATAATTAGTAATATCACGTGTTTATTTGGTTGCATCGAGAAAATACACTTAAAAATAATAATTGAGTTAGTAAATAAATTAGTGTTTGTTTTAAATTGACGTGACATACCAACCCGTCTCTCCCTTCCATTACCTATTTTTTCGGTAGTTTAAGTAATGCAAATCAACTAGAGTAGTGGGGTTCAACCTCAACTCGTTCCTTAGCAATCTGTGTGTGCATTGCGTCGAATCTTAGTAAATCAAATCATTGATTTTTGAAGCAACATTATGTTGAACATCTTGTCCTCTATACTAGTCGTTATCTTCATGCGACAACTCATTTATCTTAAACATGATTTTGAATTTCAAATGAGTCTCCATAGTCAAAGCCTTTAGGGAAATTACATAATATGTATGTGGCAACTTCAACTATGAAAAAAAATAAGAAACTTTGACTTGAGGCATATAATTGAAAATGAGTTAAGAACTAGAAACTTGATTCAAGTTCGTTGGGAACCTTTTTTAAATTTGAACTCTATTATGTTATTGTTTGAAAACAAACTCAATTTTGTTTAATAGTTCGATTGAATCGGAAGAACCAAAAGATAATTCTTGCTTTATTGGTTAAGAAAATGTTAACTAGTGGATAAAAATAATAAAACTAGATCCACTAATACCTTTTATGAATCACATAAAGATATATTCCTTTTGAATTATTTACAAAAAGATATATTTCTTTCGCATGATTTGTATATTTATTGATGCATTATTTATAATTTTAGGAGAGAATAAAATGTTACAGTGAAGTGATATTTAATGTGAGAAATTAAATTCATACTCTTATTTTTACATATGTGAATTTTTATGTAGTGTTTTTTTTTCTTCCAATTTTTAACTCAATTAAAAATATCAATTTTATTTATTTCCAAAATTCTATAAGAGGGTTTCTTTTTTTTTTAGAACACGAGGGGTTTATAGGTTTTATTGTGTAAAAATAAAAATAAAAATATGAGGGTCTAATCATCATTCCCGCGGATTTCAACGTTACAACCACTCGTTTTCTTTCTCTTTCTCTGTCATCGATCCACAATTTCATTGCCAGTGGAAAGAAGAAGAAGAAACCATTGCCTTCTTCTTCTTCCTTCCACACAACAAAAATGTCACACAAACTCTCACTACATTTCTATCACACTTCTCTTCTAAAAAACCCCAACCTCATATCACACTCAACCCGCCACTCACCTTCCATTCTCAAGAACACCATTATCCCCCATTCAACAAACCAATCCATTGCTACAGTGTCGAAACGCCGTCGCTTCGAGTTCCTAACACCTCGTGTAGTTCAAAATCACGATGTCACTGATGAATCCGAAGATAGAAACCAAATCAGCGACTGCTACGAAGAGAACAAAGATGAAGGAGAAGTGAAGGAACTGCTTGAACAGAATATATGGAATCAGATGAAGGAAATTATTTTGTTTACTGGGCCTGCTATTGGGCTTTGGTTATGTGGCCCGTTGATGAGTCTCATTGATACTGCAGTTGTTGGTCAGGGAAGTTCAATTGAGCTTGCTGCTTTGGGTATTTTTTTTATCACATTCATTCACAGTTTAATCTTTGTATAATTTTAATCAAAAGTGTGTACTAATAAATAATAATAATAATAATAATGTATGATGCATATGAATTTGGTTTCATACGAGCAGGTCCTGCTACTGTTTTTTGCGATTACTTGAGCTACACGTTCATGTTTCTGTCTATTGCTACTTCAAATATGGTTGCTACTTCCCTTGCTAAACAGGTTAGTTTTTGTTTTATGGGATAGAAAATATTGATCAATATGTATTCGTCAACATAGTCTAGCTAATGATATATAAGTGAGGTGACTCATATGACCAATGTTACGAGGCTTTGTGCAGAGATGTGGTGTTTTAGTGCGTTTTTGGATTGACTGGATTTTTTTTTTGAAACTGCCAAAGTTAGTAATTAGTGTTATATTAGAATTTTTTCCTTCACCCGGGTCCTCCACTCCCTTAGCTCAAACCAGTTGAGCTATCCACCCACCCAAATTCACTGCCATTCCAAACTTACACTTAGTCTTTTGTTGACCCCTATGCTTTACGGACTCTAACAAGTGATATCAGAGCTGGTTAACTTGATGGGAGAGTGAGAGTGCATCCCTGTATCAAAAGTCTTCCAAGCGGTGGAGTCAGGTGCCATGCTGTATTGTTTGGTCGGTGATGCAAGTATAGTGATGTCGAAGACTCACTATCGATGGAAAGATTGTTAGAAGTCAAGTGAGTGGTTGGTTTTCTATTAGCTAGAATTAAGGAAATGACAATCATACAAGAGAAGCGACTCATATATATCCTAAACAACAATGACAAAAGCTGGGGATAACATCAAAAGTAATATATGAGTGCATGTATTGTTACAATGAAAGTGAATATAACACAGAGGACCTGTAAACTTTTTGGCATTGTCGTTATGTATCACATCCATGACTTTATGCACACTTAACTTTAGGATTTATTGCACTGCCTTTCATGAGTAAATATGTTTGTGTAGGATAGGGAGGAAGTGCAGCATCACATATCTGTCTTGCTTTTTATTGGGTTAGCTTGTGGCTTGCTGATGCTTTTGTTCACAAGGTTATTTGGAGCAACAACGCTCGCAGGTATTGAAAATGAGAGCTCAATCTAGTTGTGTCCTTCTTTTTGGATAATAATACTTCATTAATTATGCATGAAAGGTAACAGAGCCAATCCCATGACTGATGAATTTTTCTATTTATGCCTTTTGCAGCTTTTACTGGACCCAAGAATGTACATATAGTACCCGCAGCTAATACCTATGTCCAGGTTTTCTTTTTTCTGATTCCTATCCTTCAATTTAAATTATGATTGTAATTAATAAAATTCAAGAAATCATAATATAATCTATGGTGAGAAATAAATAATCTTTCATCCTCTGCTTGATTTAGTCACACTGAATTTATTTTGGTGTTAGATTCGAGGCTTGGCTTGGCCTTCTTTACTTGTTGGATCGGTTGCTCAAAGTGCAAGGTGCAAATATACTACTTATTTCTCTTGTATGACTTTATAAAATGAGCTGTTGCAATTTGCAAAGTGTTATGTCAATCTGAGATACGGTTCTCCACATTCTATTTTAGTTTATATCAACCCTTTTGGAATGTTGTTAAATTTGTTAAATTTTGTCTTAATACCTAACACTCTTAGCCAAAATTTGATCGCTATCACATTTCTCAGATAGTAAGGCTCCTTTTCTCACTCAACACTGCCTGCTTTATGTTAATGATACCTCATTTGCTTTTTATATTTAAATGAAAGTGCAAGTTATCCTCTCTCAACTCTTAATGCCTAAATTGTTCTTTGAACTGTTTGAGCAAAGTTTTTGTTACCCTGAGAAGAGTTTAATGTAATATTTAGTAGACTGTTTCTTTTTATAATTTTAAAATATAATAATATTATAGCTATTGGGGTCCCTTTTAATTCATATTCTTGATATCCACACTCTTTCACACAGTCTTGGTATGAAAGATTCTTGGGGACCCTTGAAGGCATTAGCTGCTGCCAGTATTATAAATGGAATTGGTGATATAATTCTGTGCACCTATTTAGGCTATGGGATTGCCGGGGCTGCATGGGCTACATTGGCATCACAAGTATGCTGAATAAACTCATATACATCCTGTTGTAAATAAGTAATAATTGTTGTTGGTACATATTATGTAAATATTAGCTTTTTAATCTGGTCCATTAGTTAGAGCTTAATCCATATATTAGTATTTGGTACTCTTTCACACAATTGAATAATACTTGAGAATATATTTCCACACATCATAGTTAGTTAGTGCTATCATATACTACCCCTGTCCCTAATTATAAGCACCATTTGGGAAAAAAACCTGTCTCTAAATATAAGCACCCTTTTAATTTACTAGGTGCATTTATTATTTTTTTCCAAATATATTCCTTATTAATATTACTAATTTATCTTGGAATATGAAAAATCAAATTTAACACATTCAAATACAAAGATTATTTTAGAAACATTAACACATAAAATGAACACATTAACTACCCTACCAACTTTTTTTAATAAGAGTGAAAAAAAACAATAGATTGTTATAATAAGGGACGGAGGTAGTATGGTTTTTCCTATTTTCAATGTACTAAAATAATCAATTTGCACTGCTTTTACTGTTTTACACCCCCTTCCTGTTTTCAGGTTGTTGCTGCATATATGATGAGCCAAACTCTAAACGAGAAGGGATACAATGCATTTGCCTTCTCCATTCCTTCAGGGAAGGAATTTGTGGCAATATTTAGTCTTGCTGCTCCTGTATTTATTTCATTGATGTTAAAGGTTGAATCAAGTATTTTATTATATTTGTGCCTCTTTATCTCAAGTACTCCAATCTTTAAATAACTGAATGTTCTGATGTTTAGGTGGCTTTCTACTCTCTACTCATATATTTTGCTACATCAATGGGTACACATACAATGGCTGCTCATCAAGTTAGTTTTACTCCTGTCTTGTATTTTGTAAATCTATCCCTTTGTTCTTTATTTGCACATTTTCAGAACACCAAACTTACGATCATTGCTAATTCAACTCTTATGTTAGGTCATGATTCAGATTTACATGACATGCACAATATGTGGTGAACCTCTATCCCAGACTGCTCAATCATTTATGCCTGAGTTAATGTATGGAATAAATAGGAGTTTGGCAAAGGTTAGTATTACTCATTCACTGATTTCAAAACATCTCTCCTCCAACCTCATATATACAGTATCAGTTTTAGAGCCCTCTTTTGTGCTCAGCTGAATTTTACATTATATAGGTGGATCATCTTTCTTTTTGGTTTGAAGGGCAGTTTTGAACAATGATACTATTTTCTTCTTAATCATCCATATTGCAGATTCTCTCAATACATTGTTATGTATATTAAAAGGCTCCTGAGTTTCTATTATATTGACAGGCTCGGTCGCTTTTAAGGTCTCTTGTCATTATTGGAGCTATACTTGGGTTGCTTTTTGGTATTGTTGGAACATCTATTCCTTGGTTATTCCCCTACATTTTTACACCTGATCAGATGGTCATCCAGGAGGTCAGTTCTTAAATTTCTCGGGAATTTTTATTATCTTCTTTGTCTTGTGGGGCCTGGATTATTGATGGAAATACAGAGGTCTTTATGAATTGAACATAGGTTTGCAATTAAGGCTTATGTCACTGGTTAACTTGTTTTTGTGATTATGCAGATGCATAGGTTGCTAATTCCGTACTTTTTAGCGCTAGTGGTGACACCTGCAACTGTCAGTCTCGAGGGAACATTGCTGGTATGCTCATGTTAGATTAGAATATTAGGATTTTTATTATTTTAGGAGTTTTCTTATCTTGGTAGACTTACTCAGTTGGCTCGTTGTACTAGACCATTACCTGACCTAGATTTTTAGCAGAAAAATGAGTGCCAACGAACAAGCCTCTTGAAAAGTCTAATCTGTTTGGCATAGGTTCCATAACGGTTTTATATTTTTTAACAAGTTTCATTAAAAAATGCATATGCCTACTTATTTAGGTAGAATGGGGGTAAAATAAGCATCTAACTCTTAACTATTTGGTAGCTCTGCATCATGTCAAGGATCAATTATCCCAGAAGCTCAAGTTGTTATCATGACAGGTTTTATATCTATAACAGGGAGGGAGTATGGATTACTGTTCTACAAAGATATATAATTATAGGATTTTATTAATATTTCTTTGTTCTCCATTATTTCCCTTTAATTTCAACAGTCCTTCAACTTGTCTAGAATAAATGAGAAAGAATATGGAACTACTAACTGCTTCTCACAAGCCTACTCACCTTGGATGTTTAAGGACTCAAATTAATCTCGCATGCTTCTTTTTTTGCGGATTGCATTAAACTCATTCACGTAAACCACATTGTTTTCTTTTTTAAGGTCGTTAGACCATAATGTAACTAACTCATGATGCCACGAAAATTTAATTTATTTATCCAGCTTGCTTCTTGTTACTACTCATTCAAATAAGCGCAACTTAGTGCATATGTAACAAGTTTTATTTTATGTTTTTAAGATAATTTTGTATATTGGCTTATGCAGGCTGGGCAGGATCTAAAATTTTTAAGCTTGTCAATGAGTGGATGCTTCTGTTTCAACGCTTTAGTATTATTGGTAACAACCTTTTCTTGGTCTGCATGTATACATAGTCATATTGCTTGACCAATTTTGCTGTAACACTTAATTTACCTCCATGCCAGATCTTATGTAGTAGATATGGTTTGCAAGGATGTTGGTTTTCCCTTGCTGGATTTCAATGGGTAAGACTTGGATCTAGAATTTATATAAAGTGCTAGTATTATTTCATGAACAGATTCTAACAGGGAAATATTGTGTTCATTAGGTTCGGTTTTCAATGGCCCTTCTGCGCCTGCTATCTCCCAATGGCATTTTATACTCGGAAGATACAAGCCAGTATAAGTTGCAAACGTTGAAGACAGCATAGTTATGGAGCTCCATTTTATTTTTAGTTCATGATCATACATTAGACAAATAGAAGCATGCTGTCTGTTGCTTGCAAACCTTTTAATTTAGTGTTATAAAATAGGCATTAATTTCAAATTAAGTGACCACTAACATTTACAATACATTTATTCAATGTCGACACAATTCAGTGCAGGGAAATTAGTGGTGCTTACTTGTATCGGAAACCAAGTAGGAAATAGGGGATGTGATGTGGGGAAATTGAATCCACTACCCTGAACATTTATCTTTTAGGGGCATTAGCTGCCCTCACTTTTACACTCTTTTTTTAATATTCTCTCTTATTGGTAAATTCATAAAAGTCTCAATATTTTGTAATATATCTCATATAAAGTGGTGAGACATGTATAAATTCCACTTAATAAGAAAGTGAGTCTTGAAAAGAGCAGTAAAGTAAATATTGTTAGCACTTTTCTCTTCTGTTTGTGATGGAAAAGTGACATTCTATACGGGTCTAAAAAGGGGAGGTTGCATAATTACTTAATTGGATCATAAAGTGTGTCTTTATCTGAATAATTGCCGTTGAGTTAGGCAAGAGTTTATAAATATAGTTTCTGTTTTCAATCTCCTTATAACTTAACTAGTATGCCACTCTATTCCATCTTTGACTATGATAAACACACATCAATCTTAAATTCGAGTGAATTGACAATTTAGTCTATTTATGATATTGTAAGCGTCGATTAAATTAGTTCTTGAATTTTGTGAATTAACGAATACATCATTAAAATTGTAAAATAGTAATCTAAATGATTTATATGTAAATTTTTGTTGTTAGATATTATTATAATATGACATCTTAATTGAATATTTAATTTCTCTACATTGATTTTGCGTCAATGTCATAATAACGTGAACTAACTTTTTGATGAAATTTAAATCTTTAATCGATTAATTTGTCTAATAAATTTATCTTGAGTTAACAAAATTTCATCGTCAATTTCGTCCTTAGGAATATAATATTGTATTGAAATCAATCTGAATAAATCACATTATTAATTATAATGTCACATTAAAATAGATAACGATAATAATTTACTTATAAATTATTTGGATTGATATTTTACAACTTTATTTATGTATTTATCAATTTACAAAATTCAGAGATTAATTTTATCAACACTTGTAATTTTTAAGGATCAATTTGCATTTCATTTCCTTGAATTCATACCATTTTATTGGAATTGCATGGGAGACTCAAACCGTATATAATCTTCCAAGTCCTAACCCACTCTCCATCTCCCGCATATCTTCCCCAAATGAACCACATCTTATACACCATCTAACCATTCCACCTTGAATATTCAAATTCCTCTAATTCACGATCAAGATGACTTGCAAGCTGCTTTTGAACACTCAGATCATGGGTTAGGGAAGATACTAATGTTTCCTTTTTTGATAAAAATGAAAAGACACAAACATGGACTCTTTTAATTCCAGCAGTAAAACAGATATAGGCAGGAAATACACAAGATGTCTTTTTGGGGTGAAATAATAGGCCAATGACGAGAATCGTGATTTCAAATCTGTTTCTCAACGCATCAAATATTTCTGCTGCTATTATTTGAGTTCTCCTTATATCATTTTTTTTTATTTGCAACAGTTAGTTTAGCGCGCGCACTGTGAATGGGGTGTCTCTTGTCTCTATAGCAATTTGTCACCCTCGTCATTTCACAATGACACTCAAACTCTCACTACACTTTCATCACACTCTTAAAATTCTCAACTTCTCATTATCACCTTCTAACTTACCTCTCCTCCGTTTCCACGTACCTAATTTCCTCACTTGGCATGTGGCTTCATGATGCTTTTGTCTACTAAGTTATTCGCTGCAGCAACACTTGCCGGTATTCAAAATGAAGTGTTTTATTTAGCAACACTTGTATTCTTCAACACATTTTGGATAACAAGAATTTGCTACGTCAGCAAGGACAACAGAGTTAATCTTGTAACTGATTAATTTGCTGATTGTGCTTTTTTCAGCTTTTACTGGCAAAGAATGCACATGTAGTACCTGCAGGCTGCAGCTAATACTTATGTTCAGGTATATGTTATCTTCTGATTTTTCGAAGGGATGGAAGTAGGTTCCATTTTCTGTTCTTGTTACCTATGTAGCACTGTCATTACATTGAAAATATGTCTGGTGTTCCACCGGTGTTAGTGTCTGACACAAACACGAGACTAACACACGAGGACACATGATCATACTCAATCATTTTTATTTTCTTAAATTATTATTGGTTTCTGCATATTAGTGTCAATTTGCGTGTCTGTGGCAATACTTCATTATATTTGTTGTCCTTTAACTTAATTTTAGGCAAAGTTTTAATCTTTTATCTTTTTTTTTCAATCCTTTATTTTAATTTTAAGTGACAATTTGATATTTTATATTTTAAAATGTCAACAATGTTGTCATTTTTTTTTACAAAAATTCAAAAAAATTATCAAATTTTTTAAACAAAACTCATAAAATTCAATATCATCTTCAATAAAATATAAATTTAATCAAATTTATAACTTAAATGTTGAAATAAACTCATATTTTCATTTTTATTTGATGTTGTTGAAGATAAAAATATGAGTGTATTTGAATATTTGAGTTATGAATTTAAAAAAATTTGCATTAAATTGAAGACGATTATCAATTTTATGAGTTTTGGTTGAAAATTTTGATGATTTTTTTTGAATTTTTGTAAAAAAAAGGATAACATTGTTGAAATTTGAAAATATAAAATATCAAATTGTCACGTAAAACTAAAATAAAGGACCAATTCGAGAAAAAAAAAATAAATGACTAAAATATTACCTGAAATTAAGTTAAGGGACCACCGATATAATTTAGCTTACATAAATATTATATATTATATGACAACATTTTTTAACTAAGAAACGCACGCTTGAAAATAAGATTATGTGTTTGCCTCGTTATTTATATATATTGAACATGACAAACGAAGGATCATCTTCTACTTGATTTAGTTATGTTGAGTTTTTCATTTTGGGATTAGATTCGAGCTTTGTCGTGGCCTGCTTTACTTGTTGGATGGGTTGCTCAGAGTTCAAGGTGCGAATATACTATTTATTTCACATGTTTGATTTATCTGAAGTAGAGTGGCTTCAATTTTTTTATGAGAAATTTCCCTTCACATTCTATTTTGTGTTGTTGAAATGTGGTCGATTTGATGATAGTTGGTCTTAGGGTGTGTTTGGAAATTCGGCCAACTCTTATATTCTCGTGTCCCGCTGAAGTTGGTATCACCATGAAAACAAACAGGATACTAATATTTGTTGAGAAGCTCTTGTTGATAGGCTCCTACATGAGTTGTCAACAATATTATTGTTTGGATCCTCTAGAGTTGCACTATGGTGCTGCAGCTGTAGGTACGGTTTTGATACACCGTTGTATTTTATGATTACAATAACAAAAATGTTTTGTTCTTATTATTTCTCCTTATATCACTATCACTGAAATTGGTACTAAATTATTGTAAGCATTAGGTTTCAAATTAATTCCTTGTTTTGCTATTCATATTTTTAAGAGTTTTCTAATTAATACCGACTTCTAAGAGCTTTTTAATTAATACCGACTTCTAGGAGCTTCCTAATTAATAGTGACTTCTAAGAGCTTCCCACAATTTTCTATAATTAAAACACTTCTAGATTCTTACATGAAAATTCTACATAGTTCTATAATTATCTAATTTCAAATTAGTAATAACATTGTTTCCCCTTAATTTGAAATTTTCTTCTTCATTCCAAGTCTTGCTCTTAGCCTTTGAAAGTCTTCAAATTTTAACGGCTTTGTAAAAATATCTGCAACTTGATCTTGATTCTTCACATATTTAAGCTCAACTTCTTTCTTGGTAATGTATTCTCTAATGAAATGGTACTTTGTGTCTATGTGCTTGCTACAAACATGAAACACTAGATTCTTTGCAAGTGGTTGTGTTGACTTGTTGTCTATATAAATATCAATAGCTTCCTTTTGTGGTGTATGAAGTTCTTTCAATAATCTCCTTAGCCAAATGGCATGACAAGTGCAAGATGTTGCTGCTAAATACTCTGATTCACATGTTGAAAGTGTGACAATAGGTTGCTTCTTTGAGCTCCATGAAAAAGCACAGTCTCCCATGAAAAATATAAAGTCATTAGTACTCTTTCTATCATCAATATCTCCCGCAAAGTCGTTATCACAAAATCTAAAAAATTTAAAATCATTAGAAGAAGAGTAAAATAGTCCATAATCAAGCGTACCTTTAAGGTAGCGAAGTATCCTTTTAGTGACTTTCATGTGTGTAGTAGTAGGAGCTTACATGAAACGGCTCACTACTCCAACCGCATATAGAATATCAAGTCTTATACATGTTAAGTATCTTAGGCTTCCAACGAGGCTTTTGAAAAAAAGAAGGGTCCCCCTTTTGTCCATCTTCAAACTTTGACAACTTCAATCCGCTCTCCATTGATGTGTTCACCGGATTGCAATCAAACATTTTAAATTTCTTCAAAACTTCCTTTGCATAGTTTTTTTGAGAAATAAATATACCTTCTTTCAATTGTTTTACTTCTAGGCCTAAGTAGTATGACATGAGTCCGATATCAGTCACCTCGAACTCAAGCGCCATGGCCTTTTTGAACTCTTCAAACAAACTTGGATTGTTCCTAGTGAATATAAGATCATCCACATAAAGACAAGCAATCAAAATATATCCATTATCACAAACTTTAACATAAATAGCATATTCATTGAGACAACGAGCAAACCCATTGTCTTGGAAGTATTTGTCGATGTGACTATTCCATGCTCTTGGTGCTTGCTTTAATCCATACAGCGCTCTTCTTAATCTCAAAACTTTATCTTCATGTCCTTTAATCACGTACCCCATTGGTTGCTCAACATAGACCTCTTCTTCAAGATAGCCATTTAGAAATGTCGATTTTACATCAAGTTGATAAAGTTTCCACTTATTTTGAGCTGCTGCAGAGATTAACAAACGAATAGTGTCCATGCGAGCAACTGGTGCAAAAACTTCTTCATAGTCAACTCCAACTCCATGTTTTTGTTTGTAGTCTTTTGCAACAAGTCTTGTTTTGTATTTTTCAATATCTCCATTAGCATTCTTTTTAGCCTTGTACACCCATTTGACTCCAATTGCTTCATGGCCTTTTGGAAGAGTTGCTAGTTCCCAAGTGTTGTTCTTCACAATTGATTTGATCTCCTCGTTTATGGCTTGTCTCCACCTTTTATCTTTCATTGCTTCTCCATGATTTAATGGTTCACTATCCGCCAAGAGACAATACAACTCTTCAAGGTCAAGAGTAATTTCAGTTGACCTTTCATAAATGTCTTCTATATCTTTCATTTTACTTGGTCTCTCGCTTGAACTTTCATCTAGAGAAGTAGGTGAAGACAAAGGTGAAGAAGGTGGAGTTGCATCTTGATCTTCTTCAAAATATGGAAGGAAATTATAGTTTGTTTCTTCTTGATCCTCCCAATTCCATGTAGCATCTTCATCAAATTCAACATCACGACTCGCCATTACCTTATTGTTGCATGGGTTGTACAACTTGTAACCTTTAGAATGTGGATCATAGCCAACAAAGACATATTTGATGCTTCGATCATCAAGTTTGGATCTTTCTCGTTGTGGCACATGTGCATATATTATGCTCCCAAAGACACGCAAATGATTAACACTAGGCGTCCTTCCATTCCATGCTTCTAGAGGGGTTTGATCTTTGACATTTGAAGTTGGAGAGCGATTTGCCAAATAGACCGCACAAGAAACTGCTTCAGCCCAAAACTCCTTTGGCATCCTTTTGGATTTTAGAATGCATCTTGCCATGTTCAAAATAGTTATGTTCTTTCTCTTGGCCACTCCATTCTGTTGCGGAGATCTTGGAACTTTCAATGGACGACGAATTCCATGAGTTGCACAAAATTCATTAAACTCCTTCGAAGTGAATTCACCTCCTCGACCAGATCTCAAAGCTTTGATTTCATGACCGTTCTCTTTCTCTACAAGAGCTTTGAAGTTTTTGAAAGCAACAAAAGCTTCTGATTTTTGTTTTAAGAAATAAATCCAAGTTTTTCTACTAAAATCATCAATAAAGAGAATGCAATATTTACTCTTACCAAGTGAAGATGGATTGATTGTTCCACACAAGTCAATATGCACAAGTTGCAGTGGCTTAGTTGCTCTTGATGTGGCTTCTTTAGGGAAACTTTTTCTATCTTGCTTGCCAAGAAGACAACCTTCACACAATTTATTTGGATGATTGATTGAGGGCATCCCTTTCACCACACTCTTTTTTCCCATAATTTTAAGTGTACTATAGTTCAAGTGGCCATACCTCATATGCCAACGCCATGCTTCATCTTGGACACTCATCTTCAAACATTTTGCTTCAATAGTTCTTAAGTTCAAGATAAACATTCTATTTTTTGACATAAGAACTTTAGCAATTAAATTGTTATTTTGATCTCTAAGCCAAAGATATTTATTTTTCATGAGAATTTCATATCCTTTTTCAAGAAGTTGACCCAAACTCAAAATATTACAATTTAATTTAGGAACATAGTATACATCACTAATCAATTTATGGCTCCCATCTTTAGAAGAGATTAGAATTGTACATTTTCCTTCAATTTTCACTTTTGATGAGTCTCCAAAGGAAACATTTCCATTCATCTTTTCATTTAAGCTCCACAAATTTCTCTTTGCATCCACACATATAGTTACTTGCACCATTGTCCAAGTACCATGAACTATTAACATTTCTCTCTTCTTCCTTGAGTGTTAACAACAAAGTTGACTCTTCATATTCGTCAATAAGATTAGCCTCTTCTTCCTCTTGATTAGGAGCATTACGACGTTCCCAAGAAAAATGGCCAAATTCATGACAGTTATAACATTCAACTTTAGATTTGTCATACCTTCTTTCACTTTGATAATAGCCATAACCTCTTCCTCTCCCAAGAACTCTTGGTGATGAGTGACTTCTTTCTTCGTAGTTTGATTCAAGGTTGAAACCTTTTCCTCTTCCTCCTTGACCATGACCACATCCTCGTCCTCTTCCTTGTTCACGTCCATGTCCGTTTTGACTATTGAATCCTCTATTATCCTTCAACGAAGCTTTGATCTTGAGAACTTGCTCTAATGGCTCCTCTTGCCTTTTCTTTATTCTATATTCTTGAGCTTGCAATGAACCTTCTAATTCCTCAATAGACATTGAGTCAAGATCTTTCGATTCCTCAATAACACATACCACATAATCGAACTTAGGAGTCAAGGAACGAAGAATTTTCTCCGCTACACGAACATCTTCTATCTTGTCTCCATATCTCTTCATTTGATTAACAATTGTCTTCACCCTTGAGCAATAATCTGAAATTGATTTGGTATCCTTCATCTTCGATGCTTTGAAATCTCCCCTTAGAGATTGAAGTCTTATCTTCTTCACCTTGTCAATGCCTTGGGAGTGATTTTTCCAAATCTTCCAAGCTTCCGTTGAATTTGTAGTATCGGCAACCTTCTCAAACATAGAATCATCCAAACATTGATGAATGAGAGTAAGAGCTTGTTGATCCTTCTTCCTTGTTTTTGCCAAAGTCTCATTCGCTACTTGAGACAATGCCTCTTCATCTTGTGGCTCATCATAGCCTTTTTCAACAATCTCCCATACATCTTGAGAGCCAAGCAATGCTTTCATGCGAAGGCACCATTTTTTATAATTCTCTTTCTTTAGAAGAGGAAAGTGAAAAGTAGTGTAATCACGAGTCTTCATTTCTCAACTCTCACAATCAAGCTCTAGATACCACTTTGTTAGAGAAATGAGGTATTTCTAATAGAAAACTCTTAATTTTCTTGATGCTTAACGTCAAGTACAAGTAGGTATTTATAGGTACAAACAGAAAACTCTAGACACATTTTTAGGAGCTTCCTAATTAATACCTGATGACTCTTCATCATATGCATAATTTTTATTGATTTTAGTCTTATTTATCTTTAATCATTAGTTAATTTAATGAGTTATTTGATATATTTTGTTGATTTTAGTTATTTGATTTAATAAAATGTTTATGTTCTTATTTGCTTAACTAAGTAGAGATTTTTCGTAGTTTTGCGTTGTTACTTTGTTTTAGTGCAATGCTGAATTTTGGTGAGAAATCAACATGACCTATGTGGAGTATTTCAGCCATATCTGGAGTTCTAGATGTCCAATTGAAGTAAATTCAAGTGCTAATGAAAGCTACGATCCATATCTACAACTTTCATGAAGAAACCGGGACCAAATTCAGACTCGGAAGATGAGAAAAATGCAAAATACGTCACATAGTAGATGTTGTGCGCCTGGAGCGCGCCCTACGCGCCTGGGGCGCATTTCCAGCCTTTCAACACTGTCCAGGCGCGCCCAGAGCGCAAATCCCGCGCCTGGGGCGCGTGACGCGGATCAGCAATCATAAAAACGCAATTTTTTTACTGTTTAGGGATCTTTTTGACTCTTGGGAAGTTGGGAGACTTGTGCCCTAGCATAGAAACTCAAAGACGGCCGTTTCTAACGCCATTGAAGCAGTTTTATCAAGAATCACCCATGAATCATTCTTGTAATTCTTCTTTAATCCTTATCTTTTGTATTTCTGCCATGAGTAACTAAACCCTATTTGTTAGGGATGAGTGTAACCAGATGAAACCCTTATTTTTCTGATTTGATTTCTAGTTATATGAATGAGTTTATTGAATTATTTTTCTCATCTCTGTGCTTAATGCTTTTTATTGCTTGATCAACATTAAAATGTTCTACGATTTATATTTTGAAACAAAAGTGGACTTTACGAATGCTTGAGATGAGAAATTCATGAATTTGTAGTCTAAGGATAGATGCAGGTCATGAAACCAATTAAATTAGTTGCAAAGCAATAATTTACAAGAGAATTTCTATACACTAATGCTTAATTCTAATCTTAAATCTACTTAGGAATTAGGGGTTACTTTGGAATTAAAGGTTTTGTCACTAAGACATTAGGGCAAGAATAATAAAGAGAATTCGGTAATAATTCAATAAAGGAATTCAGTATCTAGGATCAAATTAGACACCAAGGTTGGATTCGAAGTGAAACTCATCCCTGACATTTTTCCCATTATAAAAGATCAATTTTATTACTGTTGTTAATTTTAAACATTATTTCAATCAATCTGTAAACTTTTTGTTCAATTTTAGTAATTAAATATAATTCAATAGTAAAACGCAATCCTTGAGTTCGACACTCGGTACTACCGTTTTATTATTACTTGCAACGATTCAGTACACTTGCTGAAACGCTATCAAGTTTTTGGCGTCGTTGTCGGGGATTGCCATATCACTATTGAATTTAATTTAGTTACTTAATTGAAATTTTTTGCTCTGCAAGAAAATTTTTGATTTGATTTTTTTTTTACTTTTTAATTTTTCTTTTTGAAAAAAAAAATTCTTTTATTTTCTATTTTTATTTGTTGAACTTGCTAATGTCATGTCTAGTGATTTTTCTCTTATTTGTTTGAGATAACTATGCACTGTAGAGCATGGAAGATTATGATGATGATATTCTACTACAACTATATGAAGAGTGTGATACTTGTCTTATATCGGGTATATGTCGAATGATTGAGGGGCAAATCTTGAGCCATACATTTTTAAAGTATCACCCTCAGATCCCTCCGTGGAAGCCTCTTAGATGTGACTTTTGCGGAGAATCACATAAGAATGGACATTGTTCAGATGACCTTGATGAACTAATAGAATATGAAGATTTTTTTCTCAAAGTTACAGAAAACATCGAGTATTACATTCAAAAGATAATTTGGGAACAAATTCTACCTCCTAAAACTCTATCCAAAGAATCAGATGACAAAGACTTTCACATTACGGACGTTTTGGTTGAATTCATAGAGAATAACATGGTTTCAATTGAAAGATTTGAAAATCAATGTGAGAGGTTATTTGAGCAAGTGGCTAAGTTTGAGAAGATGGAGGTGAAGTTGAAAATTGAAGATAATTTCCTTGTTGTGGTAGAAGAAGATAAGCAAGAGGAAAAAGAGGAAAATACGAACGAGGAAAAGAAAAAAGAAGAGATTGATAAAGTTCGAGATTCAATCTATGCCTTGTTCATCAATGTCCAATTGAGAAGGACATGGAAGCAACACCTTTTATTTCTTAAGTTCATGGAATTTCTACCAAACAAAAAGAAAAAGAAGGATGATGTGTTCTTCCTGTCATATATGCCACCTTGATAATAGTTGAGGCGTCAAGCTAATGACTTTAAAGAAGCGCTTCGTGGGAGGCAACCCAAAGGTAGAGGTAACTTTTAATTTTTGCAATCTTATTTTTGTTATTTGAATTTGTTTCTTTCTAATTGTGTGTAAATGTGCACTATGATGAAGAATTATTAACAACTTGCATTTGATCTTAAGTTTTATGTTTGGGATTTTTAAATTTAAACTATATTTCTTTGCTCATATCATTGCTTAATTCGATAAGTTTTACTAATTCATGCATTGTTGATTACTGCTTGGTTGTTGAAGTCTTTCTCGCATTTAAAAAAAAAACACTAAATAAATTTTGTAGTGGCATGTTTGGCATCATTTAGATAGTTCATACTCTTTCTTATTATCTTAGCTGTGAGCTTTTGAGCCTAAACACTTAAATTCTTTGTTGTGTGATTATCCAGACATGTGTTATCCCTTCAGAACTTGCACTAATTCTGACTTGCATCACTTGTAATTTATGCATACATTGAGGCAATTTTATTTGGTCGTTTGAGCCTTTCTAACTACCCTATGAAAATGTTATCCTTTGCTAGCCCCTTTGAGCCTTGCCCCTTTATTTCGGTTACTAGCCACATTACAAAACAAAAAAAACAAAAAAACCCTACTTCAATTACATCACCTTACTTGGAGTTAGGTAGAAATTTTTTGTCTTGTCTTGATCAAATTCTAAGTTTGGGGTTTCTCATGGGATAGCAACCTTTTAAGTTTGGGGTGGTGATTCTCACAAAAAAAAAAAAGAAGAAAATAAGAAAAATCAAAAGAAAAAAAAATTGATAAATAATATCTTCTTGGTTCTTTTGTCAATGTTTGAGAATCTCCATAATGAAAAGGTGAAGAAAAAAAAAATGGTAGAATAATTTGGAAATATATGCCTAACTCCAAGTAGTAAAGCCTACTATCCCAAAATGTCCTACCCTTACCTAAGTCCCATTACAACCCAAAAGTCCTCCAAAAATGTATGTGTTTGCTGCATTGTGATTGCTAACTAGAATTTTTTCAAGCCTATGGTAGCGTGATGCATGTTCTAGGATTTGAGTGATAAATTCATAACCCTTCTAAACACATGAGAGAAATTTTGGTGAGCTTGTGTGAAGAGAGAGTTGAACTTGAAAAATGAATGCCAAGGTGTACAAATCTTGTATTTTTTGTAAGCAACCATAGAGTATGATGGATGTTTTGTAGTAGCTGAAACTTTGAGAATTGAGTTTGATTTGAATTGAGAAATTGAGTTTAAGTTTGCTTTTAACTGCACCAAATTTGAAATTAATTGGTGCTTGGGGACAAGCAATACCGAATTCTAGGAGCTTCCTAATTAATACCGACTTCTAGGAGCTTCCTAATTAATAGTGACTTCTATGAGCTTCCCACAATTTTCTATAATAAAAACACTTCTAGATTCTTACATGGAAATTCTACATGATTCTAGAATTATCTAATTTCAAATTAGTAATAACAATCACAAGTATGTTAAGAAAACACTATAGGCATCATTGTATTTGATGAGAATCTCACATTTGATGAAATATGTCTCTAGGTTGTTACTGCATATATGGTGATTCAAACATTAAACAAGAGAGGATACAATGCGCTTGCCTTCTCCATTCCTTTTTGGCAATACTTGGGTTTGCTGCTCCAGTACAACGGTGCAAATATATTGGTTGAACTTCTCGGAGTCAATGTGATTGTTGTTTATGTTGAGTTTAATGTTATGTGGACATCCACAATTTGATTTAGTTGGTTACTTGAAGTATACCATTAGTGCTTTCGTTAACAGCATTGGCAGATGGCTGTGAGGTCTTTTCTTTTTGGTCGGTTGCACCCTTTTCAGCGACAATAGTGCCTTCGCAGTTAGTGTTGTCTATCTAGATTGCTTCTTATACCTCAATTCATATGGGAGATATGCATGGGGTGTTGCTGCTCTTGCTTACCTTTATGATAATCTCTGCATGCTTAACTTTATGATAATCTCCGTGAAGCGAGCATGTATCAGACCATAACAGTTTGTGGGTATCTGACACTATTGTAGGTAAACTCTATGGTTATTATTGTGTTAATAATTTCTATTATTAATTATAAACTAATGAAATGTTAGTATATATGTGCAAGCATGGGTCTATTCTCAATATTATGTGTAGATTGTTGTAGATTTTCTCCTAGTTATGTTGAGGACTACCCTAGAGCACTTAGATGGAAGCCAAAAAGAGGATAAGAGTTTGGTTCTTCCATTTAGGAAAGCTCTTGACGAGATTTACGTTGATCAGGTACGTTGGACACTATATGAGGAGCATCAATGAAGCGATCGTTTGAATAGGTTTCCTATATACCTACATACTTCACGCGATTAAACTCTGCCACAAAGTAGTCTATTGCATTTTTTGGCATAACACTACACAAATTGACATACAATCTATTAATATGTCGATGGCCTTTTGAATTATGCTTTGTTTAAATGATGTTATTATCTCATTGTGTTGTAGTGCAATCACGTTATTGATGGGTTCTCAAACACTGCATATATCACCAATATTGTCTTGTAATATCATTTTCAAACTCCAATGTACCGACTCAACCCTTTGTGTTGTGGTATTCCCAAAGTGCATAACTCTATTTGTCAACGCCTCAATAAATCTTTCCTTATGAGGAATTAACCACTGGTCATGTACATAATCATTAAAGATAGAACAACTACTGCAAATTCCTTCAAAGATAGTCAAATTCATGTAGTATTAAGCCTCATTATAACTGTAAACAAGAGGCTCACGTGCCTCCATTATTTGCACCTGCTTGTTTTTTGGAAACACGTTCATTTTGCACTTTGCTTTGACATTTTTGCATACTTAAAACAAGGATAATAAATTGACTCCTTTTGGAGAAACATATTGAACTACATTCATCAAAACAAGGTATTTATCAGTAGCGACTACTTCAACTTCACCACCTGCAATGTGTTCTTTCAACATTTGTAGTGTCCACGTAAAATTATCAGCACGCTTAGACTGTAGATATGTCAATCTCACACAAAATGTTATTTCAGTAGATGTAACACAAATAATTTCAAGTAATGGCATTCGATATCTACATGTCTTGTATGTGTTATTCATAATCAATATTATGTGAAAATTATTTACAAGAGTGATAGCGTCTGGATGGGCCCAAAATATGTCACTCAACTCATCTGAATCCTCTACCTTTCTATATCGATAGACGAATTTGTCGTGTTCCAAACTTTCATACATTTTGTCATTGTTGTCTCTTCCTTGGTCCATTTACCTGCATCCAAAAAGGAACATACAAAATTCAACATCATTCAATACTGATACATGAACTCAAATCACGTACGATTGCATGAACTGAGTTCACGTACGTTTACTTGATTTCAATTCACGTAAACACATGTGAACTTAGTTTACGTAAACTTACATGAATTGAGTTCATGTACCACCTATGAGTATCAAACTCAATTAATTACGCAATCTTAAATTACATACGTCTACATAAACTTAATTCACGTACATGTTTGAGATTTTTATAGTTTTACAATGTACGTGAATTCAGTTTACGTAAAATCCTCAGATTTTGAAAATAATTACGAACCAAAAAACAAAACAATAAACATACCTTCTTGGGTCACTTTAACCACAACAATGTGAAGAGGAAACTGATGAGGTGTAAATTATGAGTAAGTGATGTAAGTTTTGAATGATTATAAGTTATGATGGGTGAGTTAGGGTGATTTTGTGATATGTGAGTTATGAGATATTAAGAATGACAATGAAATGATAAATTGAGTTAAATAATATTATAGATATGCAAGGGTACTTTTGGTGTTTTTTTTAATTAGGCGTGTGGGTAGTAAAGTGAAGGATGTTAAGTAGTATTTTTGTTTTTATTTTAATTAAAAATACAATCATACAATTATAAAAATTGAACTTATTATTATTAGAATTCATTATGCAATAACCTTATTATATATTTTTTTTTTTTAAAAAAAAAAAGAAAACTAAAGTAAATTATTTAAAAGGATTTGTCTCATCTAAAATAAGTCTCTCATTTTAAAAAATAAAATTATCAATTACTAATTATTAAATAAATAATTGATATAAAATAAACGTGCATGATAAATCATGAATAGTTATAATATTTACCGATGATTTATTCATTTTTACTACTTTTTTACTTATGAGTCAAATCCTATTCTTAACATGATAAGGGAGATTAAAAAAATCTCAACTCTTAATAAAAAGTAAAAGGTAATTGTTTGAGGCTGAGTAAGGAAATTTATAATAAACTAGATTTCAATTAAGACCCGCGCTAAATACTGTGTAATATTATGGATATAATTTAACAAAAAATTAAGTAAAGTCTCACGAATTTATCCGTAAAAAAAGTGTTTCAGTGAATCGAAGACTCTAAATGTTATTTATAAATTATAATTTTAATTTATGGAAATAGGTTTCATAGAATACAAAAAATGTTTAAAAATTATGTTAAAGATAACATTTTTTTAGTACTGAAGTAATTTACTATTTTGAAAAAGAAAAAAAAACAATTTACTATTTGAAAAAAGTTAAAATTATATTTTATTACATAGCCATACAAAACAATTTTAATATTTCATAGAACATACAAATTTTCCTCTAAGTGCATTTCAATGTTGGTATAATAAAAAAAGAAGAAAAAAAATGTATGATAAATAATATAAATTAAATTTAAAGAACTTTATACTTCAATAATAAATTATGGTCTAATTCTAAATTATATTTCTCTATTTAATTTAAATATTAATTTTAGTTATTTAATTAGTGACATAAGATAAAATTATATATTTTATAGATCTCAATAAAAAAAATCATTAAAACATTATTTTTTGTGTGTGATGATATTATGAAATGTCCAATTTGAAGAATTAAACAATGTAGAAACTAAAAATATGTAATGGATCTATCTCATAGACATGAAATATTTATTGTTCTTCATCTGAGAAAATCTTAAACGTGAATTATTTATTGTTTTAAGCTCCAACATATCTCTAACAAATACATTGAATGATACATAATATACTATGTAATGAAATATAAACTAAATTTCGATAAAAAAAAATGATATATTTAGATCAAGTATCAACAACAACAATTGACCACAACTTAAATCCAAGCATATAAATAGAATTAAAACTCAAATATGTAAACTAAAAAACTGTAAAAATTCTCACAGTTTTGTTTATCTAAAAGAAAAAAAGTTTGAAAGCATGTAAAATGAGGGTACAAAGAGTTGCATGAGGACCTAAGCATATATGTCATTATCTTCCTATTTCTTAGATGTGTCACATCAAATTTTTTTTTAAGTGACAATATTTAAATAAAGTGACACAAATATTTGATGACAAGTCGTAATATAATATGAGAGCCTATTTTAATGCAATTTGTCATTGTCGTCATATTTCTAGATAAACATAAACAATATGCGATATATAATAAAATTCACTAATTGTAGTCATGTATGTATTTATTGAGAATTTTTTAAAATAATCCAATATATTAATTGAATAGTTAAATTCATAGGAATAGTCATTACCAATAATGATGGAATAACAATAAGTGTCGAAAAACTAATTTTCATTGTATTGAAATTGTAACTCATAACACATGAATAGTTTCTCAAAATATTAGATGCAAAAATTCTAATATTAAAATGTTTATTAAAGAAAAAAATGTGCATAAGTAAATTGCAAGTATATATAATAAGTAGGAGGGAAGAGTGCTTATTAGATGTATCATGTTATAATTTTTTTAAGTGACGATATTTGAATAAAATGACACAATATTTAATGACATATCGTAATAGGATATGAGAATCTATTTTAATATATAGGGTAATTTGTTTGAGAAAATAAGGAAATAAAATAGACCACACACTCAAAAGAAAGTATTACTTTTTTTTTATACTAAAAAAATAATATTTATTGATTCAAATTGTATAATACATCGATGCAATACAAATTCAAATTTGCTAAAAACATAAAATATAAATTTGCAAACAAACTCACAACATTCAAATTAATAGCGTAAAAGAGTTACACACTGCAATATAACAAAATTCAAGTGTCTAAAATACATATGCATCAAGACATGTAACATTGACGAATTTTATTAAAATCTATAATCGGTCAAAACTACTTTGTCAATTTTAACCAAAACTAACACCATATCAAATTAGGAAAAGTCAAAATGGTATTACCTTTATCTTTTACCTAATATCCATTTTTGTTATTCATCTTTATTTTAGTTCATTTAGACGATTTATCTTTTTAAAACTAGTGTATTTTAATCCTTATCTCAATCAAAACAGAAGCTATATCAACATCCGGTCATAGAAATTCCTTCTATCAATTACCATTATGTATCTAGTATAATATTATTTCAATAAACATTTATTTAATTCAATATTAGGTTTACACTTTAAAAACTCTTTGTAACACCCCGATTTTCAAAGCGAGGGTGTATTTTTTTTTTCAAAACAAAATCATTTGACGAAGAAAATAAATAAGGAAAATACCTTTGGATAAATGTTTAAGTCATAACGCAACGACATTTAAGTCATATAATTTACAAGCAGCGGAATAGTTTTTGAAATATGAATCCAAAGTATTTCCACATCAAAAAGTGGAACATGGACCCATCAAAAGAAAAGACATCAAATAGTTTAAACATGGATACAATCTTCCAAACTGAAATAAATATAATCACAAAAGAAAGATATCTAGTCCTTATACAACCACCTAATCTGATCATGCTACAAAAACTACACAACCCGGGTGATCTCCACGCGCCCCGCAAGATCCTCCTGACACAGCTTCAGTCAGGTATGACTAACTACTTTCCCATCACCAGGGTACTAACCGGTAGGATGATCATGTTTCTCATCTGAGGGCAAAGCTCAGATTTCCACAATAATTGTAAAGGTCACCAACCGAAATTAACAAATATCACATAGCAAATTTCTTATATTTTCAAATGCTCAAAAGAACCTTTCGTCTTAGCATGCTCCTCGAAAGAGTTTTCATATGTCGAAAAATGCATAAACAACGTTGAAAAATGAAGTTTTGACAAACTACATTGTCGTAGTCGAATACAATTGAGAAAATGCAGATTTTCAATTCTAAAATGGCTCTGAATCAATCA
This sequence comes from Cicer judaicum, assembly GCA_037974835.1. Classification (NCBI taxonomy): domain Eukaryota; kingdom Viridiplantae; phylum Streptophyta; class Magnoliopsida; order Fabales; family Fabaceae; genus Cicer; species Cicer judaicum. Next base: position 15,071,004 of record JBBPBS010001017.1, read on the forward strand.
ACACTTCAAACATTAATATTATCAATTATGAACACATAATTAACACCAAATTAATTTCCACAAATTCACATTTCAATCACACATCGAATATTCATTAAATCAATTATGAACACATAAATACATTAAAACTTAATCAACCCAACTTCACACCTCAAAGCAATTACGATAAATCCCGACAACAACCAAATATGTATATACAATCATCAAAGTATAACAGACATGACTCGCGTGCCAAGCACCCTAATGCAATGTGTATATGCCATAATGCATGATTCCGGAATTCCAAACCAAAACATTCCTCGAGGGGCGTAAATCATAATTGTACAGCCTCTCACAGACCAGTACTAATTACCGAGGTGCAATCTCTCACGGATCAGCACGATTTACTAGCGTGCAGTCTCTCACAGACCAGCACGACATACAAGAGTGCAGTCGCTCACAGACCAGCACAATTTTCTAGAGTGCAATCGCTCACAGATCAGCACATTCTAGAGTGCAATCTCTCACAGATCAGCACGACGCGACAATCCCCGCAAGGATAAGATGAACCAACAATTCACATGGTATCATCCCGTGGCCCATCACAGTCACCACTATCACCATGGCCCCATCGCGGTCACCATGTACTATGAAATGCATGAGCATACTCTAACTCTTTTCACCATAATCATTAAGTAAATGCAGCTATTAAAAGATTCCCCATTTTTAATACTCATTTAACACTAATGATTTTTCAGACACAACACAGAGCATACTCAAACATATTTATTCACACCAATTAAAATTTCCACAACCACACATAAATCACGTCTCCAAATTCAATTCACACCTAAATTGAATTAAATTCATTTTCCACCAAGTGACACATAAATTTCATCTCAAAAGTTCATAATATTAAATATGAACGCGTCAATTTCACCTAACATAAATCACCAAAATTTCCAAACATTAACCATCATATTCAATCTCTTAAATTTTCAACCATAAATCACCACAACAACATTAATATATCAGAGTTCTCTCCACCGCTAACTCGGTGCCAACGGCCTCGATTTCTTTTCGAGACTCAATGAGCTAACTACATAAACATGAATATTTATAACAACTTGTTCACAATAAAACTAATCCAAACACAACAAAATTTCCAAAATTAAATCTTTCTCGCACCAAAGTTTTAAAACCAAATAATCTATATTATTTACTTAAAACTAAATAAAACAAATATCGTCAAAATTTCCCATACATACACTCGACTATTAAAGCACCGAAATTTTTGAGTTAATAAAATACTCTAAACCTTTTTTTTTTCTTTTTAAACTCATTCAAAGAGTAATTAAAAGAGTAACATTTTAAACTCTAACCATTTTTAATTTCAATTTATCTTTTTGCTCAAACTCTTTAACTTAGTTAAAATTTGAACTTTTACACAATTTTAACAACGCTAATTTTTTTGTAAAATTTCAATTTTAGTTCAAACTCATTTATTTGAAAATAACTCATTACGTAACTCAAACTCATCAATTCATTTTCTACAAAATCCACAAATAAATCACATCTCAAAAATTCATAATAATAATTATGAACATATAAATCACCACAAACCACACCTCCAATTTAAATTCCACTAAATTACACATAATCACATTAAATTATTTTTTCACAAAATCACACCTCAAATACATCAAATTTCTTTTCCACAAAATCACAAATAATATCCTAAATGCAAACTAAAAGTTTGGAAGGAGCCCTTAACGATAGTTCTAACACGCGATTACGGTACCGTAATTATTTTTGGTAAAATTTAAATTCGTGATGTCGCGTCGAAAACTAGCTCACTAGCACCGCAGCGTGACAATGAGCAACTTTCTCTTCTGTCACTACTCGAAACGAAACTTAGATCTAGGAGAAAAGTAAAGGCTTTTGTTGTTTGTGGGTTTTAAAAAAATAAAGAAGAACTTATGAACAGAGAAGGAGAACGAAGAGGATGGCTGGTTCCGTTTCTTCCTCTTTACTTTCTTACGTTTATATATATATAATATATATATTAAAATAATAATAATATATTATAATAATAATAATAATAAATATCTAAATAAATATTTAGATATATTTTTAAAAACATCATTTTACACATCACCTCATATCACTTCTCAAACTACTTTTTTAGAAAAATATCTTCTTTCGCCGCAATTCAATTGACAGATGTATTTTTTCAAAAAACGTTGCATCTCAGAAAATTTTTCTTCGACAAAAGATTCACCGTAATTAAATAAAATTATTAATCGGGAAATAATTTTAATCGGATCTCCAAAAAGATATTTTTGGCATTTTAACTCACAAAAATATCATAAAATTGGCTAAAAAGCCTCCGAAATTCAACACAAAATTCCCCAAAATTTATAAATTACAATTTAAAACTAAGGGTCTTACACTCTTCTTGCATGCTTTGAAACATATATAAAGTATTTGAAATGAACGACATTTATCAGAGTTTATTATATTTTTACCTCATTCTTATTAAATTTTCACACTTAATTCTACAATTGATTTAAAACTCGATCTTAATAGTTTATAACAATAATTATACAGTTGTTTGAAATAGTTATAATAAAAATTACAGAAATAAATCGCTTATAAAAAATAAATGACTAAAATAAATTAAAAAATATAAAAGAACAAAACAAATATTTAATAAAACAAATATTTAATAAAAGATAAATGGTAAAAATTATGTTTAAGTCAAAAAGTTATTTTCTCTGAATGCCACTTTTTATGCATTATGTCCCAAAATACCACTCCAGTTCAAGTTGAGTCCAAGTGAGAAATTGGTTTAGTTTACCGATTCCTCAATTGTTTTGTTTTTATTTATTTATTTATTATTTTTAAGGTGGTAAATAGGTTTGGTAAATATTTTAGCTATTGTATATAAATTAAATTCAATTATTAAATCAAACTTTAATAAGTGCAACAACTATATATGATTAATATAAAATAATTTTACATCAATATTTAATAAAATATTATTATATATCTATGTCACGCGATTAGTTATAAAATAATAATATAAAAGTGAAATGATATGATAAAATGATAAATTTTTATTGAATTTAATGTTAGTGTAAAAATGATTTATATTTTCGGATGTATACTCTTAAATTCTAATTTTAATTAATTAATTATATTAAAGAATGAAATGGAAAATATAATTTTAACTCAATTTCATTTTGATAAATAACTTTAACTCCGTTTCGTAAGTTTAAATTTAGGGAGAAAAAAGAAATTGAAATTTGACCAATTTACCCAATGAAATATACGAATCCGTTATAATATATAATGACCGTGTGTTAGGGGGGCGAGGGGGAGTTGGTGGTTTTCATTTCCCTCCACCAAACAAGAAAACAAAAATGGCACTCAAAATCCCACCAATAATTCATCCTCGCTCTCTTCACATTCTTCCCCGCCAAAACCCTAATCTCAAACCACTCTCTCCCTCTCCAACCGTTTCTAACCTTCACCTTCCTCTTCATTTCTTCCCACCTTCCCTTCCTCCAAATTTAATCCTCTCACCCTCCGCACTTCACCGACCTCGCTTCGTAACCGCTCGCGCCGCGATTCAAGGCCATGAAGAATTCACCGGTGATGCTGATGACCTCGCAAATTCAACCGAACACAAAGACCGAATCAGCGAAGCTTCTGAAGAAGAAAAAACGACGCAGAGTAGTAAAAAGGAACTAGCGAAACAGGGCATATGGATTCAGATGAAGGAAATTATCGAGTTTACAGGACCAGCAACGGGACTTTGGATCTGTGGACCGTTAATGAGTCTAATTGATACTGCAGTTATTGGTCAGGGAAGTTCAATTGAGCTTGCTGCTTTAGGTATTCATGATTCTTATCATAAATTTATAACTATAAATCGTCGCTAGGAATCTTTGAGATTTTGCATTGTTTATGCTAGCAACTTAGCATTTAATAACGAGCAATTAGGGAGTTATTGTGTTTTTATTTCCCTTTTGCAGGTCCTGCGACAGTTGTTTGTGATTACATGAGCTATGTGTTCATGTTTCTATCAGTTGCTACTTCCAATATGGTTGCTACTGCCCTTGCTAAACAGGTTATTTTATTTTGTTTTGTTTGATTCTGTGATGAATGTGTATTTGTGAACTTTACGGAATGGTTTGGTTAGTATTGGGTGAATGACTTCTTACAAAAAAAATCAATGCACGAGACATGAAAGACATGTGATTGTGTTATGGTCCATAATAGGATTTGGGGTGATACATTTAACGCTCGGCATTATAGAATTGTGTGTGGTAACTTGACAAGTGGATAGTGATCCGAAAATCAAGGAAGCAAGAAGGAGCAAGAGAGGAAAAATCTCTAATAGAAAATATTCCTTAGATTGTGTATAAATAAAGCAATGATTGGTGTGTAGAAAATTGGTGAAAATTTCTTTTCTCCCTTTGGTAATCTCTAGTAGAGTAACGACTTCAATTACATGTACTTAAGCTCTTCTTTTTTTTTTCCCTTTCTAATACTATTTCATGTTTTTCATAATTGATTTTGTACGAAGAGTATCCATTTACTCTTTCATACCTAAATCAGTACAAGTACTGATTTCATTGATTATTTTCCGGTGTTGTACATTGCATAAGTAGTGATATCCTTACAGATTGATGGATACGGTGTTGAAATTAAATTATTATGATTTAATGTACCACAAACTAGGTTGATGATAAATGTTTGTTCAGTTTTTCTTCACGGATTGAATGGCATGTCTAATCTTATGTATAACTTGCATATGAAGACAGCACACTATAGTATTATGACGTGTGTTAGCTGTAATGGACTAGCCATATTAATTGATATATGTCCTTCCATTAGAACCTTAATATATTTTATTGCATTATATTTGATGTTACTGTATTTGAATATGTGGTTATGTGATTATCACTGTTTTATCTATTATTATAGTGGTTTGGTACTTTGGTTTCACTAAATCTGTATGTTCGTGTAGACTTCAATCTTCATATTTACCACTTTGTGCACTTTTAGGACTTAAACTGGTTTTCATTAGTACAAGTGTTTGTGTAGGATAGAGAAGAAGTGCAGCATCATATATCTGTCTTGCTTTTTGTTGGGTTGGTTTGTGGCTTCACAATGCTTTTGTTCACAAGGCTATTTGGTGCTGCCTCACTCAATGGTATCAAAAATGAAGTGGTTTGGTGCTCTTCGACTCATTTTGGATTGAAAGAATTTGATTGTGCTAAAACAATAATAGAATCAATCCCATAACTTGTTAATTTGCTGATGATGCCCTTTTCAGCTTTCACTGGGTCAAAAAATGCACATGTAGTACCTGCAGCTAACACTTATGTACAGGTTTGTTTTTATGTTATTACATATCCTTGATTTAAATTATGGCTTCAATACATGTTTTATAAATTCAAGAAGCTACATTGAATTTTGTGGAGGGAAGTAATACAAGCCTTCTTCAATTTCCATTTTCTTGTAACTGTAGATGAAAGTATTGTCAGAACTATCTTCATGTCGGTATAAGAGCTCGGAAAAAGATTCCGCTTTATGTTTGTTAATTATTTGATTTTAATAATGACCAAGTTATGGTGTTCTCCTTTCCTTGATTATCTGCAGCAACTTTTCAGTTATACTAAGTCTTTTTTGTTGTTGTTAGATTCGAGGCTTCGCATGGCCTGCTTTACTTGTTGGGTGGGTCGCACAGAGTGCAAGGTGCATATTTACTATTTATTACTAATATGTGATTATCTGATGATGTGAGAGGTTTAAAGTCTGTGTCAAAATTGAGATACTGCTTGAGTCATGGCATTCTATTTCATGTAGCAGAGTTGATATTATGTTGGAGAATGTTCAATAAAATGGTAGTAGAGTTGATCTTCAGATTTACTTATTATCTCTTGGCTAAAATTTCCATGCTTTGCCATTTCTGTGTTAGCAAGGTTACCATACCGCATGCTGTAGGTCGAAGATATATTGTCTGATTCCTAAATTCTGATCAAATATAGGCCTTTTCTCTTTCCATTTTTACCTAATATTTTAAAGTCTGTGTGAGCAACCTTTTTTAAGTTGCTTTTACCATTAACAGAGCTTAATATAATACCAAGTCTTAAGCATTAACCTGTGCTTTATATGATTTGAATAATATAAGTTACTAATAGCTTATTAATTTTATTCGTTATTATGGTGTTCACATCATACAGTCTTGGTATGAAAGATTCCTGGGGACCCTTGAAAGCTTTGGCTGCTGCTAGTGTTATAAATGGCATTGGGGATATACTTTTGTGCACCTATTTAGGCTATGGAATTGCAGGGGCCGCATGGGCTACAATGGCATCACAAGTATGCTGAACTAACTCTTATGCATCATCATATTTTAAATTGTATTTATATATGGTTCCTCCCATTTTCAAACCACTCAAGTCTTATGTACTGGTTCTCTCTTTGTTTACGATTCCTAGGTTGTTGCTGCTTATATGATGATGCGAAGTCTAAACATGAAGGGATACAATGCCTTTGCATTATCTATCCCTTCGGGGAGGGAACTTCTGACGATACTTGGGCTTGCTGCTCCTGTGTTTATGACAATGATGTCCAAGGTTGTGTCCAGTATTTTACCAAATTCATAGCTTTATATTGAATATGGTATAACCTTTTAATGTAATATAAAGTTCCAATGTGTAGGTGGCTTTCTACTCCCTGCTAATATATTTTGCAACATCAATGGGTACACATACAATGGCTGCTCATCAAGTTAGTTTTACTTTGTCTTGTTTCATGAACGACCCTTCTATTGCTTGCTATCGGCACATCTGGAAAACTAAATTCAAGGCCATGATAACTCTTACTTCAGGTCATGGTCCAAACCTTTTGCATGTGCACAGTATGGGGTGAACCTCTCTCCCAAACTGCGCAATCGTTTGTGCCTGAATTGTTATATGGAGTTAATCGGAATTTGTCAAAGGTTAGTGTTTCTCATTTGAAATGTTACCAAACTTACTATGGTGCCCAAAGACCTCTTGCATATCCTCATATCTCTAGCTTTTGATTTCTCTTGTACCTAGTTGACGTTCATACGGATTGCTGTTTTCTTTAATTGGAATATGTAGTTTTATACAGTAATACTCATTAGTCCATTCTCTTTGCTCTATAATGTTGTTTTGTAAAATGACGTTCAGTTCTCATTTGTCAATCCTTTTTTAATTTTTGTAATATCAACAGGCCCGGTTGCTTCTAAGATCTCTTGCACTAATTGGAGCTATTCTTGGATTGTTATTAGGAACCGTTGGAACATCAGTTCCTTTCTTATTTCCCTACATTTTTACACATGATCATATGGTCATTCAGGAGGTCAGTTCTTTCCTTTTTAAAGTTCAGATTAGATATATGGGTGCTGTCTTCTCTGTCGCGACTGTGTTCAAACATGTGTCTGTATTACCAAATGAGTAATAATAAATCAGCATGCTATTTTTTATGGTTTATTTTGTTCTTTGAGAGCTTAAGATTTTAAATCATAATCTGCATTATATAAGTTCCACATAATCAACAAAGAAAACAGACAGAAATGTGATAGGAAAAATATCCTATCTAACAAAGTGAGACTGTATCATTGGGAAACATAAGAAAATACAGAGAAATGTTAGCTAATGCTCCCATCCAAGGAGAGCGCCTTTGGCCCCAAACTGTAAGCCTAAAATTTGTTATGGGATTCCAAGGAGAGCGCCCTTCTCCCCCAAACAGATGTAAGATATATTTTTTCTCTCTCCCCTCTAAGTCTCTAACTAACTTTCCCACTAATTTGTAGTTACATGTTATTACTCCCCCTAAAGTGGGTATTGGCGTCATATTGAGCCCCTTCCTAGTTCCTATTACTAATCAAGTTGATGAATCTACAAAATGCGTAAATTTGTATGAATTGCAACTTAGTTGTGGAGTTTTTACTGTAGTTAACTACTTTGTAACCACGCAGATGCATAAGGTGCTGATTCCATACTTTGTAGCACTGGCTGTGACACCCCCTACTCACAGCCTTGAGGGAACGTTGCTGGTATGTTCATTTCATCTTCTCTGTTAATAGGAAACTAAGCAATATAGTACAAATATTGCTTCTCGCAAACTCTTCTAGACATCTTGGATGTTCAAATGAATTTTATCCATAGCTCATAGCTCGTAACTTCTAATTTTTGTATTGTGTTATGCTTAAACCCAATCCTTTAGTTTAAACATTAATGAAGTTAAACTAGTACTATGATATTCTTTGGTCAGAGTGATGATTATTGCATGTATGTTTGATTTCATGGTGAAAAATATCATAATTTTATGTCTCTATCAAACTTGATTTTAGTACAAATTCAATTATCTCTATCAAACATGATTTTAGTACAAATTCAATTATCTCTATCAAACATGATTTTAGTACAAAGTTTGACTATTGCCATGCAAACTTGATTTTGCCTCCCATAGTTGGTTTGACTCAAAGCTATAAAAAGCTATTTTTGCTTTAACTTGAAAATTTACACCAAATTTTGGATCAATGGCTCATTTTTCCGAAATCAACTTTTCAAAATCATTTTTTTGACTAATACACATTCTTTAACGTGCAACTTGTTTTATTGTATTGCTCATAATAAAGATAGGACATCATTTGTTATTCGACAACCACAATTGTAATTTTGATATATCATCTCACCTGCAGGCCGGAAGGGATCTAAGATACATAAGTTTGTCAATGAGTGGATGCTTATGCGGGGGTGCACTGGTATTATTGGTAATGACCTTTTCTTGATCTCCTGGGTTACATAGTGATATTGCTTGACCAATTTTGCCTGAACTGTAAGCATATCCTAGACAAGAGCCAATGCAGGATAAGGAGAATAAAACGTGGAGAGTACATTCCTGAAAAAATAAACAGCAGAGTATTAACGAGTTAGTTATGAGGAGTTATGCCAGTTGGCGAGTAGGTTGGAAAATTAAAACAAAGGAAATTTGTCAATTTTGTGAGAACAAGAGCACTGACCACATCATTTTTAATCTTTCCCTCATTCTCTGTTCCGATTCTGTTAATCAATTTTGTACAATAGACCTAACTCTAGCCAATATTTGTTGCCAGATCTTGAGTAGCAGATACGGTTTGCAAGGCTGTTGGTTCTCCCTTGCATTATTTCAATGGGTGAGTATAAGATATTAGTTTGCATCGAATTAAAGTTTTATTGCTAGTTCTTGAAATATTCTGATTTGCATATCTTTTATTTTTTGTTAGGCTCGTTTTTTGATGGCCCTCGTTCGACTTCTTTCTCCCAAGGGCATTTTATACTCGGAAGATACTGACCAGTATAGACTGCAAAAGATTAGGAATGCTTAGTCTAGAACCTTAGGTAATATACAAATGTTGTCTCTGTTAGTCATGAATTAGTGTTACACAATAGCCATACATTTCTTTACGAGAGACGATTCACATTACATTTACATTGTCAAACGATGCAGTGCAAGCAGCTGCCTCAATCTTTCTCATGTATTATAACAAGCAATACTTCCGTGTATTGTTCGCCATAACATTAGAATTTTATGAACTCAAGATAATAACAAAACAATGTACGGTATTTTATTATTGGACTTTGTAGCAATTGTCGGATTTCATTATTGGACTTTGTTCTAACCTTCAATTTAAAAACCTTGCAATGCAGCTTTGCTCTTTTGTTTTAATTTGATTGGGGATATCAATTCTATTTTTTTGACATCAAATTATAGTAAATAAGTATTATGTTGTGTACTTTTTTAAAATTACAAATAGTATATGAATAATCGTACAATTACAAATTAAAGCGAAAAATATAATTGTGTCGTATATTAAGTAACATGAATAAATGTAAGTGAAACAAAAATGTTTAATGCAGTTTTTTAGTGAATACAAAGAATGTTGATATTTTTTTAAACTAAAAAAGATGTTTGTCATTTAACGTGACATGAGGGAAAATAAATGTAATTTTCCCTATTATTTAAAGAGATTCGTTAAGGTACCCCTACATAATTTTTAAAATGGAATTATTAACAAATTATAATTAAAAAGTAGTTAAATACACTATATATTGCTTAAATATTTATTCTAAAAAATAAGTGAATATATATTAACACTTCGTGATGTATTTACTAGAATACATTTACTATCTTTCTAGAAAAAATATGAGAAATTTATAACTAAAAAGTTATTCAATACTTCCTAAGAAGCAGTTTGCTAAAATACTCCGATATAAAAACTAGTTGGTCCATTTTAACATTTCTTATTTAAATAGATAAATTGATTATTTGTCAATCTTATAAAAATTAAGTCATTTACTCATAGTAAAATCCACTAGTTTTTAAAATATATAACTAGAGTATGAGATTATATCAAATGATTATTATGAGTTATTTAAGTGACATAAAAGAATTTAAAAAAGGCAAACTCTTTTCCTTTTGACAGTATTCTATGTGCCAACAATCTTCCAAGTGATATTCAAAACAAAGTCTAGTTTTGAGATGATGATGATTGCCAAAAATATAGCAACTAACAAGTAACTTCCTCAACAGATTTCCGGAAGACATTTGACTAGTCTCGATAATTGTATCAATTATCATCCGCTAATAAATCCAAAACATATAAATTCTTCCTAGAAAGTAGTGTACAGGATGTTCCCTCGTATTAATATTCTTCCTTCTGTTCCTTTCATTTTTTGGTGCTTCAGAAATCAGAATCCATATACTGCAAACTCTCTATATTAATGGTAATACAGCCTCAGTTGTCAAATTCTGGGTATAAGCCTGAAGACTTGGCTTTGTTTTGGGAAAGGAGGTACCTTTTAATCTTTTGTCTGAGTCTACTACTTGTTTCCAATATAATAATATCCCATTCCCAGGTACTTGCTGCATATAGGACTGATATGCTTGCTGCATATGCTACCCATTTAGGTGTACTTGTTTGTTTTTATGCTTTTCTGTCAACTTTTATTTGCATATATAATTATTTATAAAATATTTTCTTTTTATCTCACAAATTACACACTTACCTAATAGGTACTATTATTGACCAAAGTTTATTATGTTTATTTTTAAGTATTGCCCACACTTACCTAATAATTAATTTTAGAATAAAGGACCATTTTGTGTTTTTAAATTGTAAATGTCATTAATTTAAATTTTAAATTTACAAAATATCAATTTTATCTGTATTTTGCTTGCAAATTAAAACATTTTGATGACTTTAGACTAATTTGATTTCAAAAATCAAAATATACGTTTCCTCTTAATTTTATAAATATTTATGATTTTATTAAAGGTAATAGGATCATTCTATATTAAATAATCTAATGAATAAAAAATCAATTGAAAAAAATTAAAAATAAAATTATTAAAATATGTAAATTAATTTGATTTTTTTTATCGGGTATTCAAATAATATTTATTATATCTTTGTTTAAATTGTTTAACATAAAATAAAATTATGTAGTTACATGTGGTTTTTTAAAATATGAATTTTTTTATGTAGTAGTGTTAATGAATTTTTTAAATTAACTTTCTGCATTTTTTTTGTTAGTTTATACAATTTAAAAGTATATATTTAATTGTGTACACTATTA
>JBBPBS010001017.1:15095198-15109048 GCA_037974835.1 Cicer judaicum
ATGATAAATATTTGTTATGTATTTTTTTTTTATATTTATCAATTATAAATATTTTTTCCATATTTTTTTAAATTTTCAGTGAAAAATATGTGTCCTATATTTTTTTATGAACGATGGACAAATATTTTGTATGTATGATGGAAAAATATGTGTTGTTATATTTATTAATGACAAATATATGTCCCGTATTTTATTATATTTCTATATGTATTATGTTTCTCTCATTTTATTATTCTTTCATAAAAAATAAAGTTTAATTGCAATATTAGTAATCTTATTTTTACTGATTCACAAAATTGATCCCTCTATTTTAACATATAGAATAATTAACACTTATGAAATTGGAATAAAACACCGTAAAAACTTATATTTTAACATCATAAATATTTTTATATTTTTAATTTAATTAATGACATATGAATAATTACTGTATCTAGATGGTCTTATACCATATAATTATATATCACATCATTAAAAATATGTTAAATCGTTATTTTTTAATTTAAAAATTTAAAAGAGAGACAAAAAATGTCAATTTTTAAAATAGAGAGACTAATTCTATAAATTGATAATAATAAAGTGACCAAAACGATAATTAAATTAAAAATAGTCATAAACTTTCATATTATATTAAAATATTATATTTTATATATATATATATATATATATATTTGATTTGCCTCCACAAATGATTGATTAGAAGGCTTCGTTCATCATTTTTCGATGCAATATACTTGAGCACCACGCTGTCTCTTAGTTATTTCTGCTCATTCATTGCTCAACACATATCACACTCAATGCAACTTTCATATAACTAGACACTTATTTCTCAATGCAATAAATTAATCGTTTACTAATTAAACCATTTATAAAAAAACTATTTTAAAAAGAAATATTTTTATTTTATTTTTAATTCACTTTTTCAATTGTATTATTAATTAATGTTATTTATATAATTTTTAATATGATATATTTATTATATATTTATAGTATTAATGATACATCAATACCTCACACAAATAATTTAATAAAAATAATATCTCATATATACATTTTTTTAAAATATATGTACAATAATTAAATAATTCAATTATTTTGAGATAAAATAAATATATTTTTGATTTATTATAACTTATTATGTTTTTTACTTTTATTAAAAAATTAAAAAAATAATTAATATATTCATTTTATGAGTTAAAATTTATAAAATAATTTTTGTATTTGAATGTATTCAATTTAACTATTTGTATTTCAAAATAAATTAATAATATTAACGACAGTATGTTTGAAAAAATAATAAATAGATTTAGTAAATTGGTGTTTATAGTTAGAGATAAAAGTAATAGTAATTTAGTGGTTTACCATGTAGTATTTAAATATTTAATGTAGCATGTGATTTATTAAGCACACACACGTGAAAAACGTAGCAAATACTCGTCGGGTTCAAAGTAATTAATCTCTTTGCAAAATTAAATTGTTACAAAATAATCGAGTTTTTTTTAATAAATTTTCTAGTATATTTTTTTAATTATATAATTTAATTAATATTATTTTTAATACAATATATTTATTACACTGATTATATACTAATAGTTAAAAAAATAATTTAATAAAAATAATATTATCTCATTTTCATTTATATTTTCTTTAATATATATAAAATGATGAAATGTTTTAATTATTTAGAACCCAATTGGCAATTGAGTCATTTTTATCATTTCAATCTTGAAAAGACATTTTCGACTTGCTTGTCGTGTTAATGACATGACATATTTGGTATGTTCTAAATGCGACATAAGAAAACATTGTTATAAAATATCCATGTTTTACAAAGAGTTATAACAATTAATCTGATTAATGTTGTCTAACATTACACTGGGTTGTCCATAAGATTTTGAATGTCATTAATTTGGTGTCCTATGGGATTTGGTAGTGACTTGTTATTCATGCTAGGGGCTTGATTGACTGCACTTTTTGGCTTGATTTTCTTTCTGTTAATATGTTCTCATTGCAGCACCTTTTTCAAGTTTTACAAGGAGTTAACAAATTAACCAATCACAATAAACCTTATTAATATTTTCTTAAATCACACTCTACAAAAACAAGAACAACAATGTTTCTTCTCGAAAGAAGTTTACTTTTCAGTATAAGACAACTTTTGGAATGTCTAATTGTGCAAATTTCTTTTGACAACAATGAGATTTCTTATAAAAGCCAAACTTTAGAATTCCCAGTATGGTGCACATTTCCTTTAACCACAGGCAGATCCTTCAACCTATGCAATGCACACATGTATTTAATTAATTTTTCATTGTATTATTTTCAATGGTATAATTTCCACTCATTATCTCCTCATCGTTTTTTTATTGTAAAAACTCGTTTTTTCTCATCAACTTTATCTCTCTCTCTCTCTCTCTCTCTCTCTCTCTCTCTTCTCTCCAAGGACTATCATGGAATCACCACTCACCACCATAAACCTCGTTTAATCTCCACTGCCAGAAAGCTTTCATATTATGCACACACTTTCAGTATTATCTTCTAATAGTTGTAGTTTATGGATTTTTTATATCTATTACAAAAACAGTGAAGGTTTTGTATTTTATTATTATTATTTATAATGGCTAATTTCTATGAAGTTACATAGTTTTTTCAAAGATTAAGGAAACAGAAATCATCAACTTCTAAACATCATCCTCCACGAAAGTTTTCATTTTATGGAAAGAACGTTTTGAATGACAAAATGATCTTAAAAAACCATCAGCAAGTTCAGATGGTCTCCTTGTCACCTTGACCTAACAAAACAGGTGGGGGTGTAATTAGGCCAAGAGTTTTCACAAAATATTCTGTTGATCACCTTTTATAGCCAACAATGCAGTTCCATAAGCAGCTTCTGTTTGACTTGCACGACTCACAGGTAAACCAAGCACCCTCTCTCGTATCTTTGTCCACTTCTCATTTTTCGCTCCTCCACCGGCTGTGAAAACTTGATCTACCTCGGTTGCACCTAGCTCCTTTAGCAATCCATATCCCTTTGCCTAAATACCATTCAAGAGTGCTTCATATTAGGCTCTAGTGGATGAGTACATTCTATGAAACATTCACAAGGACACATACACAACACTGGCACTAATACATCAATACCGATAATAATTTAAGAAAATAAAAATAATTGAATGTAAAATATGTTGGTATTATATCGGTGTTAGACACAAACATGGATCGAACACCGATAGTAATTTAAGAAAATAAAAATAATTGAATGTAAAATATGTTGGTATTATATCGGTGTTAGACACAAACATGGATCGAACACCGAACACACCTTCAATTTCAAGCATTCATGCTAGGTACCATGCCCAAAGGGCAAACGCAATAAATTATGAAACAGAGTCTAAAATATGTCAATAAGATTTTTACCTCTATACGTGCAATGGATTCCAAAATCCCATGCAAGTATTCAACATCATTTTCTGGACGCGGAAGTAGCCTGCCCAAATAATTAAATTTCATCAGTTACTCCTAATATGCAAAGTAAAATGAGACTTGGTTGGTGGTCACACACGAACACATGAGTTTGCTTTGATTATGGTATGGTGTTACTTCTGTTACATCTAGCAGAACCAAATTTGGCTTTGTCACTAAAACTTAAATGAACCAACACTAAATATGATTCTTTATATGGAACTTGAGACGTACTTTCTCCTTACTAAAATTGGTAAGTCATCAACTGTAATAAAGACACAAGGAAATGTCAAAGAGTGTCCTTGGGGACCCTTGTTAGGGATTGAAAAATAGAAAGTATTAAATGAAAAGTAATGTTTTCAAAAGCTCCTAATAAATACTGTACTTTTTATTGAAGATTCTCTATTTCTTAATTTCTTAACAGTGCCTTGAGCAAGACCCACAAGAAACCCCGAACAACGTAGTAATATTCTAACGACAGTCAAGTCATGTATTGTAGTGCAATTAAATGCATTCTGATTATCCTTACTTATGAAGTGCCCCATCAAGAATGAACTTGCATTTATGGAACATGTAATGACTAAGCATTGCATATTTCAACAATGTCAGAAACTAATAATGCTTGGCTATTTTAGTCTCATAGTACTTTTCTTACAAACTGGAGATTTTGGAGGCCATTCTCATTAACTAACTTTTGATCCTTCACAAGATGATTTGTAAACTTAATGAAATGGAAGAGAAAATAGTATTCTTGAAACAAAGGGAATTGCTGGTTCTGAAAGCCTACCATTGACAATGACAAGATTTCAAATTTATTTGAAAATCTAAATTAAAATAAATCTAGAATTAAATAAGATTATAAAGAAGATTACATAAAAGCTAAATTGAAATTGAATTCCAAAAAGTGGACTGTTCCAATAGAAAGTAGAAAGGATTCAGTACCTTGGGGCTAAATCTGGATCTGCAACTGGAAATCTTTCACCAGCTTTTGGCAGAGGATAGTAGTCCAGAAGAGAGATTTGCGAGGGATTGATTTGTTCACTCAGTTTCTCTAGTTGATCATCAGTGAATAGCTGTCTAAGAACAACTCCACCAGTGTTTGAAGCACCACCAACAAGCCATTTATCATCGAGGCGATGGCTATACACCCCAAACCAAGAATCCTCAATTCTTGTGTTGCTTAATAGTTTGATAGCAAGTGTTGAACCCAATGAAGTGACCTAAACAATCATTTGAGAAACACATTGAGTCATGAAAAGCTAATGTGGTTGCATATATAAAGTAACATGATCTTGTAATGGTGTAGTAGAAAGACTTCCGTGCAAAATTATAATGGAAGCACATAAAAATTTCCATTGTTGAAGCTATACATTCTTATTGGATGAACTGTGCATGAAATGTAAAAAATAAATTGAATCCATGATTCTATGTTATCTTTCAAAATTTCAAAATTTGTTTATCAGGAGAAATAACACGAATAAATAACAACATAGGATAAGTTTAATAAGAAATTACAGCTTCTCCAGGTTGAGTAGCCTGAGCTGCAAGAAATGCAGCTATACTATCAGTGGTTCCGGTGCATACAACACAGTCTTTCTGAAAACCTGAAAGGACATGTGCTATGTATATGATTTTCAATTTCATAGCAGCAAAGGTTTTAACCAGGAAGTTAAGGAAAATCCAATTTCATTACATCATAACAATAAATAAGAACAGAAAGTTGTGTTATTTGTGCATCAATTTTATCGGTGTCCCGGCCCAGTTGGAAAAGCAGTGTGCCTCAACTCTGAAGAAGACACTTATCCAAAGAGAGAACAATATTGACATAATGTTGCACAGTTCAAATTTGAAGGAGAACTTTATAACCATATCAATAAGCATTAGCCCTAAAAACTGTGGTTGGAACTTAATATGGTTTTTCGGAATTGTAACATCCTGAACTACTTTAAGGATTGTCGACTCTCCCCACAAACCAACACGTTACACATGTATTTTCCAGGTGTTATGTCCTCACTCGCATACTTTTTGGAAAAGTGTTGCTTGGTACAGATTCTCATACAACTGTGATTCAAATAATTGAAGAAAACTTACCAAATTTATTTCTAAGTTCTTCTTTTAAACAAGCAATTGGAGTTCCCGGGGCAACAACTGAAGGCAAAAGATGAGAATATGGTTGACAAACTAGCCATGATGGATATGAGTCCACTTCAGGATCGTATCCAACCTGCCAAAACATAAAACAATTGATTAATTTTCCAACTCGGATAATCGCAATAGAAACATAATTATCCTAGCTATAAAAAACAGATAATATGTTAGAGCTAATTAAATTATGCCTTTAGAGCATTATTATAATCTGAAACTCCAAGTTTTCCATGAAGAAGCCACAAAAGCCAATCTGCTTGGTGCAACAACAGAGCTGATTTTTTGTTTGAACCGTCACGATTCCACCACGAGACAAGCTTACACAGAGTGGACGATGCAGAGCAGACTGTATGATTTGGAGGGGCAATGGATTTAACAGCAGGTAGTGCTTCAGGACAACTCTCATTGTAAAGAAAAGGTTTCCACAATGGTTCTCCTGTGTCACTGCAGTATCAGATTAACATTCCGTCTTCAGAATCATAATTCATATACAATCTTAACTCAGTTAAAATACACACATATATAATTGATTATTTACCTATCAACAATGATAGTAGTTGCAGATGTGCCATCAATAGAAATGGACACAATGTGTTTGCGAAGGTTAAGTGGGATATCTTCAAGCAACAAAAAAAGTGTCTCCTTCCATGAACGTACCCAATCACGTGAGTCTCCATTCTTTCTAGACAAGAGAAACACAAACCTCAGCATACGTTGGTGCATTTAATTTAGTCCGTGAAATTGTAGAATGTTGTCAACTTAACGAGATTCCAAAATAATCTCTAAATTTGAAAATTGCCGATTACATTAGTCCCTAGCTCCGTGCCAAACACCCAGTTTAATTGACCAGTCGAAAAAGGACTATTAATTTTGATTTCAGGAACTATTTTGAACTATGAATTGTTTTAGAGATTAAATTGACAAGCATTATAATTTCATGGACTGAATTGATGATTTAAGTTGCATAGATCTTGATATTTGAGGGGAACTTATAGGAAATGAGAAAAGTGTGAAACTCCAATAATTGAGATATGAAATTAAGAAAAAGTGAGAAAAAATGAAATTAAAGAGGGAATTAAAATGATACCGAGTATAGAGGATAGTGTCTCTTTGCTTCGGCTTGAATTGTGCCAAGCTTGTCGATGATGGCAAACCTGGCACCGGAAGTGCCAAAATCCAAACCGAGATAGAGTCTTTCACTTGCTCCCACGCTCACTTCTGCTCGCTTCTTATTATTTCCGTTTCTCATATTCATTGATACTGCCCTTCGTTGATTACATATTAATAAACCGTTTCCTGGTAGGAATAATAGTATATATATGAAAGTATTATTGGAGTCTACTGCGGAAGATAATGATAAAAATAAATAAAAAAGAGTGGTTGCTTTACATTGCATACCAAATTTTGGAGTATATGTCCAAGATGATAAAATGGTGCTTGCTGGGTGGGTTAATGAAATACTGCCTACCATTTTGTTTCCTCTTTTTGCATATTCTTTATTCTTATCTTCCCTAAGGATAAGGGGACTTCAGGAACAATGGATGGCAAAGTCACTCTAACAACAAAAATAAAAAAGAAAAGGCTCATTTTCCCCGTAGGATAGTAACAAGGATAGAGAAGTGGACTCATAGATCAACCGATTTAAGCTGAGGTTATGAGTTTAAATTTAAAGAAAAAATACTACATAATATCAACTTATTACAACTTTGTCGATTTAGTGGGATTTTACACGAATGAGTTTCAATTTCTATAAAATTTAAAAATATTATTTTTAACTATTATAATCTTTTTTCTTCGTTTTTTAATCTTTACAGTATTTTTTTTAATAATATTTTTAGTCTATATACAATTAAAATAATTGACGGCTTTTTATTTAAATGCCATCAAATTTTCCACTTACACTTTATATCTTATTATTGAAGTTTTTATATTATAGGTCTAGATTTATGTTATTTTGAGATTTAGAAATTTATGTCACTTAAAAATATTTAGAACAGGTATGTATAAAATTTTAAATATGTTTGTAAAAAAATATTCAAATTTAAATAGTATATGTGACTTGACTTATGAGTTATAACAATAACATAAATTTTTGTAGATTAAAAAGTTTGTCAATTTTTGTGAATGTATTAGACTCTTGTGATTCAAAGTGGATTCATAAAGATAGTCAAATTGATAGATCGCTAGAACAATAGTCTGTTTATATGGTGTATGTAAACACTCTAACACTTAAGTCATTTAGGATAAACTCTGTAAATATTGACGATGTATGAACAATGATACTTATAGTGACTTCAGACCTTTGCTAATGTAGTAACCTCAATAAATGTTGTGTCGCAATCTCAATCTTGTGTCTCTTTTTGTTCGTTAGAATTAGAGTCGATGAAAAGTAAATTATTCTCAAACAAGTTATATAATGAAATTTTATACTTTAAATGAATATTCCTTATAAGTTATGTTGTAATCTAATACCAATCATGAACTAAATAAAATTTTAAAAAATTATATAGACTAAAAATATAATTAAACATTTAATTTTTATGATTAGGAAAAAATAATTTCCACTCTTCACTTCAAACATACATATAAAAAAGAAATTCAATTTATCTAGTTAAGTTCACTCTCAAATAAAATATGTAGTTTGAAGTACATTTATAAAATCACATCTAATTTTTCTAGAAATGTTGGTGTTGATAATTTTCACATCCCACTATTATCTTTAGAAATGTGGCGTTATAGTTTTCATGTCCCAAAAGCTATGTTTTATATTTTAACAAAATTTATGCATTCTTAAAAATAAAGTAATTATCGATATGCAGCATTTTACATTCAATAAATCTGTTTTCGGAATGCATTATTTAATTTTAATTTTGTTTTCGGAAATTATGTTCCAGATGATTTTTCAAAAAAATTGTGGGAATTAATTTCTTAAAAACAAAATGTATGCATTGTGTAAGACAAATTTCTAATTGCATATATCCGTGTTTCGGAAACTAAATTTTAGAAAGTATTAAAGAAATCCAGACTTAAATTTTTGGAACACATCATAACTTGGTTGTGGAAAAAACAATCCATATATCTTAGGTAAAAGAAATTTATAAAACAGAAAGGAGTGTGTAGAAGCAAAAGGTGGTGTTTTTGTAAGTACAATACTTTATACATAAAAAAGAGCCCATAGTCATCTGTCTTCCGCGAAGCCCTTCATGGCCCACTGGCGATAGATGTTCCAATTTAAATATTGTAACCGTTTTTTTAAGCTTTGACTTTTCTTTATAGAGTTAGGGTGACTTAAAATATAAACTTAAAAATATTATTTTTATAAGTAATTTTAAATTTCGTGATTGACATGATAAAATGTGTGTCATCTACCACAACAACAACCTCTCATGAAAGAGATGCATTCACTTTTTTTTTTTTTTCTGTCTGAGTTGAAGTTTTTCTATTCATCACATCTTTTGTAAAGCTAATTGCAATATAAATTTTCTGCCAAAAAAATGTTTGCGTGCCTCTATGAATTTATGTTTATTTATTGAATTTTCTGTTTTATTTAAAGGATTTAGACATAATAATTCTAAAAACTTAACACTATCTCTCTCTTATTCTTCTTCTACTTAATAAACTAGCTATAGTTTGATTAAAAAAAAAATTGTATTCTGAATTCAAATTTCTACTTCAATTATATTAAATATTTATACAACATTTATTGTATGAGTCACACTTACAAGAATCACAATAAAATTTAAAGATTATACAAAAAAATATTATTGTTGTTTTTTAATTTTATTTAAATTTTATTCAATTTCTTAATTTTAAATTGGCTTAATTGCACTTTTGATCCCCCTATTATAGGTGAAAATTGAAAGTAGTCCCCCCATTTTGTTTGTCCCCAGTTTTAGTCTCCAAACAGAATTTGATGTCAAATCATGATGAGTTGTCATTTTTTTAATGACGTGTCAATAAATAGGTGACGTGGCAGACGCTTATGTGGAATAACCTTATTATTATATTATTTATGATTAAAAAATATAATTTTTATTTTCAAAAATTATTTTAATAATTGTGAAATAGTTTTAAAAATATAATTAAATTGTTAAAATTAAATTGCAAAATTCTAAGCAGAACCCTAAAGCCCCAAATCATATGAAAGGTGAACCAAGTCGGGCCAAATCTGGGTGACACTATGTAGAGTGCGGTTAGGAACAAAATCCTTAGTGTGGAGAATCTGCATGGTAGCAGGACAAGTGTTGTTACCATCATCTAACCAGCGTTTGATGCTGGAACGGTCGTAGGTGACTTCGGTGCAGAGGCTAACAGGGAATTTCATAACATCGAGTGAGATTGGACATTTAAAGAAGGTGGGAACAGTGATGCATAGATCAACAACTCTTTCTCTAACCATGGTGTATGAATGAAGGAATTAGTGGAGAGAAAAGAAAAGGAATAAAACAAAAGTGAGAGTTGAGAGAACAAAGAGAAGAGGGTGTTGTTTAAAGGTGAAGTGAAATGTGGGAATTGAAGGGGATAACATAAGGAGAGTCAAAGGTTTTTGCTTCACCTTTCATATGATTTGGATGATTTGGGGCTTTACGGTTCTGCAATTTTATTTTAATTTAATTTAATTTTAACAATTTAATTATATTTTTAAAAATATTTCACAATTATTAAAATGATTTTTGAAAATAAAAATTATATTTTTTAATCATAAATAATATAATAATAAGTTTATTACACGTAAGCGTCTGCCACATCATTAAAAAAAATGACAACTCATCATGATTTGACATCAAATTCTGTTTGGAGGACCAAAACTGGAGACAAACAAAATGGGGGGACTACTTTCAATTTTCACATATAATAGGAGGACCAAAAGTGCAATTAAACCTTTTAAATTTTTAAATAAGTTTAAATTATGTTTTTTGGTTGAGTTTTACTATGTTGTAAAAATTTATCTGAAAATTTTAATAAAACACAAGAATCAATTCAGCAACATGTTATCATTCCATAAATCATTATGAATTTAACTTTTTAAAGATTTATATAACTAATAAAGATTAATAAATTTTTAACAATAATTTATTTTAAAAGATTATAAAATTATAATATAAAGATTTCATTATTTACTTTTAAATTATATGGCCCTTTTTAGAATATTAATACTACAACTTAAGGAATCCATAAATTTAGAATATTTAATGAAATAAAAGAGCTATTTTGTATGTATTTTTTGTGCATATGTTTGTATGTGTTTTATTTATTTGAAACATCAATTGCATATATTAAAAGATAAAACTAAGCTAACAAAAATACAAAATTATGTTATAATTTTTTGGTTTTAACCTTGTGCTTTTCAAAAGAAAGACCATAATAATCTACTAGTGCCCTGGCAATTTTCTAGTACGCTAACACCCGCAATAACAAAGCATCCTTTGGTCACCTCAACGCCAACTTAAGTAGGCTAAGATGAAAAGGAGAAGGAGGCATCCACGTTGCACTTTAATTACTAGAGGTAGATCCAAGGATATACCTATTTAATGAGTTGTGTGGGCAATGCCATGCAATAGGTTTCGAAAATAAGTATATTAGTACTTAATACACTAATTACAAATAAATGTGATGACAAAGAAAAAATTTTAAATTAGGTCTTTATTATACTTTTGATTTTTTGTTAGAATAGATAATAAATTTCATTGTAATTAACTAATACAATTGTGAGATTTCAGTTCGAATTCAAGAAAATACGTTAAATTTAATAATATATATTTTTAAATTCATGAATGTTGTTATAATTACTTTCAAATGTTTTAAAAATAAATTTAAATATGTCTTTTAATAGTAATTTAGATATTTAAATGTGTCTTTAGTTAAATAATTCAACTATTAAAAAATTATTAACATTCAAAAATTAGTTAAATGTGACAAATGACATTTCAGTTATTCAAAATTTATGTATCCGTTCTCGAGTCAATCCATTCAAGACCAACCTAAGCCTAAAGCGAATTCTAGAACATTGTCTTGATAAAAAAAATAGAGATCTTTTTAATGTTAATAATAATATTTTATTAATTTTAATGTTACTTTTTTTTTTAGAAACAATATTTTCATTATGTCAACCGGTGTATCTTTTATACTTGTGAGGCCAATTTTTGTAGAGTACATAACTTTTTAAAAAACAAATTTGAGGGAAAAAAATAAAAATAAAAATAAATGTTTAGGTAACTTAACGTTAATTGCTTTATTGGTTTGGGCCTTAGGGTTGGTACATGTTCCATTCGTATGAACCTTTGATCACGAGCTTGTTGTGCATTTATCCAGTTTGCCAGCTATTGCGAGAGATTTATAACTATATATTACTGCTCTTTCAAATGATCGCAACATAGAAAAATATATTTTCTCACTACGGTGCTACAACCTACAACTTACTGAAAAGCAATCTCACACGAATGCATAGATTGCACTACACAAGTCAGAAAGTCTTCCCAAACACCACACTTGTTCTTGTTGCGCTAACTTTTGGTGACAACAAAAAAAGTAGATGTATATCAATTATTGTACACACCATGTCACAAAAAATACAACAATCGAACAATGTTGAATACTTAACGTGGACTTTTTTTTCAGTTAATTAAGATTTGAAACTTGGTTGGCTATATAGTGACAAATTAACAAACTATGCTAGATACAACCCCGATTGATTATGTATTGCATCACACACACAAATAGATGTGTTGCATTTTTTAAACAAACATAAAAATATTTTACCATGATTTTTTATTGAAGTCGTTGATAAGATTTAAATAAAAAAAAGTTAAATTATATTAATAATAGAGAGAGTTGAAGTATATTAAAAGTTATAAAAAACTGTGTATAGTTAATTAGATGGACCTAAAAAAAATTATAAGTGTCGCATGGTTTAATTTTCCAAAAAATAACTTGAAAATATCTAAAAGAAAAACAATGACTTGAAAATGGTTAATTATTTCATGTGAAATGGTATGGTCCACGCTTGAAACGAAATCAATGAAATGAAACGTAAGCTAGACTCCCGCGAGCCATGAATTGCACATGACGAAGGTATAGTAACTAGGGAAGGTAGGGATTTAATAAAGAAAGTTAAAACGAGATAACTACTGCTTTAATCTGTTGTGTGAGGCAATGTTATTAAACTTTCCAATTCATTCTTAATCTCTTGAGAACTTACGATGTTGGGTTAAAAAATGAATTGACTTGTTTGTAAATTACTATATCGGTTGTTAAATATAAATAATTTTGATTTAATAAAAAATCATGTATTTAATTTAAAAAATTATATTAAAAATATACTAGCTATTTAATATAAAAAGAGTGTTTTATCAAATTAAACTGCTCTCGTAAACTATAAGTTATAGACTAGTTTTTGGCTAATAGCTATGTCAAATAGACCCATAGTGTTCCGGTGATTTATTTAAAATCTGAGTTTAATAAAGTTAGTGTGATGAAGGCCATATTCCCCATCCAAACACGAAAGATGAAAACTTGAATTGGAAATTGGAATCTACGGAGCATAATGCAAGATGGGCCTAGTTGCACGTGAGTCGCTAGTAATACTAATGGGTATGGTTCAAAATTAGAGGGGAAGGTAGTAGCTAGCTAGCATCCATCCAGTCATAGTCACAACACAAAGCATCCCCAAAAGAGGACCACTAGAAGATAAAAAGGTTGTTTCGTGCATGTGTCATAAACCAAACAACATCCACACAACGTGGAGTCTGCCAAAATTAACATCATTTCCTTTGCTTTTCTATGTCCTCTTTATTCTAGAGCCCTTTGATCTGCATAGCTATAAAAATAAGATATAGATACCATAAGATAGTAAAAATATTGTGTTTAATAAAAAAATAATATTATTTTATTATATTGTGTATTTAATATATATTTTGTTATGATATAAAAATATATTATATTTAAACGGTAAAATTATTATTGTGATATAATTATATATTATTTTTTTTCAAATTTAAAATATTATAGATTAACAAAAATATAAAAAAGATAAACAATTAAATAACTTTATATCTAAAAAAATCCATTTTACTATTAAATAAATGATTTTAGACTTTTTTAAAATCACGAATAATTAAATAATTTAATTTTTATTTGCTTGATAAGCAAAATATTGATACAATATAGATTATACATAAATAGAAAAACTACCTTTATAAAAAAAATTCATTATTTTAAAATTTAAAATTAATATTAATAGTTTT
>JBBPBS010001017.1:15109307-15148253 GCA_037974835.1 Cicer judaicum
TTGTTTTTAACACAACTTATATTTATAATAAAAATTATAACTTGAGAAATAAAATATATCATATATAAAAATTCAATTTTTTTAAAGTCAACAACTCACTTTATAAAATAAAGTGAATAATTTCAACCAACCGATAATAAATAAAAGATAAATATCTTAAATATATCATAACCAAACATTAAATTATTAAAATAAAAACTATTAATTTTTTTACTTTACACTTTACTTGTTTTAAAGTATCTAAATTCATCATATCTTTATGTGTTTCTTGTCTATGAAACAAATCTTAAATATATTACCGTTTTGTTTACCTTCCATACCATACAATATCTTTGGCACAATACATTTTATTTCCTATTTATCTTACTTTTTTAGTTTCAGATTCATACCTTAAATATCAAAAGTTTCCATTCAACACTTATCTTATTTTTCATTTTCCGTTTAATCCCTTAACTTTTAAAAATTACAATTAGATCTCTTATCTCTTGCCTTTTATTCAAGAGTCCCTTATTTTCCTTAAGTTACATCATTGTGATAACTTTTTATTCTAAAATAAGTAAAATTGTCTTTTATCTTACGAAAGTTATTTCACTTATTTTCTAACATACACATGAAAGACAAGTTAATAGGTTAATTTACCATTCTAAAAAAACCGGCTAGTAGATTTATCATTCAATATTAAACTACTATTGTTGTATGTCATGTTGCCCATTTTAAAAAAAAAAATAATCATACAAAAACAAAATGATGTGATAAAGTAATAAATTTTTATTGAATATCACAGTAAAATATATACAATTAAATAATATCTTTAAAATTTAAAAGGTAAATTTGTGGTTGCATAAACTTTAGATTTGGCCTAAGTCCAATGCTATATAAGTATTTTATTAACTCATAACAAAGAATGACTCAACCTAACTCGAGTCTCCACTTTAAACATATACTAATAATGTTGAGCGTCAGGTCTCCTCTATCTTAGATTCCAACCAAACGCCATTGTTTAAGATTATTCTTTCCACTGATTTAGCATCATTATTATGAACTTGCGTGTTAATAGTTTCCTTGTAGGTTCTCTCTGCTTCAAATTTTGACCAAACAACATAATCGTCTAAGATGATTTCATTCACCGATCTGTTGTCATTGCCGTAAACTTGAGTTTTAAACTAAACAAAATATTAAAATCATAGTTGAAAATTTAAAAAATTACTAAATCAACCGTAAAAAAATTACCAAACTAAAAAATATATTCCTTCCATGCATAATGAAATGTAAACAAATATAATAGTTAAAAAATTAAGATCATATATATATCAACTTTTTAATTGTTATTTTTATTTCTATTTTATTCAAGAGTAATATAAGATAAAGGATAAAAATAAAATTTACTTCAGTTTTGTTACCGATACATTGCAGGCGAGTTGTTGGTTAGTTGAAACAAATCTATCTTTTTCATTTGTTTATCTTTGATATTACCCCACAATTACAACTTACGCTTACTTATTAATAATAATATGATTATTCTTCTCATTTTTAAGTTTGCAAATCACCATCTGATAATGACGTTGATGGTCTTTTAAGTTGGAAGCAACAATCAATCATTTTTTTTCCAATACTTACAATCAACATCGTTTCTCATGATCTACTTTTTTACTTTTTTTTCTTCCCAAATTCATCCCCTAGTCCTTTGTTTACGGATTCCATTGCCACCACATAATTGAGTAAAAGTGAAAAATCTTTAGTGATACGTAATTAACATTTCTCTAATGTGTTTTTGGACCACATCAATCGGATGAAAACATAGGACAATGTTACCGGTAATTTCTAATAATAATACATTGTAACTTAAAATTTTGCACTAAAATGGTATATAATGGAGTAAATTCGTACTGGAATATTGTTTCCCCGAATAGAATGAGTAATGACTTTGGCTTTAATTAGGAGTATACATGAGTGAGATGTTGCAACTGCATGTTTACATCAAGAGGGCACTGTTGTCGGAAAGAGCCAATTAAGTACTCCTAATTAATCTTATAGAGCATCAGTGTGATTTGAATCAATGGTGTTTTTATATTTTACATTTAGCTATATAACACAATTGGATGTAATTTTCTAAGTATTATAAAACGTGGAAAAAGTAATTACCAACGATGTTGAGCTACATAATTCTAATAATTTCAAAAAAAAAAAATAAAAATGGGGGAAAGTGGGGGATTGTTAAATTGGTACTCCTAATCTTAAGAAGCTAAATTACTTATTGAAAAAAAAAAAAAAAAAAAACTACGCCTGAATCCTGATCTCCTATAAAGTCAAAGTATAATACTTTTATCTACATGTGACACACATATATCATATGAATTTAATGGAAGTTAAACTACCATACTATTTTAATTCATAAGACACTCTCATTTTAATTTTTTATTAGACAGAAAATTTAAATATTCAAATTAATCATCGAGCAATTAAAATATCACTTAGTTTAATCTCTAGCATTATAATGGTCGTATATTATTTTAATAGTAAATTATATATTTAAAATACTTTTTTATGATAGTAAATTGTATCTTTTAAGTGACTAATTTGAATTTTTTATTGAGTCAAGATAAAAAAGACAACACCCCACACCTTCAAAGATTAGAATGATAGTTTACCCCTTTAATTTGTATACATTATCAGTGTAAACTATTTTTACATTGCTAATTAATTACAATTGTTAAATCAATAAAGATATTTAATTTTTTCCAAAATTACATTTAAATTCATTTCCATGAATAGCGATGAGTAGTCAATGTAAAATCTTTTACATTCACAATACAAAATAATTTAACTCATATATATTAAGGTTTAAATATGTATTTAGTTATTTGTAAAAAAAATTGTTTAATTAACATATCTGAAAATATAGTTTCATTTTAAAATAGTTATTTCATCTAATTTATATTATAAAAACTGTAATACTATTAAAACATAATCATTTTTTAACAACAAAAACTCAAATATAATTAAATTATAATTATTTTTTACCTAAAATTAATCTCAAATATTTCAGTATTTTCCTTAAAAAAAACCTAAATTGCACATTTTTCTTCATCACTTCAGTCATCTTTTTGTTGTAGAATTATTCACGTTGTGTTGCAATTCATAAAAAAATTTGGAAAATAAGAATGAATTTGATTAAATATTCAACCATGTCACCGTGGCGAATTCCTTCATCATCCCTTGCTATTGTAGGGCTATGATAGGTACTTGGACTTTCTTCTTTGTCCCTCTTTCCTCTACAACTAAATTCTACTCCCACTTTCAAACTTTTCCATATACTCCCCTTAAATCTCTAAATCTTCACGCTAAAAAGAAAAACTCTGATTCATAACCAATTATAGAATTCAACATTTTCTAAAAAATATACAGATGAAGAAAAAAAATTTGGTAACAATAAATTTGAATTTCAATACAGTGATGAATCTCATAGATGAAGATGTTGGTGACAATGATGAGAATGAGAACGTTGAAGAAGCATGCTCGATCTAGCTTTTTTAGGGAAACAAATTAAGTTAAAAAAGATTATAATTTAATTATATTTGAGTTGTTTTTGGGTTAAAAAATAGTTATATAATTTAATGGTGATACAATTTTTGTAACAAAACTAAATAGAGTATTTTAAAATAAAACTATATTTACAGGAATTAAATCAAACAAAAAAACTTACGAAAAACAAAATAAATAAAAAATTATAATTATAAAAACCAAGTATATATTTAAATCTATATATAATAGTTTAAAATTATTTTATCCTCTCTCCATGATTTACATATACTATCTCTTCTCTAATATTTCTTATTGCTTATCTTGATTCTTCTATACTACTTTTTTTGGTTGATTTTAAACATAAGCAATTTTTTCCATTATATGATTATAAAGCTTAAAGTAAACATTATCCTTTATGTACTGGACTCGAATTTCAAAAAAAAATAAAAATTCGTCAAATTTTCAATGATAGAAAAGGGGGAAAGAGAAGGTCGTGAATACCATCGCCGATAACAGTAAGAATCTGCATATAAAAAAAAATGCATTTTTTTAATCTAAAAATAAATACTTCCTCCATACGGTATCACTTTTACTTATACTTATTGTAAAATATGTATTGAAAATATATATCTCTTTTAATATCACACCAACTATCAAATATGAATACTAGAAATTAGTCCATCTAGATGAAAAATAAGTAGTATTCAATCGGGTTTTTCTAATGTGTTTTCTTTACAATATTTTTATACTTTTTATTTGATTTTTTGAGTTTTAAAATAATACTAATGTAATTTTATTAAAATTACCCACAAAAAATTATTATAAAAGATAAATAGATGGAATAAAATAATAAATAATTTATCTATTATAATAATTGTCGCATTTAAAAAAGAGAAAAATGTTATATAAAAAGATAAATATTATGAAGGCATAAATGCATGGGCAAGTTCTTAATTCACGGGTGGATTAGCCTAAGGTCCAGGTAGTTGAATTTGATTTTATCAATGTACATCAATTAATTCGTTCATCGGTCTCTGCAATACATGTGGCTAGAATTGTTAAAACTTAACAATATTGGTGTATGCATCTGCAGCCGCGAGAGATTGATGTTGCGAATCCATTGAATAATGAGTCCAACATCAAATATACGGGTAGGGCATTATTATTTGCGATGTCTCCCTTGAGGGCGATAATATATATTTTAATCTACATTATATTTTTTTTAAAAGAGATAATTAAAAGAGACAAGGTCAGAGTTTTTTAAAAACCATATTAATTTAATTTAATTTTTATTTTTTAATTCATAATATCAAAACATCTAAATATGTACAGGCTCCGTTTGATAATACTAATAAATTAGTTTATAGATTATTATAGTAATTTATAAATTTATTAGATTAAATGAGATGTATTTAGTAAATAAAATCTTATAAATTTATAGTTTATTTTGAACTACTATTTCAATTGACGTTTATAATTTATAGTTTTTATTCTTATTATTTTTCCACTATCTTTAGTATCTTCTTCTCGATGTTATTACTTTTGTTTTTTATTCAAAATGATATTATTATTTCTACGTAATACATTTATTCTTTCGACCCTTGTTAAAATAATTCACAACAAAAAAATTAATTTCATATATGTCAAAAATTTGTGTCACATAACACAAAATTGACAAAGACATACATGAATAGAGTTAAATTTATTTTTTATGTCAAATTGTAAACCATAAAGGAATTGTTTTTTACGATTACTATTTATGCATATGAGATTTGTTAAACTTTTAAAAAATTCTTCAGATTTATGTTTATATTGTAATAAAAAAAAAAAGTAATTGATGTACCAAAAAGAAAAAAAATGAATTTCATGGTTTTTTTTCTTCCAAAGTTTTGTTATATTTTTTGAATTTTCTACCACAAATAACAAAAATGAGAGAAATATAGCAAAATAAAGAAACGAGTATACCTGAGAGACGTATCACGTGAATTGGACAATCACATTTGGATGAGCAGACGTTGAAGAGAAATATCATAAATGAGATAAACATAGTAAAATAAAGAAATGAATAAACATGAGAGACGTATCACGTGAATTGAACAATCCCATTGGGAGAAACATTTTTGGGGAGAAAAGTGAAAACTATAGGACAACATCAACTAACTAACGGCATGAAAAAGAAAAAAAAATATAAGAAATAAAGTGAAGTAGAAAAATTGATTTAGGAAAAAAAAAATTAGATCGAATAAAACACTAAACATAAGATTGGATAAAAATATAACATTTTTTTGTTATTTTAAATTAAATCATCATCCTTTTATGTCATTTTATATTGTTAAAAGCTAAATTTACCAAACACTTTAATTTCAATTAATTTTTTTTTTAGCTATAAGTCATCAATTATTAGCTAGCTTATAGCTTAATTTTATCAAATGAAGTCTTAGTTAAAAAAAAGTCAGACTACATATCACATAAAAAGCTTTTTAAGAATTTCCAGCCGATCTATTAAAAAAAATATAAACAATATTTTTATTACTACTATAATTATTATATTAATTTTTTTTTATCTTTTTAATAGATATTGAACTTTAAGTAATTGACGCATATTAACATTTTTTTTACATATTTAAATGTGCAAAACCAAATTCTTCAAAAATGTCGTGTTAACTATTAAAATATAAATTAATTTCATTGATACATTAATTCGTTGAACTACTTTAAGATATATTCGATTAATTGTTTCAAATATGTTAAAATAAAATAAACTTTTAAGAAGACTAACGACCATACCAAACTTCCATCAATATCAAACTCAAACTTAAAAAAATAAACATACAACATGTCACAAGCTAAACTTATACCTTGAATTGTTTTTGACAAACAAAATTCAGACATAAGAAAGTCTAACTCGACCTAACTTTGTCCAACCCCTAACCTCTAACACACGTTTTGTTTTGTTGACAATTAAATTCCTTTTTCAATTGATAGATAAATCATTCAATTGATAGAGGAAACTAACACAACTATGTTAGTTTAATTTATAGGTACAGTCAAATTGATCTTTATGTATAGGGACATTTCCAAGTTAAAACTAACACAACTGTGAAAACAATCAAAGTTCTTAGCAAAAACTAGTAAGACAATTTCAATCCAATATATAAATCCTAAAAATTAGAGGTATACTTGTTTAGTCACAATTTCAAATAAAAATTATTTAGTTGCACACTAAAAAAAAATATATAATTTAATTATTTAAAAAATATATATTATTTAATTACTTCTTCTACCCTTTTTTTTATGTGTCTAAATGTTGTGAGTAATTTTTTGTACCCACACATATTTTTTCAACCATCAAACCAATAACTTTCAAATGGGTTAGTCTTAGAATTTTGTTTGAGGCTTATATAATAACTTTCAAATAACTATTATCTTTCATGTTTAAGATTGAAATATCTTAAACATGCCATGAGTGATTCGAAGGTAATAATTTGATAGCATATGGTCCAATGAATTTTAAATAAACTTTGATATAATTTTAAATTTTAAATTAAATCATAATAATACTAATTACAATTACACACTACATCGATCTCTATATAAAATTCTTCGAATAAATCATGATAACTAAAGAGTATTAAATATAGTATTAAATTTGTTGAAAATTTAAATTATTTTCGTAGTCCAAATGTATGGATGATTAGCAACATTTGAATGTTTAACTCTTACTAGAGATAGAAGTACGGAGCATCTATCCGTATCACACTAATCTTTATTAATGATTTGATCGAGAAACACGAAGGTGATGTTGTGTGGTTTTCTTGTAGTTGAGTGATATGAAAGCAAAAAACGTGAAGGTAATGAAACAAACAGTCATGGACGTTGACAAATTGATACTGGAATAAGTAAAAGTTTAAGTTTGAAATGATTAAAGTTCAAAATTAAGAGTATGGACTAATTTTTGTCTCAATAGTCGACTAATCCTAAAGTATGTTTTGAACATTGAGAATTGTTTTGCTAAAAAAGTTATTTATTGGTCAGGGAGGGAGAAAATCCAAAAAAAATGAATTGGTGATTTTGGTTTTACAGTAGAGCAAAAATAACTAAGCTAAAGATGGTGGTGAAAATTGGTCCAAGTATACATTACTTGTGAATTGTAATTGAGTTTTGGTGTGTTGTGTTTGTGTTTTTTTTAATACCTCAATTAAAACAAAGGCTACCCACCAAAGTATAAGGAAAGTCATATAAGTTATAACCACACCTTATTATTGGGTTTAGAAATAGTGGTTTAGCCATTAAATGAGTAGTGCAATACTTTTTTTCTAATAAATTGCATTTCAACAAGCTGGAAGCATCTAATAGATGGTATAGTTGATGCAGCAATCTGGCCCCAACAAGAATTAGGGAAACTATAATTAGAAACAACATTTACAAAGGTTTTTACCATCTGATTAAAAAAACACATAACTAAAACAATAATCCTTAGTTAAATTCCTTAGTTAAATTCATATTTAATTTTCTGATAAGAAGAGTATTCGTTTTTATGACATTATAAAAAAAATTATTTCTTATTTAAATGACTATTCTAATTAATTATTATAATTGTCTTTTACACGCATCGTAATTTGTCTTGTACATTCTGTTTGAGGAATAAATTTATTTTTATAAAACTTGATACAATGTGATGTATTTTTTTTTTAAATAAAAGAAAATGGGTAAAGTGGTGTGTGATAACTTAGCCATTTCTGCTAGTGTGTATTGACAAGGTGAAAACAAACAATTAAACTATAAACCCTAATATATTTTGATGCTGATATAAGTGACCATTTTTTAAGAAGTAGATTTATTTTAATCTTAGAATGACAAATTTTAATTGTGATGATATACATAATTTTGATTTGATTCTAGAAAGAAATAAAGAAAGAAAAAAAGTATTAAAAAAATCTTTAAATTATGTGGATTTTTTTCTCCTTAATTATAAATTATATCCTATATCGCTTTTCTGTATTTTTTTTTCATTGTCTTAGAAGTCAAATTATGTACATCTTCAAAAATATAACCATTCTGCTTTTTATTTGTTTTCGCAAGTGAAAAAAATGACAAATGTTAACGAGTGTTATTATGACACTTGTTAAGAAATTAAAAATAAATAAAAATAAATTAAAAATGTATTGAACTTTGTTTTTTTTGGAGTATTTGAAAATTTAAAAGTTAATATTTTTTAATATAAAAATTTTATTTTTATTTCCTTAATAAATGTCTTCATGCACTTGTTAACAAGACTTATTTTTTTTTTTACCAATTCATTAAATTCCGTAAAGTCATTTCTCCTTGTCACATTATTTTTATTCATAAAATAGTAAAGAATACACTTGGTTAATTATTATATTTTATTATAAAATAATATTGTATTTTATTCAAAGAAAAAATACATCTATAATTCTTTAAGTTTAACTCAATTTTCGTTAAAGTCTATTAAGTTTATTTATTTTTTATTTGATCATTTAAGTTATATTCGTTTATACTATTAGCTTTTAAGATATATTAAATTACATCTGCATTCTTTTAAGTTTGAAACATTTTTTGAATTATTGTCACAATATTTTAAAATTTAATTGAAACATTGTAATAAATTAACTATCCAAATTACTTTACATGTAAAAGAAGTTAAATACCTTAATTATTTATTATATAGATAGACTTTTATTACATTCTTTTTAAAGTTATATTTGAGTTTAAATAATTGTAGAGAAGATCAATATATATATACTATTATAAGATTTGATAAATATTTTCTAAAAAATTAATATAAAAAATATATTAATATAGCATTTGATAGAATTCCAAAAAAAGTAATTGTTGTTAAAATTTAAACAAAAGACTAACGATATAAATACAATGTAACTTAAATGATCGAGATAAAATAAACTTAAAAATTTAAATAAAAATTGAATTAAACTCAAACAATTATAAATGTATTTTTGCCTTTATTTAATTAACTTAACACTTGGGTAGTAGATAAAACTTTACATCATAAATAGTATTAATAATTGTTTTTGGAAAACTTATCTAACAAGTTTATTAAATTAAATTTAGTACAATTCATCGGTAAATAACTTTTTTTTTTCTTTCTAAAAGTCATATAAAAATAAGAATTACTTCTACAAATTCGTTAATTCTTAAGCTTTCATTTCATGTGAGTTTATACATGTGGTGGTCACTCAAAATCTCTCGCCATTCCTCGCTTCTGTTATTGCGCGGGCGCTTCCGCCAGTTTAAATGCCCACCTCCACCTCCTTACCCGCCACGTTTGCCACTCGGAAAAACTAATTTAAAAATTTCATAAATAAAATAGATAATTAAAATAAATAAACCCCTCCGATAAAAAATAAAAAAAACTCAATTCTAATCGAGAAAAATAAATTCAAACACAACTCTCACCGGTTCTGTTTTTTCTTCACCTTCTCTTCAACAACTTTCTCTCTCCCTCTCCCTCCAGCAACTCTACTTGTCTTCAAGAAGACGAAACCTTCTCTCTCTCATTTGTTAATTAAAAGCGTCAAAGTAGACAAAAAAGAACGAAAAAAAAAGGAAATGTTCTTCACTTTTATTTCTATGGTAGCCATGTGAGACTTCTGACACATTCTATTTCCATTCTCTTATTCCCTCGTTACTTCATCTTTTACCGGTTTCTTCCAACTCACTAACTCGGCGAGTTGACTCAATGGCCTCTTCCTCACGAGCAAGGAGCAACTCGCCATTTTCGCACCGAAAACCGGCCACTCCTCACTCCACCGCTTCATCCTCTTATTCTTCCTTTACCGCCGCAAAGTTAATGCCACGCTCCTGCTCTTCTTCCGCTTCTTCTTTTTTCAACTCCGGTGGCGGTGAACTCAGTGGCCGATCCATTAATCCGAGCACTGGTCGCAGCGAGTCAACCTATTACGACGTGCACGGTTATTCTTCTCCGGCGGAGGAAGTAATCGCGGAGCCTGTGGATTCTTCAACTTCTCGGGATAGCATTTCGGTGACGATACGGTTTAGACCGTTGAGGTAATGCTTAGATCTGCTTCGCCGTGAATTTGAGAGTACTGAATGGTTGATTTTTGTTCAGTTTTGGCATTGTGTTATCTGATATCAAATTTGATTGCGTAGTTTAGTTTTGTTTATGGCACTGTTTGGTTGCAGTGGAAGAGAGTACCAGAGAGGAGACGAGATCGCGTGGTATGCGGATGGTGATAAAATTGTGAGGAATCAGTATAATCCAGCTACTGCTTATGCATTCGGTACTTTCATTTCGATATTTTTTTCTTGGTTTTTTTAATTTGAAAGAGATTTTGTGAGGGATTAATGGAGATAAAAAAATTCGGTAATTTTGATTTTGGTGTAGATATTGTGGATATTGACGTTAGAATTGCAATTTGATTAATGGCAGACAGAGTGTTTGGACCGCATACAAATTCTGACGAGGTGTATGATGTAGCAGCCAAACCTGTGGTGAAGACAGCCATGGAAGGGGTCAATGGTAAGAAATTTTACTATATGAATCAAATTTGGTATCAGCTAGAGTATACAGGTGGGAATATGTTAGGCCGACCGACAGGAGCATACGATCTAGCCTATGTCAGGTCCAAACCAGACCATATTTGTTTTTTAAACAGCCAAAGCTTCTGAGAAAGCCTATGTAGTTAAAAAGGTCATGCTACAAGCTACATAATAAGTCTTTTAGGCCGACCTATTTAAATAAATATAAATAATTTTTTTACTACTATAATTATTTCATTAAACTTTGATATTTTTATTAGATATTCATCTTTTAGTAATTTACGCATGTTAACCTTTTTTAGTTTTTTGACATATTTAAATGTATTACTATAAAATAGAATTGAAGTAGGATGTGCATAAAATCATATTCTTCAAAATGTTATGTTAAAATATCTAAATAGAACTTAATTTCATTGACATATTAACTCATTAATCTATTTAAAGATATGTTTGATTACTTATTCGAAAATGTTAAAATGAAAGAAGTTTTGAAGTAGGCTAATATGCTATATTAGTTTTCTATCAAGTCCAGACTTAGCCATAAAAAGTAAGTCTATGATAGACCACATGTCATGCTTAGGCCTTGAATTTTTTGACAGGCTCGGTCCAACCTGTTTCCACCCCTAGCTACAAATCATTCTATTACTTTGATGAAAGCTACTTTAGATTTAAATATGTATCTAGTTCAATTTATAGATTGCAATGAATGGTTAATAGTATCTACATTGATGTTAAAGTGGCTGGTTGCGGGCATTAGCTGAGATTGGAAGATAACTTGTGATAAACATTGCAGGAACTGTGTTTGCCTACGGTGTGACGAGTAGTGGAAAAACACATACTATGCATGTAAGTGTCACTCAAAATTAATGTACTGTTTTTTATTTATTTAATATTTTTTAGTTTGAGTTGTTTTTGGTCGAAAATGTATTTCACCTCTTCATCGTGTACTGCTACTTAATAGTTAATACCCCATAACCAAAATATTTGGTGCTATAGTAATTCAGCTTTCATTTCAATTTATCTTTTGCTTTGAGAAATCAGGAAAGTATTATTGTTTTTTTTTTCAACTTGATCTCCTTCGTTTGTTATTTCCATCAATTAAAATTATAGCAACCATTGATGGAGCAAAGCAGTAATATTTTGAATATTTTAATGAAGGGTAGGTTTTTCTAGTATATAGGACTTTTTGTTAAGTTGATATTTTCTTCCTAATCTCATTTTTCTAATACGACAGCACAGATGCCACATGAGAGCAACTTTCTTGCTGCTATTTACTTTTTATATTATTCTTGAGAAGAATGTTGGTAATAAGATTTTTTCAGCGCTATTGTTTGATGATTCTGTTATTAAGGGTAACTTATAAGAAGTCTCTGGGGGGGGGGGGCTTAGTCTTGGACCTCCATACAGTAGACATAGTTTATTATCACACAATCGTCAGTTTTGCGAGCTTACAGTTTGGTGAATTACCATTTTACTTACTTTTAGGGACTTGCTGGTAGAAATAGAATTAGAAGAACTATAATTAAAAACATGTAACAAGTTGAAAGGATTTTTGGATATTATGGAAGTAAAATACATTCAGTGAAAGTAGAGAATACCAGATAGGTTTGGAAAATAATGTTATATTTGAACAGTTGAACTGACTCATTTGATTTGAGGCAACATCCTTAACAATTGCATCAAACAAGCAGCCATTGATTTTAAGTTTGATGTTCAGACATATTTTATGGGTTCCAGTAAATGTAGTTTTATTCAGCTTTACAACTTCATATGTCAAATATGGAGGATATGGGGGTTCAGTAGCATGATTTGAAATTTAAACACTTCGATAACTTGCAGTTTTTACCACTGTTTGCAATGTCGTATTTATCTTGTTTGAAGTCACTTTCTGCCCACAAACTACTTCACATTGAACCTTTTTTGACATGATGTGATCTCTTCACTTGGTGCTTTTTCTGATTTTCTTTTCAATAATGATTTCTGCAGGGAGATCAAAACTCTCCTGGTATCATACCACTGGCTATAAAAGATGTTTTCAGCATTATCCAAGATGTGAGTTTTCATGCAAACATAGTACATGTTAGTTTAGTCACAGTTATATCATATATGTTGGTTATTTAAACAGCAAGTGCAGCAGGTCCATTTTTTTTTCTCACAACATTGTTCTTTGAAATGATGTTTTTGCATCTGTTTTGTTTTCAATACTCACCCTTTCTTTCTGCGGTACTTGTTTTGTGACCGATTTCTCATCTCCTTGTTCTGCATACCATTATTATTTCCCCCTTGTTAATATACACTAGTTAGTTATTCAAAAGCTTACAAGGATACTTGAGCTCTATGTTTTGTTTGGTAAGAAACCTTACTTTAGTGGTTGGATTTATAATTGCTAAGAACTACTTCATCTTAGCATGATTGTCAAAGTAAACCATTTGTTCTCGAGTAAATTTATATTATCGTAACTTATTTGGAATGATTAATTGTGTTTACTGCAGACTCCAGGAAGAGAGTTCTTACTTCGAGTGTCATATCTAGAAATATACAATGAGGTAAATACAAAACACTTTGTGTTCCACCCATGTGTGTTCTGAACATGTTCTGGTACCTCAACCTTTGCTATTTCAGCTTTACCTGAACTAAAATTTCCCAGTATCTGTCACTTTGTGACTCTGATTCTCACATTACATGTGTTATATATATCTGATTTTTTCTTCTTCTAAATTTTCGTTGTTAATAGAGATGTTTTCACAGTTAATGTTTGGTATCAGGTGATAAATGACTTGCTTGACCCAACTGGCCAAAATTTGCGTGTTAGAGAAGATGCACAGGTTTGTTACTTAATCTTATGTTAGTTGAAATTTTGTTTATAATTATGCCTTCATTCTTTCCACATATTTCCAATTTCAAATAATTTCTTATCCTATTCTCGATGTCTTTCAATGCATGATCGCTGACATTGTTCATTGTATTTGGAATGTGGCATGGCACGGATGATGATTTATCTATGAACTTTAAATTGAAAACCTGCTTTTATGTGTAAACATTGATGCTACCCGTTTTCTGGTTGGTGCTGATGCTTGAAAATTTATTTAATTATTTTTAAAAATTTAAATTTCTTCTGTTTTTGCAAATAAAATATTCATTTTGTAACCAAAGTAATTTCTAAGATAAAATTATGCATTTAAATTGACATTAAAAATTTATAAAAACTCATGTTATTTTAAGAGAATCTAGATAATTATTATCTAGTTGGAATTCTTCAGAAATTTTTCTTATTTTCTCCAAACTAGTTTGAGATACAACAAATGATTTATGTTGGTTTGTATTTCAGGGTACTTATGTGGAGGGTATAAAGGAAGAAGTTGTTTTGTCTCCTGGACATGCACTTTCCTTTATTGCGGCTGGAGAAGGTTTATGTCGACAATAATAGTTATACTTCCCTCCAATTTTT
The DNA here is from genome assembly GCA_037974835.1 of Cicer judaicum. Classification (NCBI taxonomy): domain Eukaryota; kingdom Viridiplantae; phylum Streptophyta; class Magnoliopsida; order Fabales; family Fabaceae; genus Cicer; species Cicer judaicum. The sequence goes on from JBBPBS010001017.1 coordinate 15,123,817, forward strand.
TTAAATAATATAGATTATAGGCTATATAGCACTCATGGTTTATTGTTGATTCAGAAACTCCATAACTAAGCATGTGGTTTGATGGCAGAACATCGTCATGTTGGATCAAACAATTTTAACCTCTTCAGCAGCCGTAGTCACACAATTTTTACACTTGTAAGCATTCTTGGAATAATAGTATTAAAATTTGGTGTCAAATTACTCTTTTCTGTACTTGATCTCATTGTAAAAGGAAGCAAATCTACATCACAGCCTGAGGCCTTAGATTTTTAAATGGCTAATTTGACATGCATACTCGTGGAAATGGCTGTACTTGTATTTTCTACATGGTGGTTAAATGTTCAATAACTACAAAGTAAACGTGTTATGGATTTTTTTTTCTTTCAAATCCTCATTAGGCCAACATGTCTCTTAGTTTTACATCTAACCTCTAATATTTAATGCATCTGTAGATGATTGAAAGCAGTGCACATGGTGAAGAATATGATGGAGTGATATTCTCTCAGCTTGTATGTAAATGTTATTAAACTTTTCAGGCAGTACTACCCCCTTTTGTTCCCATCCACAAGCTCATATTTTGGCTTGTTTCTTCTATCAGAATTTGATTGATCTGGCTGGATCTGAAAGCTCAAAAACTGAAACAACTGGATTAAGAAGAAAAGAAGGATCATATATAAACAAAAGTCTTCTGACCCTCGGAACTGTAGGTGTCTTACATTCCGATACTTTTGGCTATGAAGTGGTTTTGTTTTGACCTGCTATCACCATTTGGACAATATGCAATTTATATCTTTATAAAATAATCAGAAAACCTGCACCTGTAGTCTTGAATTTGTGTTTTCCATTTAAAGGTTATTGGAAAGCTGAGCGAGGGGAAAGCATCTCACGTTCCGTACCGAGATTCAAAGCTTACGCGCCTCCTGCAGTCTTCACTTAGTGGTCATGGTCATGTTTCAGTGAGTTTGGGATTCATTCTACTACACTTTTAAAGATAGCGTTGTTTACCTGTATTTGATGTCCCTTTATTATGTACAACTGTGCAGTCATCATCTGCTTCAATAAGGCTATGGTTTCAATTTCTTTTCTTTCATCCCCTCGCCCCCCATGATAGAAATTGGTACCAATGCAGCATAATAAGTCTAACAATATATTGGAACAAAGTGTGTTAGAATGTCAGCACCATTACACCATATTAATTATGCTTTCAACATGGACATTTCAGCTTATATGCACTGTGACTCCAGCATCCAGTAATATGGAAGAAACTCATAATACCTTAAAGTTTGCAAGCAGAGCAAAGCGAGTAGAAATATATGCTTCACGTAATAAGGTCCATTTTGAAATTATTAATTAGCTTCATAACTGCATGTCTGTTAAGTATTATTAACATGTATTTGTGGTCCTTCCTGATTTATTCTTAAAATATTTGTTAAAACAGATTATTGATGAAAAATCTTTAATTAAGAAATACCAAAGAGAAATTTCAGTTCTAAAAACTGAACTTGATCAACTGAAGAAGGGGTTGCAACTTGGTGTCAATAATGAAGAAATTTTGACCTTAAAGCAAAAGGTTTGCAGCTATTTCATATTTTCGTTTTCTCTTGGCTTTTATTGATATATAACGTGATTTGATTCTAATTTTATACTGATATATGAGTAGTTAGAGGAAGGTCAAGTGAAAATGCAGTCAAGATTAGAAGAAGAGGAAGAAGCGAAGGTTGCTCTTGCAAGTAGGATCCAGAAGTTAACCAAGCTCATTCTGGTTTCATCAAAGAATGCAATTCCTGGATATCTAACTGATGCTCCTGGTCACCAGCGAAGTCACTCTGTTGGCGAGGATGATGTGAGTCCTCCTTCAATTAGTGTGAAGTGTGTTCTACCATCCTCTTAAATGTTCATTCTTAAAGTGCAAGTACTTTTTGAACGACTTATTATGATTTGATGTATTGCAGATCGAGTTTCTTTCTTATTTTAATTTTCTTTAGCTTTAAAGTTCTGTGCTGTTGACTGGTAGGCTCTTTTTAAGTTCTTCAAGGTTAGGTTGCATTGGCGAGTTTATTTCTTCTGACTGAAATAATATTCATAGAGATATGCAATATCAAAGAACATTATGATGTCGTTTGATCCATGTAGTCCACCCTACTTAGTGGGATAAGACTTGGTTGTTGTTGTAATTATGTTTTATGTATACATTCATGGTCCTATCGCCAGTCTCTCAAGCAGCTTATGATTCTAGGTTTAGTTGGTTCTTCTCTATGTATCATGGTTTTTTGATGAAGTTATCAAGTATTTAATCAGTGTTACCATTTTCTTCGTAAGTGAATTAACGTTCAAGTACAGGTAAAGCAAGCCTAACACTGTTCATGTTTAAATCCCAATGAGCATTGTTGTGAGGGGTTTTTGTGTTGGTTGTTGACTCTTGAACTATATGTATTCAGATATTGTCATTTATCAGAAATATATCTTGGCTCCAAATTTACCCTGCTCTGTGTGACTATCCTTTCATAGAACATGTTAAACAGTAAGTAACTGGCATATTTTTTTAATCCAGAAGTATGATGCCCTACAAGATGGTTCTCTTTTGTTTGAAAGCGAGAGCCAAAACGATGTTCCCACTGTGTCATCTGATCTGTCTCATGATGTTAGACATAGAAGATCTTCAAGTCGACGGAACGAAGAGCTCTCCCCATCTAGCAGTATTATAACTGAATCAACACAAGCTGGTGAACTGATCAGCAGAACAAGGCTACCAGCAGTGAGTCGTGTTCCCTCTCCATATCTATTTGTTAATGTTATTTCATACTAATTTGCATATCATGTCAATTTTGGGATTGTGTGATAGTTCTGTTGAAAGTTGAAACTTACTAGTATGGGAGTGACGATTATTCCTATCAAGGATTCCTCCGTGAATTGTCGCATTTAGGGCTCTTTTGGGGATTTTCCCTAGCAGAGATGTAGACCAGAATATATTTCGGGACGGGGCCACAATCATACTCCCACCATGCAATGGTACAATTTTTGGATGAGCTAACAATTAAAATGAAAAAATCACTCTTACAATTAAACAAACATAAATATAAAATATGTTGTCTGTTTTGTAAGTAATTAAATACATTAAATTTAGACTAAAACCTCAAAAAGAAAATTCCATTGTTAATTCCTATTTAGTATTTATCAATTTTTTATATAAAAACTTATTTGCAGTTTTTATGATATTCTCAATTTTGTGTTATATATATGTGTGTGTTGTGTGTCTGTATTTTGTATTTTCTATTAAAAAATATATGATCTTCGCTGAGAACATGGAAAAAAATTATCCCATTGCCTGTACTGTACAGGGGCCATTCCAATTTCAACCATGCAAACAAACACCCCTCTTCCCTCAACAAAGTTGTTTCTATCACGTACTTTTGTCAGTCAGAGTTGCAACTTACAGTTTGTACTGAAGTTGCTGCGATTTTTAAATAGAAGTATTGATTGGTGCTACTCAGTCATAATTTTATATCATCGTATTGTCACGCCTTAAGTGGATTACCCTATTCAAATTCTCTTTTTCAATGCTTATTGAATTGTAGGGAGGGATGACAATGTCTGATCAGATGGATCTCCTTGTTGAGCAAGTCAAAATGCTTGCTGGAGACATTGCGTTCAGTACTAGCACTCTGAAGCGCTTGACAGAACAGTCTGTAAATGATCCTGAAAGCTCCAGAACTCAGGTAATCTGTCTTGTTTTCAATCATGCACTCAGACGCAGTAGACCTGACCGTTGGTAGATTGGAGAAGAGCCGATGAAAGATTTCAGATATTTAATTTTTCCATAAAAGCAATTAGAATGATGCACGGATATGCCAAAATTTGCAGCACACTCAAATAATGTGTACCACTTACTCTATCTACGCATCATATTCATATGATAGTCTTTAACTATTCGAATTTTTAGATGAGATTTTTTTATACTTCCGGCTCCCACGTTTTAGCTGAGGGCCGACAAGGTTTTTTCAGGAAGAGGCATTATGCATGGGTGGATTTCATGCAAACCAAGGGTGCATTTGAAGTGAGAGGGGGAGATTTTGAGGGAAGGGAAGTGATTAACAATAATATTCACAAAATTTTGGACTGTGAAAATAGGAGTGATTATGAATCATATATACACATGAAGTGACCAATTGCCTACATTTCTAGAAACAATGAAAATGTGAATTTTTTTCTTCATTATTTCTAGAAATGAATCTTCATTATCTAACATTTTATCTCACCACTTTGACCATGATTTACTTCAAAAGTCTCTCATCAAGACAAAATGGAAACACATTTTAAGAAATGAAAACAGAAAATGTTTTTACAAAGTAAATGACCCCTTACCATTCAAAATAAAATTTAGTTACATTATTTTTCATTATATTTTGCCTTCTGAAAACAATAGTCATTATTTCTTATTTCAGATTGAGAACTTAGATCAAGAAATCCAAGAAAAAAGGAAGCAAATGAGGGTTTTAGAACAAAGAATAATTGAGACTGGTGAAACTTCGGTAGCTAATCCATCCCTGGTTGAAATGCAGCAGGTGGCTATTTTTATTTTTAAGTTTTATGAAGATTTAAAGGTTTCTTATTTATGTAAATTCTTTAATTAAGCTTACTCATAATTTTCTTTTTCTCTTTGGGTTTGTAATGACAGACTGTCACAAGATTGACGACTCAGTGTAATGAAAAAGCATTTGAGCTGGAGGTATGTACTATTTTAGCTTATATTAGGGTGTTTCTCGATCTCGATCTAGAGTCATCAATTTATTTCCAATAACACAAATTTTCCACCTCGAATTTTATCATTGCCTTTTACAATTCTGTTTCAATATGGAATATGGATGTGAATTGTGCTAGTGAAATTGATTATTTACTTACATATTTGTTGTGTCTATAGATAAAATCTGCTGACAACCGTGTCCTTCAAGAACAATTAAGTAGTAAGGTATGTGTTTATCTATTTGGATATTTACTTCTTTATCCTTAAAGTTGAAGATGCTGTAATACCACTTACTATTTGTTTCACACTGTTCCTCGCTTTTTGTCCAGTGCTCTGAAAACAGAGAATTGCAAGAAAAGGTGAAGTTGCTAGAGCAGCAACTAGCAATAACTACTAGTGGTACCCCGCTAGGACTTACTGATCCGTGTGCGTCTGGAGAGCACATTGATGAGTTGAAAAGGAAAATACAGTCCCAGGTAACTGAGACTTTATTGTTTTTAAAGTAGCACGGCTGGGAGGAATATGTGCTTTTTGAATTTATCGCTCTCTTGGTTTTAGTTTGGTTTCATTCCTCCGTTAATTTTTCTCTTTGTAATCTGCTTTCACTCTGCTTCCGTTCTGTTGATTATATTTGACGGAACCACTCTTTAGGGAAAGGAAAATACAGTCCCAGGTAACTGAGACTTTATTGTTTTTAAAGTAGCATGGCTGAGAGGATTATGTGCTTTTTTGAATTTATCGTTCACTTGATTTTAGTTTGGTTTCATTCCTCAGTTAATGTTTCTCTTTTTAATCTGCTTTCTGCTTTCATTCTGTTGATTATATTTAATGGAACCACTTTTTAGAATTACTGAAAAAACTCATTTTTAAGAATTCTACATTAAATAAACTTTTGCAGATACTACCATAAAAAATACTTATTACTGTTGCCCACTTTACAGTTTTGATTCAATCAAATCACCGAACTGACAATTTGCTTCCTTCTTCAGGAGATTGAAAATGAAAATCTGAAGCTAGAACAAGTACAATTGTCAGAAGAGAATAGTGGATTGCATGTGCAGAATCAGAAACTCTCTGAAGAAGCATCTTATGCCAAAGAACTGGCCTCTGCTGCTGCTGTGGAATTGAAAAATTTGGCTGGGGAGGTGACAAAACTTTCATTGCAGAATGCAAAGTTGGAAAAAGAGTTTAGGGCTGCTCGAGACCTGGCCAACAGTCGAAGTGCTGTCGTACCGACAGTTAATGGTGTTCACCGCAAGTACAATGATGCACGATCTGGAAGGAAGGGTAGAATTTCTAGCCGTGCAAATGAAAATTTTGGACCTGGTATAGATGAGTTGGAGTCATGGAATCTCGAAGTTGATGATCTGAAGATGGAACTTCAGGCTAGGAAACAACGAGAGGCAGTTCTTGAGGCTGCATTGTCTGAAAAGGAAATGATGGAAGAGGAATACAGGAAAAGGGTTGAAGAGGCTAAGAAAAGAGAATCCTCGTTGGAGAATGATTTAGCAAATATGTGGGTCCTTGTCGCGAAGTTAAAGAAAGAAGTGGGTGTTGTCACAGAATCAAACATTGACAAAAAAATTGGAGATGGGGAAGCACATACGAATGATCCGAAAACTAATGACATAGAAAGTGATATTATCTCTAAGGAGCAGGCATTGGATGTATCAAAACCAGACAATGAAACTCCCAAGGAAGAACCTTTGGTTGTTCGTCTCAAGGTAACACCTATTTTACAGTTATTTGTATGTCTATATAATATACCAAATCTTGAACTCTGTTATTATCATTGTTGGGTTAGATCCTTGGTATTAAATGGTGCCGTTTTTACTGCTAAATCTTGTAATAAAATAAAATAGCTGCAGAAGTACAGTTTTTGATCTTCAATATATGATTCCAGGCACGAATGCAAGATATGAAGGAAAAAGAACTCAAGCATCTTGGTAACGGAGATGCCAATTCTCATGTTTGTAAAGTGTGCTTTGAATCCTCAACTGCAGCAATTCTTCTTCCATGCCGTCATTTTTGTTGTAAGTCATTTCTTATTTCAATATTTTCCCATCTTAATTTTCTGGATTTGAACGAAAAATCTTCTTGTTTGCTTTTGCAGTGTGTAAATCTTGTTCACTTGCATGTTCTGAATGTCCAATATGCCGAACAAATATTGCAGATAGACTTTTTGCTTTTACATCTTGAGCCTTTCAACTGAGGTCTTCGGCAATATTTTCATAATTCTTTTATTTAATAAGCTACTTTCAAGTGCTATACAAATACAAAATAATATATTTTCCTTTTTGGATGTTGAAATTTTTGCAGTGCTCTACTTCATTCGAGTTGTTATATCCACACAGTCACAGGTGCAATTCTTTCATTAGTTGGCTTGTATGTAAACTGTTTAAAAGGTAAATCAATAACATTCTTTCTTTCACTGGAAACTGTATAAAAAGGGGGACGAAAGGATGAGAACAAAGAATGTAAAAAGGAAAAGGAAAGGGTGTAAACTGCTTTGCTGAAGTAAATATGCACAATGTGTGTTGTTTTAATATTATACAAAAGGTTGTTTTAAGATTATGCAGAGTATGAGAACAGTTTCCCCCACCCCACCTCTTGCTGCCCTTGCAACGTGATTTCATGTATGCATTATAACCAGTATTTTTAAGGTTCGGGTACTTTTGGAGCCCTAATATATTTATGCATGTTTAAATAGGTTTCAGAATAAAATTTTTGTAATTGGATATCTCAATTTGTAATTTTGATCCCTAAACTAAAACCCAAAGATAAGCAAGCAGTGGTAAATAAGAGGCTCAAGTCTGACTAAAGAAAGATATCACTCACAGAGGAAAAACAATCCAACAAGAGAGATTGTGTCCGACTAAAAGCCAAAAATAAAAAACAAAAACAAAAACATTAGATTCGAAGTATAGCAAAAAGGCAAAAGATAAGAGAGAAACCCTAGATTGCATCTAAGAAAGATTCTTGCCTTTCTGAATTCGAGCTTTGATGTTAAGTGATGAAAATATAAACTTAAACACTTATATGCTTATGGTCTTAATGTCATACAGCACATGCTCATTATTTCAGTAAGTCACAAAAGCCTTTAAATGGAAGTCTTCCCTCATTCACGCATCCCTTCCTATTGGTAAAAATCTTCTTGACCTATATACTTGTGCTTTCCAATGACCACTATGCTGTCAATCTACATTCTTCACAAAAAAATGATTCATTAACCAAGAAGTCCTTCAAGAGTCAACCCTAAGGGACATAAAATTGAACCGAACCCTGTTCTACGATTTGAAATCTTGAAATTATTTTGATTCAATAAGGGTCAACTGATCTCAATAGTTGTGCATAGCTGGATACAATTCCTAGATGCTCATTTAGTTTTGTTAAAAAGCCTGAATATCAATGTCTAACTGATATTATTGTTTTGCAAGATTGGACTGCACATCCAATATTTTCCAGTGATCCCAAATCTCCTTGGTTCAATATTTTGCTAGCTAAATGCTAATCTTGCTAGCTAAATGCTAATCGATTGTGAAACAAAGTTATTGATACAAGTAGTATACTTCGAATAATTTGTAACAACCTTTCATTAAATAGTGTTTACCTAAGCGGATGTTATAATTTGAAACATTCATCCATTATTATCTTTGTGATACTTCATTTTTTTATACAATATACCTCACTTCAAATAATAGTACAAACACGTGAAAGTATATTCCACTGATAAGTACTAATGTTTTTTGTTTTTATCTGTCAGTAAATACATATCTTGACACTACATGCGAATACTTTTTTATCATAAGTAATGTTTATTGAAAAAATTTCCATCACAATCGTGCAAGGACATTTTCCAACTATGATCAACACTACTGACAGTTATCTATCAGAACTTACTGTCAATTATTAAAAATCAATAGCATATTTTAACCAATTTCACAGATTTTCTGTAGAGACACAAGATTTTTTGTCGTATAAAATGCAAATTAACATATTGAGATAAAAAGAGGACTATATATACCTAGTGGGGTAGGTAATTCGTACTTATATAAAGGGAAGAAAAGGAAAGGAGAAAAAGCAGAGTTAAGAGGCCCACATTCTGCCTTAGATGAGAAACAAAAATTGAAAAGAAATTCTGAGAAGATACTTATAAATTGTAAGTAAGTGCATAATACAATTGATAGGATATTTTCTAAACGAGATTTTTACAAAACGTGGATTAACGAGAGCATCTGCATTGTTTGATGAATGGAGGACTAACTGAAAGAACTTTACAGCCAATGTATCTCCAATTTGAGTATCCTTAAACATCTTTCGTTTGTTGCATTTCCATCAACCCATCTAAAGAATCAATCTCTGGAACATTGTCAACACAAAGCTGAGGGGATCTTACTTGAGATTGTGGTACCCTTTCTTGAAGTGGAAACGAACACGTGCTTATAACATGAAGATCTTGGTTCTGTTCATAATCCTGAAACAACACCAAAACACAATTCCAACTTGTTAAATAATTAACTAGATGAAAAATAGCTAGGTTCTTTTTTTTTATTTATTTTTTTATTTTTATCTCTAACACTTTAAAATAGTGCAGTATATAATACCGTACCTTTCAGAAAACATTAGGTGCATAAGAAGCATCAAAAAGGTCTTCCATGCAGTAACCAGGAATTGTTTCAACCAAGTATTCAGAAATGCTACTCGTTGAAACTGTGTCCCAAGCCATGTTGTCTTTGAAAGTGCAAGTAGAACTGATATTTTCACTTGAAAATGAACTTGGTACTAAACTTGAGTTTCTTACTTCTGAGCCATTAGAAGTTGTTGCATCTGAAGAAGAAGCACCAAGCTTTACACCTGTGAGAAGAAACCTGTTGTGTTTCTTGGTAAGTTCATTGACTCTATGGATAGGTAAGTCACATTCTCTGCAAAGTATTGCTCTGTCATCTTTGCAAAATAGATATGCACGCCTCTCCTGCATTAAAAATATTGTTTTTATCATTATTCACTCATTTTAAATAAAAAATTAAGATTACCATATTTTTGGGGTCATATAGGCTATGATCTTCACCAGTCCTTTTATTTATTGATAAACAAGTTTTAAATTGCAGTTGTGTCGCGATATTGATATTGGTGAAAATCACAGTCAAATGAGGTTGACCTCAAATGCGGCGGTTACAAATACATAAAAAACTTTGATGTTATCATTGAAATCAAAGTTGTGACCCTGTTTTTAATATAAGAGTATAAAGTCCTATTAAGAAGTAGCTAAGAAATAGAGAAGGAATGTACATTGCATATATCACAGAGAGGGGTATCTTTGGATGTAGGGTGGTGAAGAGAGAAGCGTTTGTGTTTTGCAGCGAGCTTGTTTGCATAATGAATAGTGTGATCACATTGATTGCATAGAGCTGCTTCATCTGCAGGACAGAACAACAAGGCCTCTTGCTTGCGGCATACATCACACTGGATCTTCATATCTTTGTTTTTGAGTTTTTATGAGAATGGGGACAAAAGAATTATGGGATTGGTTTGAGCTTTTGCATCATGGAGCAGAGAGAACAACTAAGGTCAGATCAGAGTGTGTGTATTTAGTGTGTTTTCTGACATTGAGAAAACTCTGGATGACTTCCATTACCATACACCTTTATCCTCTCTGAATAAAGAGGGATGCAAGTTGGTTCTTAGAGTTATTGTTCTATTTATTTTATTTATATATATATGGAAAGCGTTCTCTTGCGGTTGTTGGTGGCATGGTCATATGTCATCTTTATTATTAGTTAGTCATTTAATTATTTTATATATATAATTAAACACCCATAATTTTTCTATACCCATCAACACATCATTTTTTTTAAATCTTTCTTCCTATCATATTACTCTTTCTATTTTTTTTTTCTCTTCCAAGCAATTGATGGTGTATGGGTGTATATCAGTTATTCTCTTTATATATATTAAAAAAATGTAAAAATAAAAGAGATAATATTATGTTTATTAAAATATTTTTATTAAATATTGATATATTATCAATATCATAAAAATATAACTGATGTAAGTAGTATTAAATAAAAGTTACAATTAAAAAAGGAGTATTAAAAATTATAAAAGCCGTTTATCTTAGGATTTTCTTTTCCAAATGAATCATATTCATTGTGAGAACTAGGGAATATATAATTCAAAGGCTAAAGTCTTACTTTTATTAACGATGATTGTTAGGGGGAAGTATCTCATTGTTTAATGTTGTCTAATACTTGATGAGTAGTCGTTCAGTAAAATATACAGGATAACTAGTATAATTTGTTTTTATTTTATTTTTATAAGATGACAACTAGTATAATCATTTATTTTATTTTTGAATTTAATTCTTGTACTCAAGTAGTATATAGAACGAAAAGTTTGCGCCTGGCGTGGCATGTGAGAATGCAAAACTGGATACCATTAGGCCAAGCAAGCAGGCATAGCCAGAGAGGCCTTAACAACAACAATGTGAGTGTGTCTTTAAAAGAAGTCCAAAATCTCAACTTGAATTGTACTTTTTCAATCATAATGTCTCAATTATGTATTTAAAAATAATATTCTAACGTAAAGCTCACTTTTTTGTTGTTGCTCATATTGTAAATATGCAGAGTTTATATAACTATGTATACCTTGAAAGGAATTTTCGCATGGTTTTTATCAAAATATAAGCACCCGCTCTCAAACTTTTTTTCGGCTTCTTTTCCCATACAAAAGTTGGTATCATTGCACAAATGAACATTGCTAAAGATGATTGATTAACAATCTTCTATATCAGGTAGTAATTTCCAAAAAAAGCTTTTTCTTTTCTTTTCTTAAATAAAATCTGATCTTAAATTAATTTCAGATATATTAACTTCTTATTTATTATTTTTATTTATATTTTATTTTAGATGGAATATACTTGTAAAACTCACCCTCTCATTACTCCCCTTGTTCCACAATATTAGTCACATTTGACAATTAGATGTAGCTTAAAAAAGAATATAAAAAAATAATGATTCTATAAATTAACCTTTGAAATCATTGGTCGATTTTTGTTATGGATTCTCATTATCATAAATGTATGCAAGTAAAAATAATAACCTAAGAGAAATGCAAATAATAAAAATTAAAAGGTATAGATAGTAAAAAGTAGTTTGAAAATGATAATTATTAAGACAAATTTTTCTTGCATTTAATTATTTATAAATAACTAAAAATTCAGACTATATTTATAAGTGTTCAATGAGCTTTAAAATTGTACTTACTTTATTTAGACTATAACGTCATATTTTCACCATAAATTTCATTCAAAAAAAGATTTAATATATACTACATTTTGTTGTTGTTGTTGTTTTGTTTTTTTTTAACGAAAGTTTGTGGTGCCTTCTTACAAATTCAACTCCAAATATTATTTCTTTGATAATTTTTAAAATTATTTTTTGTGATAAACTGAAATTTTATTCTTGTAAGTGAAATAGATTAAATTTAAAGCCAATTCAATCTTAAAACATAAATAAATAGTAGGGTAGATTTTGTGGTGCAATAGAAAATAAAGAGATACTAAAAAAGCAAATTTTTGAATAGTTGAAGACAAAATAAATTCAAGATTTTTTAAATATAAAAAAGTGATATAACTTTAATGATTGATTGTTTAATAGAGGTGAGCATTAGTTAGGTATGAGTAGGTTAACACCCAATTTTGTCGATCTATCGAAATTCGGGTCTTTAATTTATATGTTCAATTCCGATCAATTTTGTCATTGATCTATTTCAGTATATTTCCATTTTCAAAACAATTGGATGTGTTACAGACTTGTATTATTCTTTGACCAAAATGAATGAACGCAAATAAGCACAAGTGGAAACTGCGATAACGAAAGTGGGGAATGAATTAAATAAATCGGCCAAAACTAGACGACAAAAAACACTTTTTTCATATTTGTATATAATATTATGATGATGTTTGAGAATCTTTTGAAACGAAATATTGCAAAAGATATGCAATGTATCAGCATAAAATGGGTAAGTAGAGTTTTAGAAAGGAACATTGTACCCTTAATCACCATGAATTTTATTTTATTTTCCTCAGTGTTCATGTGTCTACTTACGATGAAATTAAGTAGGATGAAACCAAAATGAGTATAAACAAATTTTAATTATAGATTTATCATATATATATATATATATATATGATTGTTAAATATATAATAGAACATGAGTAGACTTTGTTGATTATGTGTCGTAATCAAAACCTAATAAGTGTGAGAGAGTAAGATGATGGAATTCAAATTGAAAAATTAATTTACATCAATATATTAACTGAATTATATATGAGAGATATTTCAAATATTCAATAGTTTATGATTTTAAATAGAGAGGTCACCAAATAATTAAGGGTATTTTGTAAAGAAAATAATTAATGCTAAAGAGAATATATAAATGAGTCTTAGAAAGAAAGACGAACAAATTTATCAAAAGGAGTCGTATATTAAGGACAAATAAATGAGTTATTTATGAGATATTCTTCTTTTTACCTGGCTTGTGCCACTATCTAGTCAACTAGTAAAAAATTGGTTTTGGGCTTATATGAAATTGAGATAGATATATAACAATATAGAAAATTCTCAAATGGAGAGAAGAAAAAAAAGCTATTGAAGCAAAATTATTTCACTTAGGGTCACTAATAATTTCATAAATTCAAAATTTAATTATTCATTAAATTCAATAGAAAAAAAATCACCTAATCACTCATAAACATTGTTATAAATACTCTTTATTTAATTCTTTATATTATATGAATATAGTAACGGTAATAAATTGATATAAAACCAGCTCGATCCAAAAAAAAGTGGCGACCATCTCGCCAAGTCTTGATTCGAAATCATTTTTTTCGACGTAATATAAATACTTTAATAACATCTTTTAAAAAACCAAACTCATAATAACATCTTTTAAAAAATCAAACTCATAATAACATCTTTTAAGAAACCAAGCAAGTCATAACATTTCATACTCTATAATTTTACAAATACTTTTTTCATTTTCAATATTTTTAATAAAAATATCAAATGAATTTTGAGAATAAATAAATTAAATAATATTATTAATATTATCATTTTGTAAAATAAAAATATATACTCTATTTAACAGAAAATACACAAATTTATTAAAAATAATTATAAAATACGAATATATTAAAAGTCATTAAAAAAGTTACTTCTAATTATTGAAATACACAAACTTATTTAAAATTATAATATATATGAATATATTAAAGAATATATTGAACAAAGGTTTACTATACATGTATTCTGAAAAAATATGTTAACACTAAACTTTCATTAATTTATATCAATTAAATTATATATTTGTAATTGAATGCTATTTTTTATTTTAACTTTCCTTATTATAATAATAATTTGAATGTTACAAAATAAATGAAAAATTAAGTATTGCATAAAATTAAATTGTTTTTCAATAGAATTTATTTTTGGAACTACAATTCATTTGCACAAACAATTAGTTAAAACTTTTAAATACCTAAAATTATATTTAAAGTATATGTAAGTCTTTAATAAAATAAATTTCAAATTCTTGATAAAATATATTCAATAAAAAAATATTTACAACAACTTCTCATGCTCGCAATTAAAAGACCATACTAATAAAACACATAAATTTAAATTACGCTACAATATAATTCAACATTAACATTCTTTAAAATAAAAAATATTAAATAGTCAATCATATTTTTAATTTTTAACATCTTATTTTTGGATTTTATTTTACATTTTATTTTATCAAATAAATACAAGTACCATTATATGTTGAAAAATAAATTGACAATCAAAGTACAAGGAGACAAACAATCATTCTATATAATAAGTTATCATGCGAATTTTATAAAATATTTTAAAAATTAAATTAGATGATTGTGATAAACATAATTTTTCCTCATTTTAATTTTCCTAATCATACTCAATTATTACAAATCAATAACGTAATATTATAAGATAATTATATTTATAATACATAAAATATTACTTATAAAACTAAAAAAATTAACTAATATCCGCACAAAGGCGCGAACCATAATCTAGTTTATTATTAAATTTTAGATCATTTAAGCTAAAATATCAAACTTCGTATCTAAGACACAATATCATCATTCCAATTTATTGAGTTTAATATCATCTAAGCACAAATGTCTTATTTAACATCCAAGGTCATTGAGACACAATAACATCTTTTTAATTGTTCAAATTTAAGATCAAATATCAAAGTTTACATTTATTTTGAGGCACAACACCATCCTAACAATTTACGAAATTAAGAAATATCCTGATTCAAATAACAAATTTGCATCAAATATATTTGAGGCACAATATCATCATCATCTTGGTTCATCAAATTTAGGATAATCTAAAGCTCAAATATCGAATTTTTCATCCTAGTTCATATGTGGAAAAATACTATTATCCCAATTTATCGAAATTAGGATCATTTAGAGTCAAATATCAAATTTTGTATCCAATATCATTGAGAGACAATAATATCATCGCAAATTTTCAAACTCAATATCATCTAGGCTCAGATATCATATTTTTGCATTCAAGGGCATCTAGACACAAAAATATCATCCCAATTTATCAAATTTAGAATCATCTGAGATCAAATATCAAATATTGCATCTTAAGTCATCAAAACACAATATCATATCCTAAGTTGCCGAACTTAAGATTGTCTAGAATCAAATATCGTATCCAAGATCATCGAGGCACAATATTGTCATCCTAATTTATCAATCATTTAGGATCATCTAGACTGAAATATAAAATTTTGCATCCAAGGTTATCAAGGCACAGTACCAACATTTAAATTTATTGACTTTACGATCATAATACTCAAATTTAATATTTCACTTTCAAAATCGTTAAGGCGCAATATCATCATCCCTAAATATTGAATTTAGGATCACCTTGACCCAAATAGAAAAGTTCATAACCAATATCGATCCACAATACCATAACAAATTTATTGAATTTCATTTCATTTAGATTAACTTAAATATCAAAATTTGTATCCTAGTACAGACACAGTACAATCATTCCAACTATCAAATCAAATTTAGAAATATCTACGAACAAATATTGCATTCAAGGTCACGGGGCACAACACCATTAGTCTAATATCAAATTTCACATCAAAGATCACTGAGGCACAACATCATCATATCAATTCATGGAATATAAGATCATGCAGGTCAAATATCATATTTGGCATCCATAGTAATTGAGACACCATCATTCCAATTTAACAAATTATCGAGGCACAATATGGTCATCTAAATTTATAGAATTACATTTCAATAAGACTCAAAAGTCAAATTCACATCCAAGGTCGTCTAACCACAAAACCATCATTCCACTTTATCGAACGTAGGAGGACCATTTACAAAATTTTGCATTGAACATTATCGAGACAATTTACCATCATCATCACAATTTATTGAATTTAAACCATATATGTAAACTACATGTTGTTGATGAAGACAAAGATCAACAATTATGGTCAAAGCAACAAGCTCAAAAAGAAGTTCAAATATCTTCATTAGATAGCTTTAAAATCCAAACATTAAATGTTAAAATGTAAAGGTATATGATACAAACCAATACTTCAATTACATGAGAGCAAGGCATATTTACATATGCATATAAAGTAATTTCAAAAGTCAAAATAGCATTAACAAAGTCTTAAGACTAATATTTTTGACAAAATACATAAGTGTATTCGAATACAAAGCAAGTCAGAAGCAAAAGTCTCAAAGTTGTATTCGACTACGACTATGTGTAGTCGAATACACTGCAAGTCAGTGGCCAAAATCCTTATATATGTATTCGACTACAACCTTCTGTAGTCGAATACAAAGTAAGTTAGTGACAAATTTTCAGTAATTTGTATTCAACTACACAAAGGTGTATGCGAATACAAGGTGTAATTTTTTAATATTTTTGAACGTTACAAAGAGGTGTATTCGAATACACACATCATGTATTCGAATACAACTGGAAGCAATACAATTTTTTATATCTGGAATGGCTCCAGATCATTGTATTTTTTCATCAAACCTCTTGGATCAATGGCCACGAATCTAAAGAGATGTTTATGGAGTATAAATACCCCATAACTTCATATCAAACATCACACAATCCTTGAATCAATACCTTGAACAAATTTGAACAAAATTCTGATTTTATACAAAGTACTTGCATTTCATTTTCATATCATTCAGAAAGGTTCTCAAGTACTTGAATTGTTATTGGATTGTTAATCAATATACCTCTCGTTATTCTTATTCAAAACCATAATGTATCACTTATAAAAGAAAGTAGTACTTTCTTAAAAGTAACTTAATCTAAGATTGTGGTGTGCTATCTTAGAAATATTGTTAGAAGTTTGTAGCAAGAATCCCAAGGTGGGAGTTGTACATTTTCTGACAATTAGTGGATCAATCTCTTGTGGTGTGCAAGAGGACTGGATGTACCCTTGGTTATAATGGGAACCAGGATAAATCTATTGTGTTCATTTATTTACTGCACCTTTTATTAGTAGACATTATATTAATTTAGAAAATTCAACTATCATTTCGCTGAAATCAAGAAAATTTACTAACACCTAATTCACCCCCCCCCCTTTTAGGCGTACTTCTGTACTTATAATTGGCATCAGAGCAGGTTAAGGTAACTTATTCCTCGATCAATTACTCATGGCTTTCGCACAACCTGTTTTCAGAGACGGTGGTAGCAGTACCAAACCACCATGTTTTGTTGGAGAGCACTACGATTTTTGGAAGATACGTATGCAAACGTATCTTGAAGCACAAGGAAACGACATATGGGATGCAGTTGAAAATGGTCCTCACATTCCAAAAACTGTCATCAATAATAAAGAAGAAATAAAAATAAAAAGTTATTGGACTGATGATGATAAAAGAAAAGTGTTGTTCGATAAGAAGGCTAAAAATATATTACAATCAGCACTGGAATTGGATGAATTTTTCCGTATATCTCACTGTAGAACAGCAAAAGAAATATGGGATACGTTGGAAGTAACTCACGAAGGCACCATTGAGGTAAAAAGATATAAACTCAATACACTATTACAAGAATATGAGTTATTTAGAATGCAGCCCGGAGAGTCTATTCTAGACTTACAAAAAAAGGTTCCCCCACTTAACCAATCATTTGACGACACTCGGAAAAATCTTCACCAATGATGAATTAAATCTAAAAGTATTGAGATCATTGACAAGGGCCTGGAAACCAAATGTGATAGAAATCTCCAAAATGAAAAGCCTATCCAAAATGTCTCTTTCTGCATTATTTGGAAAACTTCAAGAGCACGAAATCGAACTTGGAAGGTTTGAACAAAATGAAAGTCAAGAAAAGAAGACAAAAAATATTGCTCTAAAGACCGAATCAAGAGAACAAATCAAGGACGACAATTCAGATGAAGATGAAAACATTATTTTTCTTGTTAAGAAATTTGGTAAGTTTCTTAAAAGTGACAGAACATTCAAAAAGAAAAGTTTCAAGAAGAAAGATAGTTCTACATCAAATCAAAACTTCACTTGCTTTGAATGTGGAAAACAAGGAAATATCAAAGCAGATTGTCCAAACCTTGCTAAGAAGAATGCCATAAAAAAGAAAGACTTCAAGAAGGCATACATAGCTTGGGAAGACAACGAAGTGAGTTCATCTTCAGAAACATAAAGTGAAGAATGTACCAATGTTTCTTTAATGGCATCACATCAATCAGATGATGAAGAAGAGGTTAGTAATATAGACTTTCCTCGTCATAATAAAATTAATAGTGAATTAATTATACAATACAATGATGCTCAAAACGCAATTAAGGAATTACTTATTTAATGTAAAAATCTGTGTAAACTAGTGTCAACACAAAAGAAACAAATCTCAAGTCTACAAGAAAAAGTTGACATTATGGAGAAAAATTCTAAACAACTAAAACAAAGTTTTATATGCAATAAATGTGATTCCCTCTCTTTCAAAATTGTTCAATTAAATAGGGTAATTGAACGATACGAAAAGGGACAAATAGGATTGGAAAATGTTTTAAATATGCAAAGATACTCAAATGACAAAAGTGGTCTTGGATATTCAAAATTTGATAAACCAAACTTGAATAAGACTATTTTTGTTAAAGCGAGTAATCAATCCAATCAAGAAAAAATTATAGTTATGAAAAAGGATCATCATTATAAAGAGAGAATTATTCAAAATAAATCTCATACACATGCTACTAAAAATATATTTAATCATACTTGTTCTTATTGTGGTCTTCATGGTCATACACCTAATACCTGTCACATTAGAAACATTAGTGTTCCAGGAGGGCACTACGTATGGGTAAAGAAAGGTACTAACCATCAAGGACTCAAAGCACATTGGGTTCCTAATAAAGTTTGATTTCAATTTTGTAGGTATGCAAGCAAGGTACTTCAAATATGTAGTACTTAGATAGTGGATGCTCTAAACATATGACGGGTGATGTAACAAAATTTTCAGCCTTAACACTTGAGTCAAAGGGATATGTAGTCTATGGAGACAACAACAAAGGAAAAATTTTAGGCATTGGAAAAGTCGGTACAACACCATCCCCCTCGATTGAAGATGTCTTATATGTTGAAGGTCTAAAACACAATCTCATAAGCATTAGCCAACTTTGCGACAAAGGATACAAGATAGTCTTTAACAAAGATGAGTGTATCATCCAAAATGAAGCTACAAATGAAATTCAATTTATCGGTAAGCAGTTCAAAAACATTTTTATACTTAATCTTGATGATTTATCCTTAAAAATGAAATGCCTTTGGTAAGCGACAATAATGATGCTTGGATATGGCATAAGAGATTTGTTCATATTCACATGGATCATTTAAACAAATTGGTCAAGCATGATCTTGTTGTAGGCTTACCAAAAATGAAATTTATAAAGGATAAATTGTGTGACGCATGTCAAAAAGGTAAGCAAACAAAAAGTTCTTTCAAACCTAAAAATGTCATTTCAACTTCTAGACTACTACAATTGATACATATGGACTTGTTTGGTCCATCAAGAACCAAAAGTCTTGGTGGAAACTCATATGGACTAGTTATTGTTGATGATTACTCAAGGTTCACTTGGACCTTATTTTTGGCAAGTAAAAATGAAGTTTTTAAGGCATTTAAAAACTATGTCAAGCTGGTCCAAAACGAACAATCTGCCAAAATTGTATCAATTAGAAGTGATTATGGAGGAGAATTTCAAAATACTTCATTTGAAGAATTTTGTGAAGAAAATGACATTTTCCACAATTTTTCTGCACCAAGGACACCACAACAAAATGGGGTTGTTGAGAGAAAGAACAGATCTTTGGTAGAGCTCGCAAGAACTATGCTAAGCGACTCAAACCTACCAAAATATTTTTGGGCAGATGCTGTAAACACAACATGCTATGTTTCTAACCGAGTAATCATTCGGCCAATTCTTAAGAAAACTCCGTATGAACTCTATAAAGGAAGAAAACCCAATATCTCTCACTTCCACATTTTTTGATGTAAGTGTTTTGTGTTAAACAACGGTAAAGACAACCTTGGAAAATTTGATGAAAAAGCTTATGAAGTTATATTTATCGGTTACTCTTTATCTAGTAAAGCATTTAGAATCTTCAATAAAAGAACTTTATTAGTCGAAGAATCAATGCATGTAACTTTTGATGAAACTAACCCCATGAAAGAGGAAAATATTATTTCTTGTGATGATGATGTTTTTGAAAGCGATGTTACAAGCAAAGAACATCAAACTGATCAACTAGGTCAAGAAAGTGAAGTCAACATTGAAAATCAAAATGATGATCTTCCTAAAGAACGGATAACCCATAGATATCACCCAATTGATAACATCATAGGTGATATCAATAAAGGAGTCACAACAAGATTAAAACTACAAGATGCTTGCTTAAATATGGCATTTGTTTCTCAAATCGAACCCTCCTAAATTGGTGAAGCACTTAAAGATGATCAATGAATACTTGCCATGCAAGAAGAACCCAATCAATTTGAAAGAAGCCAAGTATGGGAACTTGTTCCTAATCCTGGAAATAAACACATCATTGGTACAAAATGGGTGTTTAAAAATAAACTTGATGAGAATGGCATAGTTGTCCGCAACAAAGCTAGATTGGTCGCTCAAGGATACAATCAAGAGGAAGGGATAAATTTTGACGAAACATCTGCTACGGTAGCAAGATTAGAAGCAATACATTTACTACTTGTGTATGCTTGTTCCATGAACTTTGAGTTATATCAAATGGATGTGAAGAGTGCCTTTCTCAATGGATACATAAATGAAAAAGTATATGTCAAACAGCCACCTGAGCTTGAAGATTCCAAAAATCCCTCACATGTTTACAAATTAAAAAAGGCTCTCTATGGTCTAAAACAAGCTCCAAGAGCTTGGTATGATGGATTAAGCACATTTTTATGTGCACGAGGATTTGAAAAAGGGAAAGTCGATAAAATATTATTTGTCAAAAGAGATAATGGTCACACCTTATTGGTCCAAATGTACATTGATGTTATAATATTTAGATCAACAAACAATGACATATGTGAAGAATTCTCTTCAATAATGCAAGGACAATTTGAAATGTCCTTGATGGGAAAATTAAACTATTTTCTTGGACTTCACATCAAGCAACTTGAGCATGGCATCTTCATAAATCAGGCAAAAAATTGTAAAGAATTACTCAAAAGATTTGAAATGGAAAACTGCAAAGAAAGTGCAACTCCAATGGGCTCCGGAACCTATGTTGATAAAGATGCATCATGTATTTCAATCGACATATCCAAATATCGAGGTATGATTGAATCCTTATTATATCTAACGGCCAGCCGGCCAGATATTATGTTTAGTGTTTGTTTGTGTACAAGATTTCAGGCGGATCCGAAAGAATCGCATCTTGTAGTCGTTAAAAGAATTATGAAGTATTTGAAAGGAACGACAAATGTAGGTCTATGGTACCCCAAGGGTAGCATATGTAGCCTTGTTGGATATTCTGATTCTGATTATGCAGGATGCAAAGCGGATCGTAAAAGCACAAGCGGCACTTGTCATATTTTAGGCAATGCACTAGTATCATGGTCTTGCAAAAAGCAAGCTTGTGTTGCACTTAGTACTGTTGAAGTTGAATACATAATAGCAGGAAGTTGTTGTGCCCAGATTCTCTGGCTCAAATAGAAATTACATGACTATGGACGTGATCTAGGATGCATTCCCCTAAGATGTGACAACATAAGTGCAATAAACATTTCAAAGAAACCAATCATGCACTCTCGGACTAAACACATCGATATACGTCTTCACTTTCTACGTCATCATGTGCTCAAAGGTAATGTTGGGGTAACATTTATTGATACACACAATCAATTGACTGATATTTTTACAAAACCTTTACCTAAGGACTCATTTTATAAGATACGACGAGAACTTGGCATTTTAAATGAAAACGATCTTTGAAATTGCATGATACATATAGTTTGTCATCTCTCTTCAAAAAATTTCATACAAATAAAATTCCTTGATGATTATTGTTTCTTGATATATAAATTTGTGTTACATGTTGAGATTTCCATGAAAATTTAGTTTTTACGCAAAAATTCGTATATGTAGTTGAATACAAATGACTGTATTCGAATACATACTTTTCCAGAAATTCCTGTATTCGAATACAACTTATGTGTTGTCGAATACACGTTCCCAGAACAATGTGTATTCGAATACAATTAGGTGTAGTCGAATACACCTTCGCGTTTTTGCTCGATATAAAAGTTGTTTCACATTTTAGGGTTATTTCACATTTGGTATTCGACTACACAGCTGTAGCCTTCTCTCTCTTCTCCCAAAATCTCGTCCATCCTCCTTTCACTTAGTTACCCATTCACTCAACCTTGCAAACTACATCAATCTTTACTTCTTTCTTGTCATTCATCATCAGATTTCTCACATATCTCACATTTTCTCTCAAATCCATTTTTCACCAAAACCTCGTTTCTCACCATGGATGCCCGCAAACGAGGACCACGAACCAAGCATGCAACAGCGGGTCCCTCAAGAAAATGAACAAGGAATCCCAACATCACGGATTTATCCCGGCTTCTACACACACTGGAAGAAATTGATCGTTTTCGTATATTCTACTCTGACAAGCGACTCATCATTCCAAAATATGGGACTTTAAACTCTTTCTATGCCTTTAAATTTCCCGAAGTTGCTCAAAGCACAACATGTTGAAGAGTTTATAGGTTACAAAGGTCCTATTTATCATGAATTAGTTAGGGTTTTTTTATTGCAATCTCATCCAAGATGGAAAAATGTTGGTATCTCGAGTTAAGGGTAAAACCATTTGGTTAAATATCAAAACCATAGGAGAAATTCTGGACATCCCCTTTAAAGGTCAAAAGTTTTGTCCCAATAACTCGTGTGAATTGGCTGATATCTCTAAGTATGATGCATATGTTGCCCTATGTCGGTTTGACAGGCGCACAATGGAACAAAAGAGGACTCAGGTTGGTTCCAAATATGCCCAACAACGGTATGGAGTGGGAAATCTTACCGTTGATTATCGCCTTTTGCACTATTTCCTTAGCTGCATTATGGTTCCGAAAGCTGGAAATTATTCCCAAATTTCGAAGTTTGAATTACAGATTATGAATTTCATGTATGAAGGTTGTCAACTAAATTGGGCATACTTTGTGAAATCTGTCATGTTTGGGTCCCGAGAGGCAATTGGATTACCATATGCGAAAGAAGTTTCTCGGATTTTGGAACACTTTGGGGTGGACTTCTCTGATGAAGTCATGTATACACCCGCAAAAGAAAATATGTTGGATTTAGGTGTCTTGCCTAGCATGAGGATTATATGGAATGAGGAGCTTGAATCTTTTGTGCATAAAGGTGATTATGGTCAACCATCTGATGCTGCTCAAGAAGACACTGTTGGACCCTCTAATGTTGCTGCCCAGGATAATGAAGATGGTGAGGAAACAGCCTATGATGATGATTATATCTCCAATCAAATGCTCATGACCCGCCTTGATTCTTTCCAAACCTTCTTCTAAACTCAATTCCAAAATCTGACCACTTCTATCGACACTCGCTTCCAGAACATTGAAACTACTATTGCTCGCAACCATGACGCTTTATCTCAGGACATCAATAATTTATCTGACAAAATCGATCATTTTCACATTCCAATGGATTTTGATTAGTTCGATGCTAAGAGTTTCTTTATTCTCATTTTGGTTATGTAATATTTTGCTGCTAGTATTTTCATTGTTGTAATTTGATTATGTATCGCTTAATGCTGACAATATGCACCATTTGCTTTATTATGTATTTACTTGAACTTGATTCCATCATTATGTCATTCTCTTTTGTTTACAATGTGTATTTTTACCCTTGTTCATGTTTATATGCAAGAGAATTGTATGTTTCTATATTTTTCCTTCTTTTTGATCATGTCAAAAGGGGGAGAAAATTTGGTATTGTTGTTGTCTTAAATAGTTCAAATGTAGGATCAGTCAACTATCATTTCGCTAAAAACAAGAAAATTTACTAACACCTAATTCACCCCCCC
>JBBPBS010001017.1:15158701-15178487 GCA_037974835.1 Cicer judaicum
AAAAAAAAAAAAAAAAAACTTTGGTAAAAGATAAAACATATTAGATTTAAGTCTAAAAGGAAAAATAATAAAAAGATGAAATGGGAGACGGCAGGTAGTGAGTGATAGTTGTATGTATGGTTGGGATTTGGATACGCAAAGCGGCAAAGGTAACTAGAGAGGTCTCTCCCGCCATCCAACTCACTCTCACCTTCACCCAACGAGAATGAACGTCTTCTGTATCTCCGCTTCCGCTTATACTTACTCTTCTTTTCCTAATCCACATTCATCATCACCATATCCACAACTACGAGTACGTTATTTCCCTCCTTATTCTCTTCTTACGCGTTTCGTTTAACCACTCTCAATCATTAATCACCTTATCTACATTCAGCATGCACCGCTTCTTAATCGGAAAATTCACATTCTCTCGAAGCACAGGCTTAGCTTGAGGAGGCTTACATTGAATTCCAAGAGGAGGTAACATACTCTACCTTACATATTCGAATTAACTTCCGTATAATGTGATGTGAAGCTTTATTCTCACTTCTGCTGTTATGTTATTTCTAATATTCGATGTAGCTATCTTAAATAGTAAATTTAAATTCGCGTGTTTGGATCTAAAAACAGGACAACTTTCATATGTGCAGCCAATCAGGAAGCGGAGGAAGCTTTTAAGAAGACTGTTGAAATTGATAAACTCATTGATATGCTTAGGGAAGCTAATCCTCCTGAAGTAACAATTTCTAACCTATCTTTTTTACTGCAAAATTGCATTTAACTACATTTTATAGTAGTAGATATGTATCATCATTTAGGATTCAATCAAGTGTAGTAACTAGTATAGATCGGTATATGTGTTGTGCACGAGAAATGTATTGGTTCTATAGATTAAAATATTATATCGATTTTTTACAGGAGAAAATATGGGCTTGAAGGAACTTTATTTAAGCTTGACAGTTGGCACTATATATTGATTTTACTTCTGAGAACAAATAAAAGTAGTTAGTGTCAGATTAGTGTTGTTATTAATTGAGAGATTTTGGATAATGTTTGTTCATTATGGCTTCCTTTGAAAACAGCTTCAGAAACTTGTTGTTGAAAACATCCTCGCTTTCAATCCAGGCTTCTGGATACGACTCGCCGCAAGATCTGATACTTGCAAATCCGAGGATGATAAAGTAAACTTTTAAATTTCTGACAGTATTTCTATAGACAGTATTTGTCTAGTTCTTTCATGAATTGTCACACTATTGGTCTTCTGTTTATTGTTGGTATGCAGAAAGATTACGAAGAATTGGCTACAACGGTTATGAAAGTAGTGGATCTTGTGGTTCATAAGACTAAGGTATATCTGCCTCTTCACTTCCTTGGTTATTATTCAATGTTTGTTTAATGCTTCTTTGGACAATAATCTTGTTACTATGTACTTGCTTTGTAGGAAAAGATTGATTCTGCAACAGATGTCCTGAAGGGAGTTCTAAAACCTGTGATTAATGATGAAGGAGAGATTCATTGGCCTCCCAAAGATCCTCAGGCACTCACATTGATGGAAATGGTGAGTTCTGTTTCTTACTGATTTTAGCAAGAATGACCTTTTTCACTGGAAAGGCAAACTATGCTGTATTTCTGCACTTCCATATGAAGTTACAAGGGTAATCATACATTAGTTGTGTCAATCTGTTAACATTTAGCTTAATTCACATTCAGGTTTTTGTGAGAAATCAATTAGATAAGACTTAAGATGCCAAATGACTAGTGAAATTAACAATAATAAACAATTAATATGCCTGTGTATTCTTCTATTTTCTGTAATGCAAGCTTAATTGAAATTAGCACCATATAGTCATTTGTGATGGAAAAGGTGAATAACTCTTTGCAGAACCACGGATTTGTATGCATAGTCCTTCTTCTTTTTTAAATGGCTAGCATTTATTTTGATAATGTATTATTGCTCGTGAGTTGCTTTGATCTTTAGTGTATACTTTCCGCAAATATTGTCCAATTACTTTAAAATTTGAATCCTAATCATTAGGAAATAAATCAAAGGGAGCAAGAAGGACAGCTGGATGAAGGGTTCCTTGCCGAAGTTAATGCACAACTAAGACAAGTCAGTCTGTTTTTCACTTCCACTGCTTGTTATTTAACCAGTAATAATATCATTTGTCAGCAGTACACACTCTGTGCTCTAATAACAGTCAACATTGTCTTCTATCTACATTTTTCATAAAACTTGTATTAGTTTCTTATATGTCGAAAAGATACCGAGTGCATTAGTTACTATTTTTCATCCCTAAATACTTAGTGGTTCTTTTGGATATTTTATAAATACTTCTATGTTTGGTTTGGTGAGTATTTTATTCATAATATACACTTTTATATTTCACTTTTTCTACTGTAAATGTAATTACATTATATTACTTAAGATTCAGCGGTATGTTGCCAATAATGAGCAGGCAAAGGAAGATGGTGATAAGCCTGGGCTTGAGGCTATGTTGCAAAAGGTTTTGCAGCTCTATGCTTCCAACTCTCTCTCAAAACGTAGTTATGCCATGAAAGGTTGGTTTATAGTCCATGCACCCTATACACAATTTATGTCTGAATAGATGAGTATTTGCTTGTGGAAGCTTGACACTAGTCGGGTACAGGGGTTATCTTTTCCTTGTTTGCTTCTTTCAAGCACTTAATTGAACAGGAGAAAATTTGGGAAATAGCACATGTTGGAAAATAAACTTGACCAAATTAAGATGATTACTAATAACACATTTCAGTTAGTTGGAACAGGGTTGTCTTTCAGGCGTTGTCTTTTCTTTATCAATATAATATATGAAACAGGGTTGCAGGTTGCTTATGTAAAATATCAAATTTTACCGCTGGTGTACAGAAAACTTAAGTTTTAGACATTAACATTTTCATCATAACATTGTCTTCTTAGCTTCTTGCGAGTCAACATATCTTGATGGTTGGCAAGATTATTGAATTTTTATATTTAATTTGTAAGTTTGTTGTATTCTTCTTGCAGGGAATGAAGTGTTGAAGGATGAGCAATTCCTTGAAACCATAATCCAAGGTGTCTATGTTATCCTAATCTTTTACCTTGTAGAAAAAACCATCTAATTGTAAATTTAATATAAGAATTATATAATATCACCAGTTCTCTAAAAAGAATTACATTGAATTTGGCTTGAATCCTTTATTTTAATTGTCTCCTCCTTATTTATGTGTATGTCTGCATTGTCTTATCTCTATGTCTGGTTGAATTGGGCCTGTTCTAACAATCACCCCATTTGTATCGCCTTACGATCCCGAGTACTTTTAGAGTACATATTCAGTGAAAAACTTAATGTCAGAAGTTTTATGTGAACACTAGAAAGAGAGGGACTTCTCTTGTTTGATTTTTGTCATCCTTAATGATGTATTAGTGGTGCTCTTGTTGAGGGTACCAAGGCAGTTTGGTCCCGACTTCCCTGATGAAATATGGCCCTTGATATCCTGCATTGGTCCATCTTCTTTTATATACTCAACTATCTGGTATTAGGTATCTATTAGTAGTGACTTCTTTAATTACCAACGAGTTATACAATGATGTATTAGCTATCGTTCGTACCATCCTCTCATTGTGAATCATACATTGGTGATTTCTCCTATCTCACTGATGATTTTGTGAATTCTCCATGGCTGTGATGCAGATTAGCATTAGTTTCTTTCTCAATTTTTTGGGTCTTGTAAGTTCGCGGGTGGTTTGAACCTTCCACATATTGTTCTTCATGAATATGGAGCAATTTTAGATGTGTATAATTTTTTGTTAGCAAATTTCTGCAGATGATCATTTCAACAAAGTCTCTTATTCCTTAGTCAGTAGTCTCACAACATTCTGACCAGCTCTTCATGTTGACGATCATTCTAACCATTCTGCTGAGTCGTCATTGCAGCAATGCTCGTCTTTCCAATATCTCCAACATCCTTAATTTGTCTTTCTGGCTAAGTTATGTGGAGCTCGTATTATATTTACATTTGTAACAAGCTCAAAGTTTTAGGTTAAAGAGGGAAGGTGATGAGAATATATGAGAAAGATCTTTTAATATCCTTATGTATCTTGGAGTTATTTTGTGATTGGAACCGGTTTTGAATATAGTAGGAAATAGAAAAGTTAGAGTTTGTTTGCTTTGTGAAATTATTTCTAATTTTCATTTCCTAAAATTTGTGTTAACTTTACTTGTTAATAAAGAGGTAGAATACTTTTGAAGTAAACAATTATCTATATTTCTAGAAACACTAAAAACGTCAAAAATTGTTTTTATTATTTCCAAAAAATGCATTTTCATTAACCGACATTTCATCATCTCTCTATCACAATGATTCACTTCAAGAGTCTCTCATCAAGATAAATGAACACACATCTTAAAAAATGAAAACATGATGTTTTCACAAAGTAAACGAGATCTTACATTTCAGGTATTTGAGAGACGCGGTTCTCTCCTACTTCAAATTTCTTTCAGAAATCTTAGATAAGCTTCTCTCATTGGTATTATTTGTAGCTTATGATTTCCATCTATAACTACCTTGGTTACCTAACATTTAGAGTAACTAAGATTATCTCTTAGGATTGGTTTCCAAGTTTTCTCGTATATCACGATTCATTTCCTTATTTAATGAAAAGTCTAGTATCAATGTAATTAAGGGTTAGTGTTCTGTTTTCTTCCATAACATCAACCAGATCATTCATACCAATATCAATATAGGTCAAGACTAACCCTATAACTTCAATAGCACATGTGATTTCCGATTCACATTCTATGTAAACCAATAGGAATTACTGATTAAGAGTCATAGGAGACTAGATTATATGAAAGGAATTTTGGCAAAAAGATAATCCTCCTGTTTCCAGTATTCTAGCTTTTTTAAAAACAGTCAGCTTCTGGTTATGTCCTCCGGATAAATGTTTTTGTCTTCTGTACACCCAAAAGTCTCAATGTTGTGGATGGTATATCTTCTTTTATGTTTGTTTGATCTAGATTAATAGTGTGCCACCTTCTATCTAGAACTTATGTTACATATCTTGCATCAAGATCAACTATTTTGGTCCCTTGCACAGCTCCTGAACAAGAATGGAACAATATTTTGATCCGTGGATTGACAATTGGTGCTGGGGATGTTTCGCCTGAGGAGCTCTATGCTGTCTTAAAGAAACGAATTGAGCGCACTTTAATTAGAACTGTGAGACAAAACTATGCCTTTCTACATTTGGTTCATCTCTTTTTTTTGTCTTCTGCTTAACTGATGTTGTTCATTTGATTTGTCCATGCTTTCTCTCCTCGTTGGCCACTGGTGAAAAACAAAGGAGGGAGGTTCTTACCAACAACGAATTCTGACAGAGTACCTGAAAGGCATCGAAACTAGAGCATATGAGATTGCTCAAGTGCTTCAGGGGAAACAGCAATAACATTTCTTCATACCTGAAGATGGGTTGGCAGCTGGAATCTCATAAGCCATGTCAGTTTCTGCATGATGCTAGTAGTGATTTATGATTTTCAGAGCAGATCAAGATTATAAATAGTGATGAGCTGAAGAATTATAGATAATCATATCTACGAGTACCTATGTACAAACTACAAACACGGGTCGGTGGATTGGCGGATTGGCCTTCAGAATAGCATCTAGCTACTTTCAGCTAGTTTTGCGCCGCAAATTATAGGTAAGTAATTTATTCTGTAGCCAAAGTTTGAGGGTAAAATGTTGTAGATTCATCCTAGAATCTGGCAATAAATTATTCTTCCATCCTACAATTGTTTATTAGCATATGGAAATGTGAAAATAGGAGGAGAGATTTTTTCTGAATGTGCTGAAGTTCTGTTGCACTTGGTAGCATGCTTAATTTATAATAATAATAATAATAATAATAATAATAATAATAATAATAATAATAATAATAATAAATAATAATAATAATAATTGTTTTAATTTTCAACAGGAATTATGGATATGAAACAGATGATTGTTTGAGCGAATTGCAATTCATTAGAATACAGCAAGAAATTTCAACCATGAAAATTATGTTACTATTACTAAAATGTTAGTGAAAAATATGTAATTGTGACTTTCTGATTTTTTTTAATTTATTATTGAGACATCTTTTTGTGATATATATACAAGTTTATACTATTAACATTTTGAATGTTTTGTTAACCACTAAAGTATAAATTATTAATTACTTAGTTAACATATTTATCATTAACCACTAACCACTAAAATATAAGAATTAATCAATTTAGAATAGTGTAATTTGGTGGTTAATGTCATGTATTTTAATGATTAATAAGATATATTTAAAAAGTAGTTAATGACATATATTTTTGTAGTTGATGAAGTATTCAAAGCCATTTTCCACAAATATGCATCCACAAATATGCATGTTGTATCAAAAAAGCATTTTTACCTTTTTTTTAATAAAGAAATGACACTAAACCATGGATGGAGATGCAAAGCTAATAGATATTTAATTAAAACAGTGTCAAAATATTCTATCACAAATAACCAACAATTTAGTATAAGTACACCTAACCTCACAATTTCTTCTAACTAATGGAACACCTTTAGTTTTGGCTTTTTTATCTTTAAAAATACACCTTTGGTTTTGATTTTTTATTTTCGCAGTTTGGTATGATTCCCCCAAATTAAAGACCTTTCTTGCTAGGCTCGCTTAAAATCCTTTTTAAAAGAAAAACATTTGGTCCCGTGTAATTGTAGTTTTTAGGGTAAAAATATGTAGGGATGCAAGTTGGAACGTGTAATATTTTACTTCTTCACTTTTTAGATTATTTAAAAGAAGAAGAAAAAAAAAAGACTCGTTTAAGATTTTAGATATTAAGTCAAAATTGATAATTTTATGTGTTGTGATCAAATTGTATATTAGGTAATTTATGGTGAATGAGGATAAATTTGAACTAGGTACTAAAGTAGTAGTTGTTGTTTAAAGTCTCAAAGGCAAATATTTTGTTTGAGTTTTAAACTATCTTTCAGAGTGATAAAATATTTTAGTTTTAGAATCAAACTCTGTGGTTGAGTTTCTTAGGAGATAATCATATTGTTTCCCCATTCTCTTCTCTTGTAAGCACGGTCACAGTTTGGCATAATTCCCAAATATTTTATTCTTTATCAAGTTAGATTTCAAATCTATTTTGAATGTTAGTGATTTTTATAAAATTATAATGGCACAATGATTTCGATTAAACTTCAAAATGTAATTTTGTTAAAATGGTCACAGTTCATTAAAATTGTGTTAATCTAACATCATTCCAAAACATAAGAATGCTTTTCCTTATACGGACAATTGTGTGATGAAAGAGCATTTCCTTCACGCTACACTATAATTGTAATTTTCTTTTCTTTTTGTATTTTATTAAAATAAAAATGCATGAATTCATATTGTAATAAAAAAGTTAACTCTTTTTTTATTATAAAAAAATTAATTCGTTAATGCTTATTTAATATATATTTCATATAAGTTGAAAATACATAATATTTTAAGTTGAAATAGAATTAAGTAAAAAAAAGTTGAAGCATAATTAAATATAAATATTATATCCAAAAAATAAAATTAAACATAAATAAAAATATTTTAATATATAAGATAAGTTGTAGGATTCATTTTGAAAATTTATGTGGTGTTATTTGAGCAAAAAATAAAAAGATTAACATAAAGCTAATTTTAGCCCCTCAATCCTCGTAATTTGTTGGATGGTCTTATATACAATTAATTACAAAGTCTTTAATTAGATTGAAAAATAGAGAAAATCTCAACTCTCATCTCATCATATTTTCAATTTTTTATGTATAAGTATGTTGAAGAAATTGATACTCTCATGAAAAATTGTATCTTAGTTGTCAATCCTCCTTGGCACATTTATCATTTATAACCATGATAAAACACCATCAATATTTAACAAATACCTAATGATAAAACACATATTTAGAGTCGCAGTATTGCATAGATTTGTGGTGTTCTCGTATTCCTACATATAAATTCAAAAATTGTTTCATTTTTTTTTTTAAATTTATATTTGATTTGCTCTCTATTAAAATCATTAATGTTGCAGTGTTTTCAATTATTTATTTGATAAATCATTAATATTGATATCTCTTTTGATAATAAAAAAGCCGTAATTGAAATTGTTTTATATGAATACAAAGCAATAATTTTTCAAAGTTAAATCATATTGATATTTTTTTTCTCTCTATTTTAGGTGTACAAAAGAAATAGTTTGATATCATATTCATAAATTGTTCAACTCTTTAGTAGAGTCCAAGACTAATGAAAAAAAAGTTTGTGTTTTACTCTCACTTTAGTAAAAAAGATTATCCTTATTCGTTTACTATTTTCTTTTAGTTAAGTTAGCGATATTAATACTATTTTTTATTAAGATTATTTTTCACGTTCGTGATAGAATTTTTTTTCCAATTTATATGAAGAAAACAAAATCATTCCAATAAAATCTCATATTAATATACATTTGTCTTATAATAATTGTCACATTTATAAAATAAATTATTTTAAAAAGAGTGTCATTTTTAGTTTTTAATATAATTTTTTTAATACAATTCTTTTATTTTAATTATATTATCTAATTAATATTACTTGCATGCATCACCACAATTTATTGTTCATGTATTTTACAATTGTGATAATTTGAATACAATAATTATTAATAATAAAAATATTTTAACAAAATTATCATTATTTTTTATCATTATATATTAATTATATAAAATAAGTTTACATTATCACAAAATCATAATCATTCAATCAGAGTCGGAATTATGTTGTTGGCTTGTTGCTTGAGGGTGCTTGGCCGTGCTGCCATTTAACTATAAACCTAATAATATATAATAATGACAGATAACGTTTTTATTGATTTTCTTTTTATCAATATAAGAAAAATATAAACCTTATTTTTTCTTGAGTTTATTGAAATAATGAACAACTTACAAGTGGTATAAAACTACTCCAGTTAATGTAGAAAATGCTACTCAATATTTTATGTTTTCTTAAAAAGCAATTAAAATATATCCAATACGCAGAATATAATAAATTTAAAATCACTTAAATATATATATATATATATATATATATATTGAATTAAATATAAAAAATTTTAAAGTAAGTTTTCGTTTGAACTTTATTTATTTTTTATGTTTAATAAAAACAACATACTATCTTACTCAAAATAAAATATGTTTTTGTCTTAGAGTCTTATTTCAACTAATAAAATATTAATATATTTAATAAAATATTATGTTTTGAATTCAAATTTGATGTTTAAATTTTTTGTGATATATTTATCATCTTATTTATAGTTAAAAAACATATTATTAATTTTAATGGTGATTTTTTAGTTTTGATGACCCTACAACTCCCTTCAGTGTATTTAATCATTGTATAATTTTGAAAACAACAATAATCTAAATATCTAATGTCGTGACCGGTCGTAATAGGATGAAAGTTGTTTTACATTATTATTTATTAATTTTGTATAAAACGTTGAAATGCGACTAAAATTTTGGTAGAGCAAAAAGTAACTCACAACCGGAGTGGCATGTGCGAGTGAGAGACTCGGGGGGTGGCATCAAATGTACTACGCACCGCATTGAGCACATATAAACATTTCCCAATTTCGATCTTCACTACGCTATTATTCATTTTTTCTTGAATAGAATTTCCATTCTATTCTCTCTCTCTAATCGCTTTTCTTCAAAAATTAACAAACATATAACTCCATATTAACAATAACCAGATCTAATCTGAATACATAACTGAATATTCTCATCGCTCTCTCTTCTCTCGTCACATATACACACCCACACACCTCTGTCGGCGAACTTGATCGTTGATGCGTTTAACCATCTCTTCTCGATTTCATTATCATAATCAGATCTGAGGTAATTTCTCTCTATTCCTATTCCCGTTCTGTTAGATTCATTTTTCTTTTCATAATGTCGAACAATGTTGATTCAATCTCACGCCGAAATTCCATTTCATTGTGTGTGTTTTGCTATGTGATTCAAATTCGAGATTATAATCGAGCCAATTGGAAATGAAATTTTGTGTTGATTGGATCGTGCAGAAGGAGAGGTTGTGATTGAGGGAAGATGTTAACGAAATTTGAGACGAAAAGTAACAGAGTTAAGGGACTGAGTTTCCACAGCAAGAGACCATGGATACTTGCGAGTCTTCACAGTGGCGTGATCCAGCTATGGGACTATCGAATGGGGACTTTGATTGACAGATTCGACGAGCATGATGGACCTGTTAGAGGCGTTCATTTCCACAATTCTCAACCCCTCTTTGTCTCTGGAGGTATACCTTTTACACAACTCTCGTAAATTGTTTTAGCGAAATCACCATTATCTTCAGAATCTGCTTATTTACTCTGATCTGTTAGTTGTGCGTCTTTTCTTGTCATTTTTATTTGTTGGTTTGTATATACATATCTAAATGGAGGCGCCGAGTATTAATG
Source organism: Cicer judaicum (assembly GCA_037974835.1). NCBI lineage: Eukaryota > Viridiplantae > Streptophyta > Magnoliopsida > Fabales > Fabaceae > Cicer > Cicer judaicum. Next base: position 15,169,195 of record JBBPBS010001017.1, read on the forward strand.
TATACCACTTTTACATCTACAGTCATGATAGAGAGTTACATTGGATGTATGGATCCATCTAAACTCTACTGGGATCCACTTATATATTTTTTCAGGATGTGTAGATTTATGTTTTAGTATTGCCTCTCTATTTAGATCTCGCATACTAAACTGATGAAATGTTAATATTATTATGGGTTGAGAGTAATGTTGTCAAATGCGGATCGTAGAAAAGAACGGTATGTTTAAATTCTGCTGTGCTACAGCGGCTATTCGACAAAACTTTGTACTCAATAGCGTATCGCAGAACAATAGCAATTTGTTCAAGTTCAGTTATGCTATAACGCTATAGTGCCACTATAGAGGCTATTTGACAACACTGGTTAAGAGGAATTGTTTGTGTGGTGCATCGTATTGGCTTGTCTCATCATAAAATGATTTGCTGCATTAGTATAAGGATTTATTAATGCTTATCTTATATCTGATAATTGCTTTATCTTTTCACTTTGTTCTTTATGTATCCCAGGGTTGTGAAAGAAGGCTATACCGTGACGTGTAAGAAACTAAGAATAGTGCTACGCATTATATCTTTTCAAGACTTGTTTGTGGTTTATTTTACTTGAATAGGAAATAAGATGTGTTTGGTGTGATTTAAATGTTTTGGATCTGGAAATTAGTAACTAATATCAATCTGATCTTTTAACAAATCAGTGGTTCTGGTGCATGAAATCTTGCTCTAATGGTTGTGTTTTAATGTGGTTTTCTGTAAGTTTAATTGATCACTTGATGCATGTTGGAAGGGGAGGTTTGACTTTATACAATTTCTTGCTTATTGGTATTTTTTTTATTGGGACAGGGGATGATTACAAGATTAAGGTCTGGAACTATAAGATGCATAGGTGTTTGTTCACTCTTCTAGGACACCTTGATTATATCCGTACAGTGCAATTTCATCATGAGAACCCATGGATTGTGAGTGCCAGTGATGATCAAACAATTCGCATCTGGAACTGGCAGTCACGTACTTGTATATCTGTTTTAACTGGGCACAACCATTATGTTATGTGTGCTTCATTCCATCCAAAAGAGGATATTGTTGTATCAGCCTCCCTGGATCAGACTGTTCGTGTTTGGGATATTGGTTCTCTCAAAAGGAAGGCTGGACCTCCTTCAGATGATATTTTGCGATTGAGTCAGATGAACACAGATCTTTTTGGTGGCGTTGATGCTGTTGTTAAGTACGTGTTGGAAGGTCATGACCGGGGTGTCAACTGGGCTGCTTTCCATCCTACACTACCTCTTATTGTCTCAGGAGCTGATGACCGTCAAGTGAAACTTTGGAGGATGAATGGTAATATCAAACCTTGTGATTTACTTCACGCTGCTTGAATCATAACTATCTGGAAATATACACGGCTTTCAATTTTGTGTAGTAAAGTTCAGTGTACGGACACCTGACACGACAGGGACATGTTGACACCATTAATGTTAAAAGTATAGGACACTGACACCTATACACATATATTTATAAAATATCTAAATTTAATATCTCTAACTCCCTATCATTGCTGTGACACATCCTTAACTCCCATATATATGTTTGAGATGTGTCGAAACAAAGAAAAAACATGTTTTTTATCAGTTACTTGTCTGAGTTGATGGGCAGGTGTCGTACGATTGTCGGACACCATGACACACTTAATTGTAGAGGTGTCCGTGCTTCAGACCAGTTATTACAAATATTAATAAAACATTGTTTAGAGGAGTTTGTGTATTGCTGGCAGCACAATGTTTCATACTAGACATTTCTTGCACATATTAACTTTATTACTATGTAGTTAACCAAAAAGAAAAACAATTAATATTTAGAGTGACCTTCTTTATTCCCTAATAAAATTTATTTTCTGTTTTCAGACACTAAGGCATGGGAAGTGGATACTTTGAGAGGGCACATGAATAATGTTTCATGTGTTATGTTCCATGCCAAACAGGACATAATTGTGTCAAATTCTGAGGATAAAAGTATTCGAGTATGGGATGCGACAAAGAGGACTGGAATTCAAACCTTCCGCAGGGAACATGATCGATTTTGGATTCTTTCAACGCATCCCGAAATGAATCTGCTGGCAGCGGGTCATGACAGTGGCATGATAGTCTTCAAGCTGGAAAGAGAAAGGCCCGCCTTTGCAGTTAGTGGTGATTCTTTGTTCTACACGAAAGACCGCTTTTTGCGGTTCTATGAATTTTCAACACAGAGAGAGACACAAGTACTTACTATCCGACGACCTGGTTCTTTAAGCCTGAATCAAAGTCCTAAGACTCTTTCCTACAGTCCTACTGAAAATGCAATTCTTCTCTGTTCAGATGTGGATGGTGGATCTTATGAGTTGTACTGCATATCCAAGGATAGCACAATTAAGGACAGTTTTGGCAGGGGTGATGTGCAAGAACCAAAGAAAGGTCTTGGAGGATCAGCAGTCTTTGTGGCTCGGAATAGGTTTGCTGTGCTTGAAAAAAGCAGCAACCAAGTTCTTTTAAAAAACCTGAAGAATGAGCTTGTTAAAAAGAGTGTGCTTCCGATTGCCACTGATGCTATATTCTATGCTGGAACAGGCAACTTGCTTTGTAGGTCTGAGGATAGGGTTTTTATATTTGATCTTCAGCAGAGGATTGTTCTTGGTGATCTTCAGACCCCTTTTATCAAGTATGTAGTATGGTCTAGTGACATGGAAAGTGTTGCTTTACTCAGCAAACATGCAATTGTCATTGCTAGCAAGAAGCTGGTGCATCAATGCACCCTCCACGAGACAATCCGTGTAAAAAGTGGAGCCTGGGATGACAACGGCATTTTTATTTACACAACATTAAATCATATCAAATACTGCCTCCCAAATGGAGACAGTGGAATAATAAAAACACTGGACGTCCCGATATATATCACAAAGGTTGTTGGAAATACCATCTTCTGCTTGGGTCGGGATGGGAAAAACAAAGCTATTACAATTGATGCTACGGAGTATATCTTTAAGCTTTCCTTGTTGAAGAAAAGATATGACCATGTTATGAACATGATAAAGAATTCACAGCTTTGTGGGCAGGCTATGATTGCCTATCTACAACAGAAAGGGTTTCCCGAGGTTGCCCTCCATTTTGTGAAAGATGAGAGAATTCGGTTTAATTTGGCTTTAGAGAGTGGGAACATTCAAATTGCAGTTGCATCCGCTACAGCAATTGATGAGAAAGATCACTGGTATCGATTGGGAGTGGAAGCTCTTCGACAAGGCAATGCTGGTATAGTAGAGTATGCATATCAGAGGACCAAGAATTTTGAGAGGTTATCTTTCCTTTACCTCATCACTGGTAATGTGGAGAAACTTTCAAAGATGTTGAAAATCGCTGAAGTCAAGAATGATGTGATGGGCCAGTTTCACAATGCCTTATATATGGGTGATATTCGAGAGCGTGTTAAGATCTTGGAGAATGTGGGACATTTGCCTCTTGCTTATATCACTGCTTCAGTCCATGGGCTGCATGACGCTGCTGAAAGGCTTGCAGCTGAACTGGGGGATAACGTTCCATCTTTGCCCGAGGGAAAAGTACCATCTCTCTTGATACCTCCATCACCTGTACTCTGCTGTGGTGATTGGCCCCTTCTTAGGGTCATGCGAGGCATATTTGATGGTGGGTTTAGAAACGCAGATCAAGATGCTGATGAAGAAGAGTATGATGCTGCTGAAGGTGATTGGGTTGAGGAGCTCGACATGGTTGATGTTGATGGACTACAAAATGGAGATGTTGCTGCAATTTTGGATGATGTAGAGGTGGCCGAAGAGGGCGATGAAGAGGGTGGTTGGGAGCTGGAAGATTTAGAGCTTCCCCCTGAAGCCGACACTCCAAAAGCTTCTGTCAGTACGCGGTCTTCAGTTTTTGTGGCCCCAACACCTGGGATGGCAGTTAGCCAGATATGGACTCAGAGATCATCTCTTGCTGCTGATCATGCAGCTGCTGGCAATTTTGATACTGCAATGAGATTACTGAACAGGCAGCTTGGGATAAAAAACTTTGCCCCCTTGAAATCCATGTTCCTAGATCTTCATTCTGCCAGTCACTCTTATCTGCGTGCCTTTTCATCTGCTCCAGTAGTACCACTTGCTGTTGAAAGGGGTTGGACTGAGTCGTCTAGTCCAAATGTGAGAGGTCCACCGGCACTTCCTTTCAAATTGTCTCAATTAGATGAAAAGCTCAAAGCTGGTTACAAGTCAACAACTGCTGGGAAATTCACTGATGCTCTTCGCACATTTGTCAATATTCTTCATTCAATTCCTTTGATTGTCGTTGAGTCAAGGAGGGAAGTGGATGATGTAAAGGAATTGATAATCATAGTCAAAGAGTATGTTCTGGCTTTGCAGATGGAGCTGAAAAGAAGGGAAATGAAGGACAATCCAGCACGCCAGCAAGAGCTCGCAGCATATTTCACCCACTGCAATCTTCAGACACCTCACTTGAGGCTAGCTTTGTTGAATGCAATGACTGTCTGCTACAAAGCAAAGAACCTTGCCACAGCCGCAAACTTTGCCAGGCGACTACTTGAGACCAATCCTAGCATTGAAAACCAAGCTAAGACAGCAAGGCAAGTGTTGGCTGCTGCAGAAAGGAATATGACTGATGCCACAGAGTTGAACTATGATTTCCGAAACCCGTTTGTAGTCTGTGGAGCAACCTATGTGCCAATTTATCGTGGACAGAAGGATGTCTCTTGCCCATATTGTACTTCCCGTTTTGTACCAAGCCAGGAGGGGCAGATATGTACTGTGTGTGATCTTTCGGTGGTGGGGGCAGATGCGTCTGGATTGCTCTGTTCTCCTTCTCAGATTCGATGATTGAACTTTTGGATCAGGAGCAGTTTATGATAATTTTTGTCTCAGGTCATCTTTCAACACCTGATAAAAGTCTTATTATCAATTCATATATTTTCTGTAGAAGCTAGAAATAGTCTGAGAGTTACTGTTCTTGAGTGAACTTCTTTGCTTTTCTTTATATTTTTTTTCCAGGGTTTCCTTTCTAATACTTTTTGCCCCTTTACTAAGTATAAGAGGAAGGGGAAAAGAAGCTTACGGATATTTCGTGCAAGTGAAGTTTTCACCTATTATGTTGAATTAATTTTTTATGTTTGAGTTTTTAATTGCAACTTTTTGAAGCTTTTTAATAAGGCACTTATACATCAATTCATGATTACTTTTTTTCCAGTAAATGCATTTGGATGTGCGTTTATAGATAATTTTTCTATCATGAGCATTTCATTGACTGCACTTTGCACATATGTGATATTTGTACTGTATACAGTCGCAAGATAAAAATGTTGCCGGACTTGAATCATCTTCATGGATATCTTTTTTTCTTCTTCTTTCTATTCCATCTCGTAATCTTGCTTTCTCTTTTCCTTATTTCTCAATTCTCAACATTTTAGTTTTCTTCTCTCATTCTTGCTCATATTTTTTCTGCCTTAGATGTTGCCATGGAATGAGAGTATCTATTTCCTAGCTCGTAATTTATTTTTCTTTGTTTCAACGACTTTGCAGCGAGCTACACCGTGCAGCCCAACCGTACATATACTGATTTCAATTCTTTAACTGTGTCCATTATTTTCTACTTTTTGATTTGCCAAAATTTGTTAAATTATTTTTTGACAATGATGCAAATCTCTGTCAAGTCCATCTACATATAAGTCACACATGACTTTTAGTATTATTTTTTTGGCTTAATTGTACTTTTGGTCTCCCTATTATAGGTGAAAATTAAAAGTAATCCCTCCATTTTGTTTGTCCCCAGTTTTAGTCCCCCAAACCGAATTTGAGTCCAAATCATGATGAGTTGTTATTTTTTTAATGACATGTCATAAAAGGGTGACGTGGCAGGCGCTTATGTGGAATAAACTCATTAGTATATTATTTTTTATTAAAAAATATAATTTATAGTTTTAAAAACCATTATTATAATTGTGATAATATTTTTAAAAATACAATTTAATTATTAAAATTAAGTTAAAAGAAAAACACCTAAAATCATAAATCCTAAACAAATCAAAATCAAAAACATTCACTCATGAATCCAAATTTATTTTCAAATCCTTCAATACCTTTCTTCAACCTTCAATACATTTATTTTCAGATCTACACACCCTTTCTTTTACCAACAAAAATTAGAAACCCTAATATTTTTGTAACACATTGATGAACCTAGAATTTGGATAATGAAAAAATAACATCTTTGGAAGTTTCCCAATGATGGGTTTCAAGCCATCAAAAATGGGTAGTAGTAGAAATTGGTATGAATCAACAGAGAAAAAAAGGGTTCCAACAAGAGTCTGGTTAAGCTTCCAAATTTCAATGGTTGTCCTCGTGGGTGGAAACCATACATCATCCAGGTTTTGTACTCGCTAAATTATTCTCTCTTTCTCCTTTTTGGCTTTCCAATTTCTCTCTCAAACGCAATTTTTTGTAGTTTGTTCCTAAATGTTCTTGTCTTTTTGACAAAAACCTCAAAAAAGACCTAAACTTGAAAAATTCATGGATACAAAAACCGTGAAATTTCATATCCTTAATGGATCAATTGTTCGACGAGTTTTTCTTCGAACAATCGTGCTTGCTTCCACCATTTCAATGGTTGCTCTTCTTCACTCTCTATCAGATTTCGAATTGGGAAATTTGGTACCCTTTGCAAGCAATTTCAACTGTTTTTCAGATTCGGAAAACGTTACTTCAAACCCTAGTTCCTATTTGTTTCAGTACCTAACACATATTCCAATATAGCCTTGTCTTCTTGGTTCTCAAAAAACCTCTCACCTTTCTTCATGATTCTGATCAGTGCCTTCAGTTACTAATTAAAAATTCAAACTTTCACTAAAAATACAAAATTTTAAACACAACCCAAATTGTTCAACAGTTTCTTCCAACTATTCATCCACTAAAAAAGCTCAACAAATTTAGAAATAAAAAATAATATAATAATAATTTTTAAAAATATAAATTATATTTTTTAATAAAAAATAATATAATAATGAGTTTATTCCACAAAAGCGTCTGCCACGTCACCCTTTTATTGACATGTCATTAAAAAAATGACAACTTATCATGATTTAGACTCAAATTCTGTTTGGGGGACTAAAACTGAGGACAAACAAAATGGGGGAATTACTTTCAATTTTCACCTATAATAGGGGGACCAAAAATGCAATTAAGTCTTTTTTTTTTCCTTTCTAACCTTCAGATCCCAAAAAAACCCATCTCAGGGCACTCCCTTCAATACTGCTATGCTAGAACCGAATCCAACCCAAACCCACCACACCTTACTCCATTCCTTGTGATTTTTTTATATAATCTTAGTTTGATCTTTAGTTATTCATAATTTGATCTATAATTAAGATTTATTCACTTCCAAGAAAATCAGTTGTTCCGCATAATAATTTGCTATAAATATTTTTTTTTTATCAATTCAACCGCAGAATAAAGATTTCTTATAGTATTTTTTAATGTGAATTCAACATGTGTTCGTTAAATAAGGTTTACTGTGCCACTTATTTTTCATTGCACATGTTTAACTCTTAAGAACCATATTAGGTTCCATAATTTTAATTCTACGTTAATATTTTATTTATATTTAATTTTATTACAACTTAAAATATTAATTTAAATATTTTAATTAATATTAATATACATTATTTTAATTTAAAATTAAAATAGCATTGAACTTAAATTTTTATAACATGATAACTAAATTTTTTGAATAAAATACAACTAAGATTGTTGAAAATTATATTGATTCAGATTCATTTGCCACAAATAATTTTTGTTTGAAACTATAAGATGAAAAAATAAGTAAAAAAGTATTGTTAATAGAAATTTAAAAAAAAAAATTTGTGTAGCAAAAATTGTGAAAGAAAAAGTAAGAGAAAGAAAAACAAATTGTTTCGGTTAATAAAAAAATATATTTTATATAGAAATTAACAATAAAAAAGGCAACGGTGTAAATAAAAAAATATAACAGACATAAATTTATTATTACTAAATTGTGAAAAGTAGTGTTATGTCTTACCTATCCGTTCGACACAACTTCAACAGTGAACTGGTTAAAACCCAAATTTTATGTGAATGCTGACAAGATATTTAACAATAGTTGGAGATGCTCTTATTGAATAAATCAACTCCACCGATTCTCATAACATTTTATAAACTTCAGGTGAACGAATAATATAACTTTAAAAAAAAAACTAAATACCAACTATTAGATATACAAAATCAATTTTTAGTGAATTGTTAAGCACATACTCTATTCTTGAGTTACTTACAGAGTAACGAATCATTTTGTGCATGTATAAAATATGTATTAAATGAGATAAATTTTAACATGAGATTCAGAAAAGTAAATTTCAACCATATATTTATATATAGATTATCAAAATTAATATTAATGTCTTCTTGTGTTTAATACTTCATCAAATAAGTTCAACTCAATGTATAATATATCTTTTAAAATATAAATAAATTATCCGCTACAATATATACAATTACAATTATATAATTTTTAATATGCATGATCGTTAAGATAATATAAAATTAATCTATTATTAAATCAATGAAATTCAATCTCCAGAAAGAATTATTAACTAAAATAACTTTGATGGAGTAATAAGTTGAACCTGTCTATATACATATCCATTATACTCTTGTTTTTTGTTTTTGCCTATCAGTCACCCTCGTCGGAGCAATGAAACATTGGGTAGCTATTAAGGAGAGTAATTCGATCATCATGTATCTCATCACTTTTTGAAGATATCACTTAATAAATTGTATTTAAATAAATAAATGGGTGTTGGAATATAATAATATTATGGGTAGCAATTGCATCCAATCATCCATCATCCATCTATTCCATCAAACTATTAAATAAATAAAATTCATCCACCGTGTAATAAAAATATTAATGGATTAAATTCAACCCATCCATTTAAAAATAATATGGATTGATTCAATCCATTGAATTTTGTTTTCAAAATCCAATGAATAAAATATTTTATTTGTTACAATTCAATGGATTACATTTTTTTTTTAAAAATACACACTTTTAAAAAAAATACTATTATATTTATTTAAAAAAATATATTTTTAATAAATACAATTTTTTTATTATTGAACTGTTTTAATAAATATTTTTTCTATTTATTTAAAAAAAATTATTCTAAACATAGTCTAAGTTATTATGTTTAAAAAATAGATTTAAATTTTATTATTTTAAAAACTGTTTTATAATAATCATAA
>JBBPBS010001017.1:15178675-15193668 GCA_037974835.1 Cicer judaicum
TATTTCGTATTTTTATATTTAATAATTATAAATATTATTTTTATGTGTTTTTTAATATTTATTGGTGAAAAATATCTCATATTTTTTTTATGTATAAAAGTTAAATAGTGGTTTCGTATTCTTAATTTTTATTGGTGATAAATATTTATTTTGTGTTTTCTATATTTATGGATGATAAATATGTGTCTTGAATTTTTTCAAATATTAATGAAAAATATTTGTTCTTTTCTTTTATATTTACCATTTTTTTATCTATTAGTAACAAATATATTTTTTACTTTTTATTTATTTATATATCAATTATAAAACTTAATTTAAAATATTCTAACTTTGTTTTATAATTTTAAAATAAGAGATGATGTTTTATTTTTTTAATAAAGAAGAACAAAATGATAAAAAAAAATAATGTAAAAAGGAAGTTAATAATAGTAATAAAATATGTCAAAATAGTTTATAAATAATTTAATAGATAAAGAGATGAGTTAAACTATTATGTTATTAATTTTTAATAAGTGTGAATACATGAAATAAGAAAAGTAGGATAAATTTAATTGTATTCTATATATATATATATAGTTAACTTTGATAGGATAGAATCTCATACTCTTTCAACGCAAGTTTTGTTTTGTTGAAGAACAAAGAAGTGTGGCGTAGGCAGCAAGCACTGCACCAACCCAATTGTACGGAACATAAATGAATTACACGTGTATGTTATCTATTGGCTTAAGCACGTATGAGAAAAATGTCGTCACGTTGTTCCTTAAGGACACGTATCGTGCACCTTAAGCAACCTATTATTTATTTATTTATTTTTATTATTTTATTTATCAATATTAAATATTTTTAACAACACACACCACCATCAATCACAAACCGCATACACCACACACACCAACATCACCAGCACAGAAGAAGTAACAGAACAAAAAGAAGTTAATTAATTAATTCATTAATTAGGTTGAAAAATGGAAAACCAATCCTCAACAACCCCATCCATGATGCAGTTTCTCATCCTCGAACAAGTTCAATTCTTGAAAGTAAACGACGATTCTCTTCTTCAATGGGAACTCGTCGATGTCGTTGACGCCGAAGAAGAATTAGAACAACAATCAATCGACGATGATGGAGATTCTTTCATCTCTCGTGATCCAATTGAAGATATTCGACATCGCGTTCTTCATCTCGATGCACATGTAGAAGATCATCACCATCACCATGATGTGGATGCAGATGGGTATAGTGAAGAACAAGTTAACCATGATGACGACGATGATGATGTTGATGATGATTTGGATGATGAGCTTGTTCCATGGGATATTGGGAACAAGTTAGGGAGACAGAGGATGAGGAAATTGGGGAAAAGGGAATTTACAAAGATGAATAATTCGAAGAGGTCTCCTTATCTTTTTGTGAGGCCTGGTTGTGTCCGTGGTAAACATGGTTTGGGACTTAAGCACAGTTTCTAATTCCTAATTAGGGACGTTCATATGTGTTTAGTTTAACTGTTAGGTTTTGTTCAACTTTAATCAAATTTGCTTATATGTCATGTGGATACCATCTTGTAGTGAAAATTTAATGTATGTATGTAAATGAAAATTTCTTTCCTTTTGGAGAGGACCAATTGTTGTGCTTGTTTATTGGTGTTGATGAAACCAAGTAAACGGATTTGATTGTGGAACACAAATTATTGGGATTTCATGGACCAGAGATTTAGGAGTTGAATGTTGACTTTGTTTGTAAGCTTATTATTTAAGGTATTATATTATTAATGACACACTTTTCATCACTCTCCTTTTAGCATTCTCTCCATAATTGGGTGAAATTCACATGAATTTTACTAGTATTTATCAACTAGCGAGACTCACCATAATGAATTTCATCCAATCATTGAGTGAGCATTGAAGTGTTAAAAGAATGAATTTTATCCCAAATTGCATATATACCTATTTTAGTATGTTTAGTTCTGTTATGAAAAGTGGGACTCTGCAATTTGAATGGCATAATTGTTAATGATATTGGTAGGGAAAGGGGTTGTTGAAGGTCATGTAACAAAAAAGTATATGGGCTATTGGGTTGTAGTTTGGTGCCTGCAGCAAACCATAAGATCCTTAAATGTGAATCTGAAATTGTATAAAAAGTCTTCACAAATTGTACTCATTTAAGCCATTTTCAAAATGCACTGAGTCATGTACATAAATCAACATAATGGTGATGCTTCATAAACTGGACTTAACATATTACAAGGAGTAAATAGTAATCTGTCTTAGAGAGAAGAACACAAGTGAGTTTGTGATGCCACTGGTTGCTAAGCTTGCTTGTCTTCGTTCAATTATTTTTGTCAATTTTCATACTTGGTTCGGAGATTGGGTTTGGCTCTATTGAACAATCATGTACACATTCTCATATATGAGGGAAAACATTATTATCTAAATTTAGTTAAAAATTGAAGTAAATGCCATCCATTTGTAGCAGCTAAAACAAGAACAAGCCTTATATTGATTCCTTCAATAAATAGGAGGAAAAGTTTTTAAATAAACAACGTCTTCATATTCGTTAAATTATCATTATTTGGCTACCAAAAGAGTTTTGAGCCTCTTCCATCAACTAAAGTTTGTTACTTAAGGGATAATTGAATACAAATTCATGTATTATTTAGCTCTGAAATGGTAATTTCTTGATCCGTAATCCTTCTCTAGAAGTCATAGTTAGTAACTTATAAATCTTAGGCTCGGGTATGGTGGACAAAAAGCAAAACAAATTAATACAATTAGATAGTTTGTCATAAGAAAGAAAGTTAGAAAGATGGTGATTTATAATTGCGGTAGCAATGGACTATATTATTATAATAATGATAATCACAAAGGTAAGGGGGTTTCTATTGATCCATTGGAAAAGATCTCTGATAATGAGTTATCTAAATAGACCAAAGGCAAATGTGCCAAAACATATTTCCTTCTAATCAAGGGGTGATGTTTTAGTTAAGAAAGATGTTTTAGTCAATGTGGTGATTAGTATTCAGATCACGTTCTTGTATTCAATCTAACGGTTAAGTTTAGCGGTACACAATTCAAAGACTTAATTTAACATTTAAATGCCGCTTAAATAATAATTAATATTCAATAAAATCTAAAAGTTTATTTCTTTTTATAAAAGTATTTTTATTTTTTAAACTTTGTGTAAAATTATAGTACTTTGAAATAAAAAATTGTCTATATTTTTATAAAACAATAAAAATGTTCAAAAAATTGTTTTTCAATTTTTAAAAATACATTATTATTAACTACATTCCATTATCATAAAAAGATATATATTTAAAAAAAAGAGCAAACACAATAATTTCAAAAAATAAGTGGAGCAGTGGATAGAAGTTAAAAAAATAGAGTAATAACTAATAAGTAAATAAATATTACAATAAAAAATAAAAAGTAAACTTTTTAGAGTATTTTGGTCCATTTCGTTTTTGTGGGGGTGAGTAAACAAAATGTACATGGTTATAGAAGAAAAAAAAAACCTTCCTCTCTATACTTTTAAATTATTAAGCCCAAATTGAAGCCCATAAAGCCCGCAAATATCTGGCGGGAAAACTAGCACTCTTTCCGCGCCATATGTTGCAGTTGCAGCTATTCATTATACTCAACTCCCCACTCTCAATCCCTACTCGTGATTTTTCATTTTGGCGCGTTAACACTCCTCACATGGCTTCCGATTCTTCTCCCATGGATTTTAACAACGGTTCGTAACTTCACATCACTCCACTCATCTTCAACATTCTCACTATGATTTCTAATTTTTGAAACCCTATTTTTCCACTTTCAGGTCCTTCATCCCCCGACGAACCACCATCAAGCCCAATCGCCAACACATTCTCAACTCCCGGCCAGAGACGCCGCCGCCGATCCACTACTCCATCGGCATTCGGAACTCCACCGACTCACCGATCTCGTTTAGCTTCCTCTGATGCTACTTCAACTCCTTCGCGCCACCGCAGAAAAGGCGGCGGTGCTGCATCCGGCCGTCGTGTCCCCGCCACGCCGACTTCCACTTCCGAAGACATACCAATGTCGTCGGAAGGTGGAGACGGTTACGACATGGACGATGCAGGTCCGACATTCGTTTGGGGGACCAACATAAGCGTGGAAGACGTGAACGATGCGATTCAGAGGTTTCTGAGACACTTTAGGGAACCTTCTACTTCGCAGGGTGATGTTGATGATTTGAATTTGGATGATGAAGGGAAGTATGAGAAATTGATTAAACATGTTATTGAATTAGAAGGTGAATCTATTGATGTTGATGCTCGTGACGTGTTTGATCATGATCGTGATTTGTATACTAAGATGGTTAGGTACCCTCTTGAGGTGCTTGCCATTTTTGACATGGTTTTGATGAACATGGTTACCCGAATGAAACCCATGTTTGAGAAGCATGTTCAAACTAGGATTTTCAATCTCAAAAACTCAACTTCGATGAGAAATTTGAACCCTTCTGGTGAGTTTTTATTATCTTCCCGTATTGTTGGCAATTACACTGATATATGCTTATTATATCTTAATGTTATTTTTAATTGTTTTGAAGATATTGAGAGGATGATATCAATGAAGGGAATGATTATTCGATGTAGCTCAATTATACCAGAAATTAGGGAAGCTATATTTAGGTGTCTTGTGTGTGGATTCTGTTCAGACCCGGTTCCTGTGGAGAGAGGTAATGATTAAGTCATTTCTGGTTATTCATATAGTGAGTTAGTTGTCATCATGTTTACATATGTAATGGTTTGCCGTCTATTTTGATTTTTAGGACGAATTGCTGAACCTACTGTATGCTTGAGGGAAGAGTGTCAGTCCAGGAATTCAATGACACTTGTTCACAACCGATGCAAGTAATGTACTCATGTGGCTTATTTCTTCAACAAACTAATTTCTGAGTCGACAATTTAAAAATGTTGCATTTTATTTTGTCTGGTTGATAGTGTTGCATGCATGATCATTGATATTGAGGGGGGTCTATTTCGAACCAAGATTCTTTACACATTTTTTTCTTTTACTCATATGTATGATAACTATTCAGTTCCTTGTTCTTTCTTATTTTTGCTTGTCAGCAATCAGTGGAAGATTTGCAAATTTTCCTGCTAACTAAAAGATAGGCAAAAAGCTTGACCTCAAAATTAACCTTTGGAACCGGTTTACAATAATTAAACTATTTCTTTATAACAAATAAAACTAACCTGCTGTCAATTTAGATTAAAGTTGACCTTGTGTTAAGTCCAGTATGGTTACTCAATAATGTCTGTCTAAAATCAGAATTTTTTTTACAAAGATCAGTTTGATCTAGAAGGTGATGAACCGTGTTTCATCTGTCAAGAGGTTAAGATTACTATAGCAGTTTGGAAATTAATTATTTGAACTGTACTAGGTAGATTTTAGTGACACATGAAAATGGGATAATGGCAATGGTTATTAGCCCCCACTTTGAATAAATTTTCTTGATCGTTTTGCTATATTATGTGGAAGTCCTTGACTTGGATTTCAAATCCAGAGTTCTTGAAACTGTAGTTAATGTATTTGGGCTGAAATCAGGTTTACCGATAAACAAATTGTGAGGCTCCAGGAGACACCTGACGAGATACCTGAGGGAGGAACACCGCACACGGTTAGCTTGCTGTTGCATGACAAGCTGGTGGATACTGGAAAGCCAGGTGACAGAGTTGAGGTAAGACTATAATACCATGACATACTTTGCGATAAATAGATGTTCATATGTTGTTCAATCACCCCATCAAATGTTTTTTGTGCATCAGGTGACTGGTATATACAGGGCAATGAGTGTCAGAGTGGGACCAACTCAAAGAACTGTTAAGTCATTGTTCAAAGTATGGGTCACCTTCTCAACTCATTTGCATTTAGAACTTCACCTTTGCAATTTTTATCTTGCCTAATTGACATTTTTGTTGTCCCCTTAATGTTTTAGACGTATATTGATTGTCTTCACATTAAAAAGACATCAAAGTCTCGGATGTTAGTTGAGGATGTTATGGAGGTTGACAATAGCCAGGGCAGAAATGCAGAAGAGGTTTTATTTGACGAAGAAAAGGTACAGTGTGTATGCCTCTTGGAATGAAATATCTGCTTGTTATATTCACCTGCTAATTGCATGCTTGTCTGAATTTCAGGTGGCTCAACTGAAGGAGCTCTCAAAACAACCAGATATATATGAAAGATTGACTAAGTCATTGGCGCCGAACATCTGGGAGCTAGATGATGTAAAGAAAGGCCTTCTTTGCCAGGTAACATATCTTTCTAGCCACTCTTTCATTTGTTTGATAAATTGATAAATATTCTGAGGATGCTAGTTTTCATTTTGTTGCAGCTTTTTGGTGGCAGTGCTTTGAAGTTGACATCAGGTGCCAGCTTCCGTGGTGATATAAATATTCTCCTTGTTGGTGATCCAGGGACAAGCAAGTCGCAGCTACTTCAGTACATACACAAACTATCTCCACGTGGTATTTACACCAGTGGAAGGGGGAGTTCGGCTGTTGGATTGACTGCTTATGTGGCCAAAGATCCTGAAACAGGCGAAACTGTATAGACTAAATCCATGATCTTTTACTGTCTCCTGCACAAGAAACATGGTGGAACCTAACTATTTTTGCTAAATCTTCAGGTTCTTGAGAGTGGTGCCCTAGTTTTGAGCGATCGAGGTATCTGCTGCATAGACGAATTTGACAAAATGTCTGACAATGCACGTAGCATGTTACACGAGGTTGGTTTCTAAAAAATTTTGCATGGTTTGAAATAGAAACACTATGCTGTTTCCTGTGTGCTAGCTCTGTACTTTTGAGTAACATGTCTCTGCTTATTCCAGGTGATGGAACAACAAACCGTTTCAATAGCAAAGGCAGGCATTATTGCTTCACTCAATGCAAGAACTTCTGTGTTGGCTTGTGCAAATCCTAGTGGATCACGATATAATCCTCGCTTGTCTGTCATTGATAACATACACCTTCCTCCCACTCTCTTATCCCGGTTAGTTGTTAGACATAAGCTGTGATAACTAGGTTATGGCTCTGGCTACTTATTTATGCAATTCCTCATTCATTGGCAACTATATATTGGCCATTTTGTACCTTGCCTCTAATTATTAGGAGTCATTGCCATGCAAGGGAAAAGTGAATCAGTTGTTGATTCTCTTTATCAAACCTAGTCGGAGGAGTTGCCTCTAATGGAAGCTACTGAACAGTTTTGCAAGTGTTCGTATGATTTGAGTTGATATTTTTTCTGGCAGGTTTGATTTGATTTACTTAATTCTAGACAAGGCCGATGAACAGACTGACAGACGACTTGCCAAACATATTGTTTCCCTACACTTTAAGGATCATGAGGTCTGGTAAAATCTTATAATCAATAGTTAAGGTCAAGATCCAAATGTAAGTGCTTTTTTGTGTACTGACTTGGAATTTTCTGTTGCCACAATTGCAGAACATGGAGCAGGATGTGTTGGACATTTCTACACTAACTGATTATGTCAGCTATGCCCGAAAGCACATACACCCACAGCTGTCAGATGAAGCTGCTAGTGAACTGATCACGGGCTATGTTACACTAAGGAGTAGAGGGAAATTTACTGGCAGTAGCAAAAAGGTGATACACGTTTCACTTCATTTTAGTACTAAGTATAGATAGATGGCTGATACAGATGAATTACTTTATATTGGAATTATGCTGATTTTCATGTTTTTTTCATCTTGCCTATCAAATAAACAGGTGATAACAGCAACTCCGAGGCAGATTGAGAGTCTGATACGCCTTAGTGAAGCATTGGCTCGGATCCGTTTTTCTGAATGGGTTAGTTAAGCTTTGCTTAATTTCTTCCTGATTTGTAGATATGAAATGGCATGTAAAATTTCTGAGTTATGTGATGCATCCAGGTCGAAAAGCATGATGTGATCGAGGCATTTCGGCTTCTGGAAGTTGCAATGCAGCAGGCTGCAATGGATATCAAAACTGGTATCTTTCCAAACAAGCCCCGTTACTCCTGTATTCCACCTAAACAAACTATGTTTGATTATGTCCTTTTCTCTTCACAGGAACTATAGACATGGATCTTATTAATACTGGAGTTTCGGCAAGCGAAAGGATGAGACGAGAAAGTTTGATTCAAGAAACTCGCAACATAATCATGGAGAAGATGCAAATTGGGGGACGTTCTATGCGGTTATTGGAGGTATTAGCATGCTTTCTATAACATTCAGTATATATATATATATATATATATAATGTTCAGTTTGAGACAATGATATAATATAAACATAAACTATGATCATGCAGTTATTGGAAGAATTGAAGAATCAGAGCCCTGGCAATGAAATTCATCTCAATGATGTAAGCTCTTTCCATCGTGATTTTTTTTACTGGTGTTTGTGTGCTCCATCCTTAAGGATAGGTGAACTAATGAGCTAATTCATGTTTAATACAGTTAAAGAATGCAGTTGCTACTCTTGCCAGCGAAGGATTTGTTTCCATGGTTGGTGACAGTGTAAAAAGAACATGATACTATGAGGCAGGTCATCAGTGGTTTGAGTGGACTGTTTGATACCTAGCTAGTTTCATGTATAAGGAGCTGCAACCATTTAAGCTATCAATTCTCTACCCGGTCGGGTGCTGATATATATAGTAAGGGAAATTGTGTATTCAATTTGAAAAATGCATTGAAAATTGGGTATTCAATTTTTGAAAATTATGTATTCATCTTTTAAAAACTCAAATTTTGTTCTTATGTAAATTTTTTACTTTTGTATTATTAACAAGGGTTCTTAGGACATTTGTTAGGATGATCCATATAGTAGTAGCATGTTTGGATTTGTTATTTTTCGATTCTCACTTTTCAATGTTGTTTAAACTTTAAATATATTGAAACTGCAAATTTTAAGATACATTTAAGTAATTCTTAGTAGTTCATGTTACAACAATGCAATAGTGGTTTGTAAATAAGATTAGTCATAAACAAATTATATTATATGGATTTTTAAGTTACGTGAAAATAATATATTAATTGTTTTTTAGGTAAATTCTTTATCTTTTTTTTTAAGTCAAGTTTGTCAATTAAATTTACAAATGTTTATGTTGATGTTGCTGATCGGAAGATAGTTTTAAAATTGTTTATGATAAAAAGGTAGTTTATTTTTTTCATAGCATCTTAATGCTGAGACTCAGTTGTTTTATACTAAGAATATATATTTTTTTGGGCAGAATTTCATACTTATTTGACAGTATTCTGTTTGTTTCATACTTTACGTCTAAGTAAATGATTGGAGATGTTTTTAGGGTGGATTGGAGATATCTATTTGGGATATATTCTAATATAGATCGGGGTCTACTATGTACTGGTTTTAAATATTTTTTGGAAGTATACATTAATTTTCATTTTTATAATTTGGATGATGATTTAAATAATATTAGTTTGATTTAAATAAAGAAAAATAAATATTACATATAGAATTGATATAACATTAAGCAAAAGTTTTATTCATAAAGACGACGACACTGATGAGTTATTACTTTCAATAATATTGTTGATCATCATTAAATTTTTTGATAATTTTAAAATATTAAACTACGGCAGGCCACGTATAAAAGTAGTGCACCAAAGAACTCATCAACTATTTGGTACTAGAGAATCTTGCGGTTTATATTGAATGTTGTGTTTTTAATGAGATGTCATTACATACATAAGATTTTAAGGGAACTTGTGTGTCAAACGAGTATATATTCTAAGTTATCTATTTGTTAAAATGTTTCTTTAATAAACACAATATGGGTTTAATTTTATTTTTTTAAGTATCTTTGAAACACAATTATATATAATTTAATTGTAATTTTGATAGCGACGTAACATGTTTTAAATAATGTGTCATATGATACGGTAATGCATCTTAACATTCATATAATATGAATAAAACATTGTAAAAATTTAACTTTCAACTTTAATTTTTTTTTTTATATTTCTAATTTAATTAATGATATATGAATAATTAATACATCTAGATTATTTTATATCATAAAATTGTATGTCACGTTATTTAAAATACGTAGAATCATAATTTTTTTAGTTCAAAAAGTTGATAGATGAATCAAAATTTACCGCACAAATGCAAAAAAAATGATTTTAAAAAGGTTCTACGCACAATTTAACCCGTATAATTTAATCCACATTTAACCTTTTGAAAATATAAAGAAAATATATTTAAAAATATTATTAGTTCTGCTAAAGAAATTTTATATAGTTATTAAATAAATTATTTATTAATTTTAAAAAAGATACTATTAATTTCATTTTAGATCTTATAACGAATTAGATCGGCACTAGCGTCATTTTTATTCTTTAGCAAACTACAAATAAGCTCATTTATCCTTTATAATTCCGTTAGCGTTTTCTAATAAATTCTTATATTCGCTTTTGAATCAATGTTTTTTTTTTTTTGCTCTATATGCTGAACTCATTAAAGCTGCATGTTAAGCCTTTAGTTTAAATTGTTTCAAAAAGAGGTTGGACTCAATTATGGCTAGAATCCGACTCTAAAGTAGTTCACTGGGCTTTCAAGTCTACTTACTTCCACTCTTTCTTGATAGCTTGAAAATAGATTGTTTAATTGTTTATATTTAACTCGAAACATGTTTTTCATAATTTCTCATACTTACCGAGATGACAACCAATGAGCTAACATAACTATCTCATTAAGTCTTAATGTTCACTCTAATGTTTGGTGGGACAATATTCATTTTGTCATTAAATTAGAGATTACTTCAATTGTAATAAATTGGATCTCTCTTATTTTTATTTCTTTTAATTTTGGAGGACTTTTTACGTGAACCAACTTTACATGAAGATCAATGAGCTTCGAGAATTAGAAGTAGAAGGACCATTGATTATAAGGAAGGTTAGGAAGCTAAATGAATAATTAGATAAATAAGTTGTTAATTTTCTTAGTCTTAAGACCTATGACAAGATTGATCAACATCATATTAATATTTTTGTCATAAAATTTCCTTAAAACTTATTTTTAGTTATGAGATGTGATAATTATATCTTTTAATTATGAATTATGTTGACTTGTTTGTGTGCGTAAATATTCTGTAGTTTGGACACAATGTTATTAGTTGTATGTAACTTCGGCACTATGTCATTTTGTGTTAAATTATATATGTTTGTTCATTGTAAGACATTAGGTAACTTTTGAAGAAAAGAAAATACTATGTGTAAGATTAAAGAAATGTTATCTAGAGTTTTTCTTTGAAACAAACATGAATCTTATCAAGAGATTCATACTCTTGTGGTCATTTTGCTTGATCTTATCATTCTCTTGTGGAGTGTGACGATTTCTACCATTTCCTTTCTTATCCATATTTTCTTATTTGTTTTCTCCAATTTATTTTGTACTTTGTTTAAAAATATAATTTGATTAGATCATTCAACTCATATAAAATACTCAAATTCATATCATGTGGTATTTAATGTTGTAGCTAAAATATCACTAGAAGGGAGGTTGAATAGTAATTTTGCTATTTAAAAAGTTTTTCACGTGTTTTGAAATGCTATCCTCTCTGAGAGGACGCGAATCCGGAGATATGAATTTAAACCTTTAAATTTAAGTTGAATAAAAGAAAGAGAAAATATAGAGAATGACACACACAACTTTTATATTGATTCATCAAATGAAGGCTACGTCAAGTCCTCACACACTTGTGAATTTTTACTAATGATCAAACTGATTAACCTCTCACAGAGGTTGATTACACTTTGCTTATTTTTTAGCCTCATCAAGCTTACTACCTTGTTTCTTACAAGTTCCAACTATTTCCGAGTGTAACTCACGTGAAAATTACAAAGTGAAATGAGTATGATGTTTCTCTTTACTTTTTCTAAAAAGATATTTCAAAGATTTAGTGTATGATTATAAAAAGTATAAAAAAGAGGATGGATATTGCTCTTGATAGCTTTAAGAAACTCACTCTTTTTATGCAATATAGTTGTGTGTTTTATGATGAAGTGTTTCATGCCTTTTATAGAGATATTGAGATGCTCTTTCCAAGTGACAAATGCTTTATGGTCGTTGGGGTCTTCAATCAAAAGATCCAAGGTCTTTCATCATATTTACGGGATTGCCATCTAGCTGTCCTTGAACTGGTTTAGTCTATCCTATTATAGGAGGTTCAAACATCCTAGAAACTTGAACGTGAATTGTCCTTTTCTTTTTCCTTTCTTCAAGACATGTAAATGCTACATCTTTGTCTTATTATCTACTGCCTTTTTGCAGGTTGATGTTGAATCATTTTCAGCATGTGAGAGAGATGTGTTGAGTCACTTTCTATGATGTTGACTATAGACTCATCCTCTAACCTAGTACAATTCGTCCTCATACTTATTCAATATGTCCTCTGACTTCTTAATTTGACTTGTTTTATTTATTTATTCTTTGATACTGATTTGTATTCTCCTTTTTGAATAAAAAAACATTGTTTCAATGAGAATGATTATTTGGCCATTTTGAAGCTTCATCCTCTAGGAAGTCATCCTCCCGTATTCCAATCCTCCAAATTTGAATCAGATTTTTCTCCTTTTTATCTTAATGATGAATAACCTGTTTTCTTATATGGATTGGCTCAAACACACATATTAGTCATTAACCACAATCACAATCTTTTAAATAATTTTGTTATCATTAAAACCATTTGAGAGAGATTTTGTCTCAACATTTAGAACCTCTCATCAAGTGGTAAATTTTGCCATTAATTTATTTTAGTGTTCTTGATGTTCTCTAAGTATTTGAAATTTTAGTTCCAGAACGGGACATGTATGGAAAAAATAACATAAAAAATAAGTTTGCAGATGAAATTTTGAATTAAAGATTGCAAGTGAAGAAGATGATGAAACAAAAACCCATAATTTTTAAATTTATTTTTATGCGATTTTTTCGGCCCAAAATCGAATTTCACCACAAATAAAATGAATAATCGCCAAACTAAGCATTCTCTCATGTAATATAACACTTATAAACAACAAACAACTCAAGATTGAATACAAATTTGAAACAAAATGCAACAAAAAGAAACTAAAATTTTAAATATTTCAAGAACATCAATAACACTAAAAAAATTAATGACAAATATTACCACTTGGTGAAAGGCTCTGAATACTACATGATATAGATTTGAGTGCTTTCATATGAGTTGAAGAATTTAATCAAGTGATATTTTAAAATAAAGTACCAAATAAAATGAAGAAAACAATCAAAAAAACCTAGATAAGGAGGAAAATGATAGAAATTGGCACACTCTTCAAGATAATGATAAAATCAATGCATAATCACCACACGAGTAAGTGAATTTTGATAAGATTCGAATTTGATTCAAATAAGAACTATAGAAAACATTTATCTGATCTCACACAATTTTTTTTCTTCTTTTTTTTCAAAGTTACTCAATGTCTTATCGTGATATACATCTATAACTTAAGTACCTATCACAATAAGACATAATACTTAAGTTACACACCTCTAATGACATTATGTCTAAATTACCAAATATTTAGACATACACAACAAGTCAACATAATTCCTAATTAACAAGTATAATTATCACATTTCAAAATTAAAAATAAATCTTAAAGTAGTTTTATAACCAAAAAATTAATATAATGTGAATCAATGTTGTCATAGATCTTAATACTAATAAAATTAATAACTTATTTCTCTAGTTGCTACTTTAATTTTCCAACTATTCCTCTTATCAATGACCCTTTTACTCTTATGTAGGGTTGGTCTAATTATCATGTATCTTTGTTGTTTTTCTCTCCCTATATATAATATTTGGAAGTGTTGCAAATGTTGATGTCTCAGCATTGCACTTCCTTTTTCACAAAAAATTAAATAACTTTATACTTTAATATTAATATTTTTAAAACTAACACGTATATGAATAAAATTAAATTTAAATATATTTTTTATTTTTTACTAAATATTTATTTTACTCTTTTATTTTTTCTTATAATCATTTTTTTACCTTTATATTTTATAAATAATGAATATTAGTCAATTTCATTGTAACCCTTTCTAATGAACTCATGATGTTTAATATTGAATCAATTATAAAGTGAATTATGCAAATTTAGTAACAATGAGATAAAAATACAAATAATTTTGATAAATATCTTTCATTTCAAATAATTTATATCTATTTTGCAGCATGTAAGAAATTTTTGTTCATGAGTAAACATGTTATTCAATTAAACTGATGTTTTTGTGAAATAATATTATTATAAATACATATTAACAATTATTAACAATTGTTAGAAAATATTCAAATGATCAATGTCCAAAAGTTACTGTAATTTTCATTGTGATTGTAAAAATAATTAAAACACATCACTTATAAAAGAGAAAAACGTTATTATTTAGATATAGTAGAATGTTATTTGAAAACACAGTGTAGAAAAACAGAGAAAGGGATGTGCGAGCAAGGATGAAGACGACAATGTAAAAAAAACGTGTGTGCGTATTACCCATGAGAAAATTGATTGCGCCCGTTTATTTAGATCAAAGGGTTATTATTTAGCACTTATACCTCACAGTAAACTCATTTTTCATTTAATGTATCTCCATGAATAAATAAATAATTTGTTTCCATAATTGAAATTAAAATTTTAATTAAAATTGTAATAATAAAGTAATTTTTTTTAATTAAAAATAAAGTACAAAAACATCACATAATTAATTTGATATTCCAATTATGTTGACACCCAATTAATTACCTATCATTTACGGTACTTCAAACCTAATTTCAAAATAAATCCAAAATATAAAACTTAAAATTATTGTGGTATTAAATAAAAAATATGGTTAAAACTATTCATAAATAACATATCATTCAACTATTACTGATTTTATTCAATAGTAACAAAACATGTATTAATTTTCAAATAAAAATATATATATATATATA
>JBBPBS010001017.1:15194120-15216478 GCA_037974835.1 Cicer judaicum
AATTATAGATATTTAATTAATTTTTTTTTGTTAATGTTGTATTTTGTTTAAATTACATTACATATATTACATGTGAAATTCTTATTTAATATATATTATAAATAATATATAATATTGTCATTCAATACTCAATATTTGAATTTCACCGTACAAAAAATATTATGTTCGAAAAATAATTTACCAATGTTGTACTTTTATTTTATTTTAGAAAAAGTATTATATTTTAATCCAATAATGTCGTGGAAGAATTAAATTTATTGATTTATTTAACCGTTTCTTCTTATATTCTATACATTAATTCATACCAACCATTGTTTCATTTGTCAAACTATTGTCCTTTTAAAGTTAATATAATACAATATAATAGATTATACTGTAATAATATGTCTGAATTTTAAAACTATGTAACACTGTTCATAGTCATTTTTATATGTTTTTTTTATCTATATTATATCACACGTATTTGTTATCCCAATTTTTTTTTAATTTAAAATTTTAGATGTATTTTGGTTTATAAAAATTTATGTGCGTGGCACAGTTCTCTCACTAGTTTATGTGTATTTTACTACTAAACTCTTTTAAAAAAATCAACATACTATATCATTTCATGCATATCATATTTGCATATTCTTTATTATATATATATATATATATATATATATATATAATTGATTAATTTATTTTTTGTTATATAAGAAACGAAGAAAAAAAGATCACACCATGTAGCTAGAGAGTGCAAGTGATCAATCAATGATAAACCGACTCCTCCACATTCTCACAAAAAGGAAAAACAGATCAACACAAATCTCTCTATAGTGCAAGACACTTCTTGTAGCTAGAGAGTTATGGCAAACTTAACATGTGAAGAATTGAATATTAGTCGCAACCTACAATTTCCAAATCCAACTCCAACCTATTTGACATGGTATTTATTTTCTAGAAGCCACTTATAACCATTCTTAGTTGAGTAAATACCATTCAAATCACACTTCCAAATCCAGGTATCCACAAAGCAAGGCTTCACATTTTCAATCATGTTAAGTAAACAATATTACAATTGCCATCTGACCAAATATCTTTGATTTTTTTATACAAGTCAACCTGGTCTATTTCCTCTACAATGTTCACTAATGGTTGTTGCATAGCCAACAATCTAAATCACATGCTAGTATTCCCATATTCAGTTTTGAAAGTAAAGACTTCTTGTAGTAATTTCAAGGTTTTTGGAATAGCTTTCCAAATAAAAGACTTCTTTTTTTAATTAACTATAGTGTTTCTTCTTTAAAAAAGTATTATTAAATTCCTTCAAAGGGTTTTTCTAAAGAATTAAAAGGGATGTAGAATCCAATATTTCAAGCACACTTTGAATACCTTGCTTCATATTCTCTATTTTTTCAGAAAAAATATTATCAAATATAAATATCTGTTATAGAATGTTCCCTAACATTTTTTAAAACTTTGTAATTGATTGATTATATAACACTGAGCGGATACAATTTTAGATGTGAATCAATCATAAAATACATGACTATATTAATAAAATTAATTTTAATTGTAACCACCTAAAAAGTTTAATCTATAATACTTGGTGATCGATTTCCATTGTAAAAGATTGTATATCAACAACAAATAAAATCAAATAATTATATTTATATTTTTTTTATCAATAAAAAAATATAATTTTTATATACTATTTGTGTAAATAATTTTGTACACAATCATCAATAATAACTATTAAATCATTAAAAATATTTGATTTTTACTAAAATTATATTAAAATAATATCATTAAAGAATTGTAGTAGCTGATTGCAAATTTTTATACACGTGTATAACAATTAAACCCATAAAAAATTATTTTTTATAATATATTCATGTTTAAATTTTAAGTTTTTTTTTTGACAAATTGATAATTTTTAAATTTAGAAAATATCTATGGTTATACTTTTTATTATTAAAAGTTACAAAAACACACGGTGTACATTGCTATTTGCTACCCGGGGCGTGGGTGAATAATGAAAATATAGCAATTTGAGGTTACCTTAATTAAAAATAAAAATCAATTTAGTTAATTTTTGGTGGCAGATAAATAAAGCTTGAAAAATCAAAATTAAACTAATCTGATCAACAAAACAAACGAAAGGAAATAATAAGAGAGAGAGAGAGCGAACGAGAGGGGTAGGAAGAAAGAAGAAGAAGAAGACGACGAAGGAGAAAGTGTCTGTAGTTGAGACTGAGATCGGTGTTCGCCTCGATCCTCCGTCTTATCTCAATCATCAATCGAATTCTCAGCGGAGAGAGAATGGGAGAGATAGCGCGTGGAGGTTGTTGTCCTCCCATGGATCTGTTCCGTTCGGAGCCGATGCAACTCATTCAGCTTATCATTCCCATTGAATCCGCTCACCTCACTGTTTCCTACCTTGGTGACCTTGGCCTTCTTCAGTTTAAAGATGTCAGTATTCCTTCATTTATCTTCGCCATAAACCCTTCCTTACTTCGTTTTCGATTTCGTTTTCGAATTTTCATTCATAGTTTGTGATCAGGGTTCATGCTTCTGTTTAGTGCTGCTTTTCGATTTTTCCTTTGTGATTGTTTGTCTGATTATTGATCTGAATAAGCTGTAATTTATTTTTCACGTGAAGGAGTGCAAACGCACTTTCCTACTTAATTATTATGTTTTTTATGAGAATTGATTAGTTCATTGAACTTCATCGCGGAACTTCTTTAATCGTTTGTGAAAATAAGTCTTAGGTGATAGAATTTTCACGTTCGAAGACTTTTTTTTACATAGGCTCACGTTAGAAGATCTTAATATCGTATCATACTGCTGTTGCACACTTTTTTTAAAAAAAATTTCTTAGGTTTTTGTCTGTATTTGATCAAGTTAAAAAGGACCGCGTAGAATAGGTAATGCACAACGAATTATGCGTTCCTAGTTCTTATTTTCTTTAAATTTGAAGCATGATTATTTATGTGCTGGTTTGAGAGGTTTTTGTAAGTGTAATGTGTTCTTATGATATTTTCAGCTCAATTCAGAAAAGAGCCCTTTTCAACGGACTTATGCCACTCAGGTTAGTTTTTTTCCTGCAATCCCAAGTTACTCCTTCTTTTGGTTGCTTCTGGAACCTGAAAATGATGCTTTTTGTGGGGAAGTTGTAAGTGATGATTATAAATAATGGCTATTAATTATTGATGGCCTTGTCTGCTCTCCATACCATCTTGCTGCCTCACAACTTTTTGGAAGTGAATTAGTAATCACTAATCAGCTGACCCATGCCAACTCTTTATGTGGAAATGTTCTGAATTTTTCTTTGTCAGTTCTGGTTTTGGGCAGAGCTTTGTTATTTGAAATTGACATTCTTTTTTGCCTTTACTTTGCACACTTTATCATACCTTTTTTTTATGGTGCCAATAATTCTCAACGGAATAATGATCGAGGTAGCAGAGAAGAGAGGGTGGAGAGATCCTGGTTAATGGATTCTGGACAGCTTGTAGAATTTTTTCTTTGGAGTTATTTTTTCTTGCACACTACTAAAATTTGGAGGTTTGCTTTTGCTTCATATATTGATTGCATCATTGTATGGTGGGAGCATAACTTGTATTTTTAAGGAGGTTTATTTGGCACAACAGCTGAGCTGATATGGCATAAATAAGAGTACTTGGAATCTATTTGGTGTTAAGAATAAGTTCTTTTTAAGGAGGTTTCCCAAACAGATATGAGGGATTGGACAGCTGTTCAACATTGATGTTTCCTTTTCTTTGCTGTTGTGATTTGTTCTTCCATTAAGGAGGATTTGTTGTCCTTCAAACTCATTGTATTTTCTTCTCTATATTTTGATGATTTTTGTTTTCTTATTACTGATATTTTGCTTTTGAATATCTTTGAAGATAAAAAGATGTGGAGAGATGGCTCGTAAATTGCGTTTCTTCAAGGAGCAAATGTTTAAGGCAGGTGTTTCACCAAAATCTTCCGCAACAGAGTTTGATGCAAACATCGACGACCTTGAGGTATGTGAATACATTTATCGGCAAGGTTATTTTCCCCTTTTAATATATTTTGTAAGTTGACATCTTGTGTGTCTTGTCATAGATAAAACTTACAGAAATCGAGTCAGAGTTAACTGAGATGAACGCAAATGGTGAAAAGCTGCAACGCTCATACAATGAACTTCTGGAGTATAAGCTTGTTCTGCAGAAGGTGCAGTCTGTTTTCTACTTAAGCCACAAACTATTATGTGTCTTTTATTCTAAGATTATGCATAATCAATAGAGAGCAGTGCTATTTATCTGCTGCTTCATTCATTTAGCCTGATTGTTTTTTAAGTGGCCCCGTATTGTTACAGTGATCTTTGATAATGTATATTTATGGAAAAGAGACATACTAAGATTGTAAAATGGTTATAAATATAATTTGGTTCTACCTGATTTCGTTTCTGTATATTGATTTGGGTGCTGTCAAATCTCTGTTAGATAAGTAAATATTCTCGATACTTCTCTGATTGCTAAAGTTTATTATTCTATATATTTTGATGTTTGGTCCAAATATAAGAAATGCATATGGTTTTCATTGATTTGTATACTTGTGTATATTAAAGTAGTTGTTCCCCCTTTTCAGGCTGGTGATTTTTTCCACTCAGCTCAAAGCCGTGCCATAGAGCAGCAAAGAGAATATGAATCACGCCAACTGAGTGGGGAATCTATGGAAACACCTTTACTACAGGACCAAGTAGATATCATACCTGCTCATATCTAACTTTTCTCCTAAAAAATTTGATGACAACCTTCTTTTAATGAATCTAATCCTGCAATTTGTTTTGTTATGAAGGAATTACCTGGCGATTCATCAAAGCCGGTTAAGTTGGGGTTTTTAGCAGGTCTTGTTCCCAGGGAAAAGTCCATGGCATTTGAGAGAATTTTATTTCGTGCTACTAGAGGCAATGTATTTTTGAGACAGACTTCTGTTGAGGATCCAGTCACAGATCCTGTTTCTGGAGAAAAGGTGCTTACCTATGAAATACCGAGTTGTTCTGTTGCAGACCATTTTTAACGTTCACATATTGTTGCTTTCATTATAGCTGATAGATAGACCATATTGAAATCTTGTCAAGAGGCAAGTTAGTCTGTTTTTTCATTCAATGGCGATCTTTTTAGTTTGTATCCATGATGGATGCTATCATGCACCATTTCACAAATATCACAGCTTGCCCTGCCCTTTCATCGACTGCATGCTCTGTTAATAGTTAAGTTTCATTTGAAAAATGAATCAGGGATTGTGTTTTTCAATTGTACTGTATCTCCAATTGTATTTAACTCAGTTGATATTGTACCTGTATGTTGGGCCTGTTGGCATTGACAAATTTGAAATGGAGATGATCATTGTGTGATAAACTTCATAATCTCCAATTTTAATATGAAAGCTGTCTAAATATGTATTATGCATCTTATATTTGATATCGCTGTACTTATAAGTTTGTGGTTTCTATCAAAGCACAATAATTAGGTTCTGCATTTTCTGTTGAAACAAATTTTTGCCAGTTACAATATATTCTACATGTTTTTTCTACTACTATTCTAAGGTCACTTGTGGATGTTGTCTTGCAGACTGAGAAAAATGTTTTTGTCGTCTTCTACGCCGGTGAAAAAGTGAAAGCCAAGATTCTGAAAATCTGTGATGCCTTTGGTGCTAATCGATACCCATTTGCTGAGGAACTTGTGAAACAAGCTCAAATGATTTCGGAGGTATGCTTACTCTTAAGGAAAAAGCTTCTTTATCTGCCCCTATGGTACACTTTTTTTTTTTAATCTCAAACTTCTGCCGTACTGATTCAGAGCAGTACATATGAATCGATTGATTGGAACCAAATGGATAGAAATTCCTAGGTAAAGTATGTACAAGTCTGTCTTTACATTTTAATTGTGTGAGTGGGGGATATGGTTCAGTAATATTGACCTTGACATTGGAGATAGGTGGCCTTCCCTTGCTTAAATTACATGAAAATGAAGGGACCACCCTTCATGAAAAGTACCCTTGCAGCACTGAACATTAGCTTCTACTGTGGCCCTAGAGTGGCCAAGAGACGATAGGCCCGATTTCCAAGTTTTTTAGGGATCTTCCTGAACTGTCAGACATTGGGTGAGTGCACATACAATAGCCAAATGGTAGCTAAGAATTATTTCGTTTAATATGTCTTCCTAACCATCCTTGCTTCTGTGAATACTGAGCATTTGGAATGTGCTATTGATTGTATTGTTTACACAGGCTAGTTTTTCTATTCACAAATATATTCATATTATTTGAATTTGCTGATTAGTCCGTGAAGTTTCTGATGGGTTGGTTGTAATACCTATTATTCTTCCTTCCCATTTGCTTTGTTCTGATTTTTGTTCTTTAATGATTCATACTAGTGGAAGAGATTATTGAGGAATAATATCTATCAACATAGTTACTTGCTGATAGCATTATCTTTTCAGTTTATGTGTAACAATGACATTTATCTAGCTAAGTTGCTTTTTTTTATGTTTTATTTTCAAGAAGTCTTGTCCTTTATTTTTTCTACAACTTTACAACTTCGGCTATATGCCTAAACAATTTTACCAAACGGACCTGTAGGTTTCTGGAAAACTTTCAGAATTGAAGGCCACCATAGATGCTGGACTTTCGCACCGAGTTAACTTGCTGAAAAACATTGGGACCCAATTCGAGCAATGGAATCTTTTGGTATGTCAATATAAACCTATCAATATTCTGTGTTTTGCATTTAGTGAACATGAATGTATACATCACATACTTTATCATAACATTTTTATTTATTGTTAATTTTTATCCTCCAATATACAAATTATTTGTAGATTAATATTTTTCTTCTGTTGGCTTTAATTATTAATTTCACCCGAGTATTGACAATATTTCTTGAAACTTATGAAGGCGAGGAAGGAGAAATCCATTTACCATACCCTGAACATGCTAAGCCTTGATGTGACAAAAAAATGTTTGGTGGCTGAGGGGTGGAGTCCTGTTTTTGCAATAAAGCAGGTATTTGTTGTTTCTGTGTTCTATTGTGTTATAATTGATTGTCATTTCGTCTGGCTAGAGTTAATACTGCCTTTATAGTTACTGTAAAATGATTTTATGGAGCATGTTACCTTGATATTTCAGGTCCAAGATGCATTACATCGGGCTGCAGTTGACTCTAATTCTCAAGTCAGTGCCATTTTGCAAGTTTTGCATACTAGGGAATTGCCACCTACCTACTTTCGCACTAACAAAGTTACTTCTTCGTTTCAAGGAATCATAGACTCATATGGGTGAGCATTGTTCTTATTTCCTTTTCCCTTTATCTGTAGTCGTGCATGTGGAAAGAGGTGTTATTTATGATATTGGCAGAGCAACATAGATATTGTTTGCATGATAATGTTTTTGTAGTATGTTTACCCTGTATGTTCATCATGCTATATGATGTCCAATTGGTGGCCATGATAAGTATGATAGGATATAATATGCTATCTTATCCTATTATATCAAGTGTTTATTGATCTGAGAGGATTTGATAAGATTATCCCGTTGGCTTATCTTATCCTATTTATCAGCGTAAATTTTATCCCAAGGAGGATGATGTGTTAGAAATAGCCAGAACAGCTTGACACCTTCCACCTTTGCTCAATACCTTACCCTGCCTCCACACCCTTTTCCGCTCGACACCACTGCCACCACCTTTGCCATCATCCATTTTCATTGTTCTCCTACAAGAAGTGATACTTGGGATGGGATCCTTACACTTGTACTACCGATGTTGGATATCTATCCCACTTTAAGTAGTTTTGTTTTGAAGTTATTTACTTACATAACATCTCCGGTTCATGATTCGTTAGACTTGATTTTGAGTCCTCTCAAAAGAAATTAATTTATAAATGTAATCATTTACATTGATATGTTGATGAATATTTCATCTCTTGAATATAATTATCAATTTTACAGCACATTTTGACAATTTTAGGCATATGGTCACGGATGGAACCAGATTTTTTTTAGGGTGGAAGAATAATACAATTAATAATTGTATAAAATTTAGTTTAACAAAACTAAAATGTTATTTCTAATTTTTAAATTTAAAATGAAGTTAGCATGTGATTTGTTTTTTTCCCTGAAAGGATCAAGTCGATTTGTGTTGTGTTACTCTGTGTTAGTGGGATTGTAAACAAGTAATATATATTATTATATTATGAGGTTCATAAAATAATATTATATTATATATTTGTTTAAAAAGTGTGATAAAAAAAAACATATTATAGGGGTGGCGAACTATATATATGTAGGGAGGTACTATAGCATTGCATATTATAGGGGTGGCGGCAGCCTCATTTTATTTATGCTTAGTTCCGTCCCTGCATATGGTTGACTCCACCTTGTCCTGCACTGTAGCCAATTAACAAGAAATTACTGGGTTGACTTGAGTATATCAGAAGCAAACTGCAATAATTAAGTTCACAGCCACAAGGTAATACTTAAAATAGACAGCGATAGTTATAGTCTTTACCTGTGCAAGATTTGAAACCTATTAAATTCATATTTTGTAAAATGTCCATTGCAAAAGTTAATTTCAATAGGTTTTCTCCCCTATTGAAGTGCTTTATTTTTAAACTATATTGATCAAAAGAGAGACTGCTGCATCCCAAGGTTGGGTCCTACCTCTGTTTTAATGTTGAGCTAGGGGGTGGTGCAATTATCTCAACAAATAATAATGAATTTGGTTTATTATCTGTTTTTGCTTCTGCTTTTGAAAGACTTCAATCTTATATTTTGAATTTTTATTTGAATATTTCAGGGTTGCTAAGTATCAAGAGGCAAATCCTACTGTGTTTACTGTAGTTACATTTCCATTTCTTTTTGCCGTAATGTTTGGTGATTGGGGGCATGGAATATGTTTACTGCTGGCAGCTCTTTATTTCATAATCAGCGAGAAGAAACTTTCTAGCAAGGTACTTCTTTAGTTTTCCTTCTAAATCAATCCTTTAAAAAAATACAAAAGGCAAGATTTTGTACTTCAATGGAGAAAATTAAGGGGATCATGTCCACCTTTCTAGAAAATGTTTGAGTATCTCTCTTGTGCTTCGCATGGCGAGTGTATACTAGTATAGGTTGAAACATTTTGGGAAGACAATGAGCAGGATTTGGATTGAATACTGTTTCCATTCTCACAATTAAAAACAGGGTTGGATTTGGATCAAAACCCTCAGAGATATCAACTTCAGTGCCCACAGTCATATCCAATGTATACCTATGTATCCTGATCTATTACCCATATTTTTATTAAATGGATTATATTTTCCCTTTAATATATTTTGTTTCCGAACTAGGAAAATAATATTACTACAATTAACTATGCAATTTTTTAAAAATGACTATTAGTTTAACATCTCACGCAACCCCAAAAATATGCAAAAATATTTTTGATCCTAATTATAAGAATATATGAAAGACATGTTTAAACTGCATGTTTCAACTACACCACATATGTTTCATTATATAGGCTGAAAACAAATTACTATACATTCTACAAAATTAATTACAATAGATTATTCTAGAGGGTATATTATGTAATTTAAATATCAACACCCCTCTCCTCAAGCTGGAGCATATAAATCAAATGCATCAAACTTTTACATATATAATTGATTCTAGGACCTCATAGGGATTTTGAAAAAACATTTGCTAATTGATCATTAGAATTGACAAAGCTTGGGACAATGTCGACTGATTCGATCTTTTCTCTAACAAAATGACAATCTATCTCAATAAGCTTAGTCCTCCGATGAAAATCTGGATTTGAGGCAATATGCAATGCGGCTTGATTATCAAAATTTAGTGTTATTATCTCGCCCCTTCAAATTGAAGCTCTTTGAGTAAATATTTTCAACCAAATGAGCTCACATATTACTAATGCCTTGACCCTATATTCTGCCTCAGCGTTGGATCTTGCAATTACATTTTGCTTCTTACACTTTCAAGATTTCATGTTTCCTCCAGCTAGTACACAATACCCAAAAGTTGATTGTCTATCATCGGCAAGCCTTCCCAATCAACATATGAGAAATCAACTATCTGAGTATGACCTATATCTTCATAAATGAGACATTTTCCAAGAGCACCTTTGATGTATTTCAAAATTTGGATTTCAGCATGCATGTAGTCTTAGCAAGGAGAATTTATGAACTGCCTTACCGCAATGGACTACGAAGGAAATGTT
This sequence comes from Cicer judaicum, assembly GCA_037974835.1. Classification (NCBI taxonomy): domain Eukaryota; kingdom Viridiplantae; phylum Streptophyta; class Magnoliopsida; order Fabales; family Fabaceae; genus Cicer; species Cicer judaicum. The sequence goes on from JBBPBS010001017.1 coordinate 15,204,364, forward strand.
TGGACCAATCTTCCATATCTCCCCGAATCTGATAGATGCCCTCCTGATTAGGTAGAAGTTTGACATTTGAATCCATAGAAGTATCAATTGGCTTGTCATTCCATATACATGTTTCTTCAATAATATCCATGACATATTTCCGTTGTGAAATTACAAGACCATCCTTGGATTGAGCTACCTCAATAGTCAATACCTAAAAAAGTAGCAAAATTTACAAAGACCTTTAGTCTAAAACTGATTAGTAAGATGTTTCAACTAGAGTATTCACTGCTGATCACTACCAATTATGACAATATCATCTACATAAACAATAAGAAAAATGCACCATTGGGTTGAGTATCGATTAAAAACAAAATGGTCAACGTCACTATGAATCACACCTAATTGTTGTACTATTATGCTGAATCTGCCAACCCAAGCTCTAGGAGACTGTCTTAGGCCTTAAAAGGGATTTGTGTAGCCGACAAACCATGGTAGATGATTCCCCCGAGCAACAAACCCAAAGTGTTGCTCCATATACACTTCCTCGTCAAGATCACCTTGCAAAAAGACATTTTTTATGTCAAGTTGACGGCGAGGCCAATGTCAAATGGCTGAAATGGAGAGAAGGAGTCTAACATATGCCGTTTTGGCTAATCCAACTCAAAAATTTGAGTATATCCCTTGGTCACCAAACAAGCCTTAAATTGATCAATCTTACCATCAAGACCAACCTTTATCGTATAAAGTCAACGAAAACCTACTAGAGACTTCTTGGGAGGTAGAGGAAAACTACTTCCCAGGTACCACTACCTTGGAGATCAAACATTTCTTCAATCATTGGTTGCTTTCAATTAGGGCGGAATACTGCTTCACCTGGAGATTTAGGAATAGAAACAAAAGACAAGCAAGTATAATGCAAAGGGGAAAAACAATGATAACACAAGTCAATATAATGAGGAAATTGATGATGTGTTATGCATATATCTTTACAAAGAGCAATGGGAAGATCAAACATAGGTTGCAAGGTCGAATCCGGTGGTGGATTCGGAGGAGAGTCTACAATGATCTTAGGAACAAGTGCAGGAACATGCACAACAGGGGGTGGGTGATGACAATGATATGTTTGTAATGGCCGTAAAGTTGGGGGATCAATTGTATACGGTGGGCCAGCCTCACTAGACTCAATAGGAAGAATGGTAGGCGGAACATGAATAACTACCTGAAGAGGTTCAAGCTTAATTTCCCTGAGTGGTTCAAGATCTACGTGGGTTGGTTCAAAATGTGGAATAGACTCGAAAAGAGTAACATAAGCCGATATGTTAATTTTTGGGACTAATAATAACCAAAAAAGACACCCTTGATTGATTGCACTGACAATTTGTTAAGACCAAAATAAAGATTGTGAACAAAACATGTGGATCTGAAGACACAGGGATGAAGTGGGTGAAGAGGAGTATGGGGAAAGAGGACTGATTGAGGGACATTGCAATCAAGAATAGAAGAAGACTTACAATTTATAAGATAACATGCTATTAAGATGGCATCCCCCAAAATTGGGATGGTACATTACCATGGAGAATTAGAGTCCGAGTGGTTTTTATGAGATGCTAATTTTTGCGTTTGCTACCCCATATTGAAAGAAATAAAATAAGAATATATGAGAGACATATGCATAAACCGTGTTTCAACTACACAACATAGGTTTCATTGTATAGACCGCAAACAAATCACTAATCTAAAACATTAATTACAATGGAATATTCTAGAATTATGCTAGAGAATATATTATTTAATTTAAATATGAAGAGGTACTTTAGTAACTAAGCCCATATACTTCGCCGTCAATCTCTGCTGGGTGATGTGTTACTTTTGCTCTAAAATAAATATATTTCATACAATGTAATCAATGTGTGTGTGTACTGTGTGGGTTTTTAAAGGAGTCTTCTAACATGGTATCTTTGGGTATAAACAGAAGCTTGATGACATCACGGATATGACTTTTGGAGGTCGCTATGTTATTTTCTTGATGTCGCTCTTCTCAATCTACACTGGCCTGATCTATAATGAGTTCTTTTCTCTCCCATTTGAACTCTTTGGTCCCTCTGCATACGAATGTCGTGACCTTTCTTGCAGGTGAACCAAATCCCTTAATTTATTAATTCATATCATGCTTTATACTATTAGAAATTTAGTCACTGTTCTTTTATTTAACCTCTTTTTGATGCAGTGAAGCTACAACAATAGGGCTGATAAAAGTGCGTCGTACTTACCCATTTGGAGTGGATCCTGTATGGCATGGTAGCCGCAGTGAATTACCATTCCTGAACTCGTTGAAAATGAAAATGTCAATTCTTCTTGGAGTTGCTCAAATGAACCTTGGAATTGTAATGAGTTATTGCAATGCTAAATTCTTCAAGAACAACGTAAATGTATGGTAAGTTAGTATGTATTTGAACATTAGCATTTATCATGGGGAATGGGTTTGAAATAATTCCTATGCTGTTTTACACAGTTATTCTCATCTGCAATCATGACTGGATCGTTCTATCACTATGAACTTGTTTATGTATAAAAAATTAATGTGTATATGTAATTTCAATGTATCACTCTTTCAGGTTCCAATTTATCCCCCAGGTGATATTTCTCAACAGTCTATTCGGCTACCTAGCCCTACTTATTATTGTGAAGTGGTGTACGGGCTCTCAAGCTGATTTGTACCACGTAATGATTTATATGTTCCTGAGCCCAACAGATGATTTGGGCGAGAACCAACTCTTTGCGGGCCAGAAAAATCTTCAGGTTGGTTAGCTCCCAAAATCCCCTCTGCCCCAAAATAAACTTTTGAGTGGTGTTTTTCTTTAATGAATAATACTTGCATTCTTTGTTCTGTTGATACCAGCTCACGCTTTTGCTTCTGGCTGTTGTTGCTGTGCCCTGGATGCTGTTACCAAAACCCTTTATTTTAAAGAAGCAACATGAAGCTGTATGGTTGCTTTTATAATTTTGGTTTTTTTATTTGTTCTTTCCTGGAACTTTCATTTTGTTCTTGATCTAATAGTTATGTTACTTCAGAGGCACGGAGATGAATCCTATGCACCACTTCCAAACACAGAAGAGAGCTTGCAAGTGGAGTCAAATCATGATTCCCATGGTCATGAGGAATTTGAGTTCAGTGAAATTTTTGTACATCAACTCATCCACACCATAGAATTTGTACTTGGAGCAGTATCTAATACAGCTTCTTACCTTCGCCTGTGGGCCCTTAGGTATGCCTATAAGTGGCACAAACGATCTATTCTATTAATAATGCTGGACTCCTACAAGAGATACAAGATTGAAACCTCACATGATTTTGTTTATCTATATACCTATAAATTTGTTTTATGTATGTATTAAACTACGATAACGCATTTGGTTTCCTTTTTGTACCAGTCTTGCTCATTCAGAGTTATCAACTGTATTCTACGAGAAGGTTCTGCTTATGGCATGGGGGTATGTTAAGCTTACAAATCTCTGTTGCATTTTCTTTTGATTCCATGATATGATTAAGAAAGGTTGAGTGGTAGCTGATGAACCGAAGGAAATTGTTCAGAACATCTAGGCTATTGCATGATATCTACAAGTAGAAACTCCGTAACTTTTTTTAAAAAAAATTTATTATGTTTCTAAAATTGAAGGATTATGAAAATGGGAGATAATAGGCGAACTGAATGACTGAATGATCTCTCGGTAGGTTCCTTGGTTGTCTGTCGATCCTCATTGTTCATTCTCTAGGATCTATCTGTTTTCCAATAAAGATTCAACTGTAGTTTGACCTGATAATTAATGCGGGGAATGACTGGCAATTGCTCTGTCTAATGTTGCAGGTACAATAATTGGATTATCCTGATAGTAGGTCTCATTGTTTTCATTTTTGCAACCGTTGGAGTGTTGCTTGTCATGGAAACTCTGAGTGCCTTTTTGCACGCGTTGCGACTTCACTGGGTGGAGTATCAAAACAAGTTTTATGAGGGCGATGGTTACAAGTTTCATCCATTCTCGTTCACATTGCTAGATGAAGAGGAGGAGATACTTTAAAGTCACATAAATAAGAACGAGGAGTTATTTAGCTTCGAACATGTATTGATTCTTTCATTTGCTGTAACTAGTCAGTGACTACCCGATTGGTGTCTGCGGTATTGTATATGGTGGATTCGTGGGAGCTTTTTCTTCCAACATCATGCCGTATCTTGTCTATTTATCCGTTGCGGGAATAAATATATTCCAGTTAGGGGAGTAACTTTCTACCAATTAATAGGCAGGTTTGTTTCATAAAAAGCGCGTGTGGCCAAGTGTAATAATTATTACTCCCAAGATAAATTGATATTTTAATGTTTTATATTTTAAAAATAATGTTATATGATGTGATATTGAAAATGACTTCGTACTGTTCAAAAGTAAAGCATATTTGCTGTCATGCTTGCTAGGTATGAAGACGAACTCGTGGCCTACTTTTGCTCCTCGTGGCATTAGAATGAAGTCCACATATACATGATGTTAGGAATAAACGCAATCTCCCTATTTTCATCTATCGGAATGAGCATTAATTTTATAAATACGTTGATACTTTATTTTTAGGGAAATGATATTTATAATATGGTTACGAAATGCAAGAATGACTACCTAGACTTGTTTTCATGGCTTTGTAACTACACTTTTCTCTCGTTATATGAAAATAAAAAATTAACGTGTAACCACATTATTACTACCCCGTCCTTATTTTCATAGTAAAATGATATCTGGAAATATAAATATTAGCCATGCATTTTCTCTTAAAATACTACAAAATAGGATTCTCATAATTGAATTTCGGTAAAAAATATAATTTCTGAAAATCAATTTGCATTGTAAAAACTAAAGTACTAAAGTACGGTATCATTACAAGTTTCATTAAATGAATAAACAGTCATTAAATGAATAGACAGTTAAAACTGATTCATTGCTTTTTACGTTCAACACAAGATTTTGAATGTTAGCATGAGAGAAAGACCCACCTTCAACATCACAAGTGATTTTGTGACGAAGAGCAATTATTGTTTGTTCTCATATAAATAAGGTCCAGAAACTGTTCACAAATGGCGTAACTAATATGCTCCAGCTTTAATACAAGAATATTGGCAACAATTCATGTTTTTTCGCTGATATAAAAGAAACAGCAATAATATTTTATACAGATATTGGGTATACACACTACTGAGCAGTAGTATGAACAGCAGCCACAGTAGAAACCATGGAGTCCACTCCACAGATATTTCGTCCCCTGCAAATCTTGTAGAATCCATTTTCTCCCCAATTCTCTCCCCATGAATTTTTAATAATCCAGTATGGCTTCTCCTTCATTCGAATAGGTGCATAGGCTCCAGAACCATATCCTACTAGTAACACTCCATGGTCCAGACGCCTTGAACATATGTATGGGCATGATACTCCACCCACATATGTCTGCATATATACTGCATTTATGGCCACTGCGTTTGTACCAATTGAAATTTACAAGAGTTAATACCCAATGTTGAATTTGATATTAATAACTGAACAAAAGAAACTCTAAATAATTGTTCGGAGTTAATTTAGAGTAGTAGAACTGACCTGCAAGAGGGCCATTTTTGACAAGATTGGCAGCAATCTGGTTTTCATCGAGTGAAACAACACTGAAATTTGCCACTGATGCAGCAATCTTTTCCTTGTCAAACTTGCATGTTCCGCGGTCAGTACCGGAATAAGGATAGTCTTCCTCTCGCATGACCCCACCAGATTTTAAAATGTACTCAAAAGCACTATTCATCAATCCACCGTTGCACCCGGAGTCGCAAGAACCCGGCTCATCTGGATCACACTGCACATGAGAGTAGGTCCAAACCAATTTAGACAACATAAATAATAAATATGAGGAAAAATTCCTAAAATCCCAAAATAGTAAATGACACTCTTTCCCCTTGCTGTCTGAAATCTATTCTATCCAATTAAAAGAATTCACTTCACATGTGAAACTAAAATAATACTTCAACTTAGCATGCTAAATTTGCTTTTCATTTTCTTAAGGTATCATTCGCACACAATGACACTAAATGCTATTTTGTTACTTATAATTCCAGAACGATTAATAGGTTTCAAAAACTACAACGACACCGTCAAATGCAGTCCCTTAAATTCACACAACAGTTACATGTTGTCTTTAACAAACATAGTTGGGCCAAGGTTAAGTCAGCCTCTCTAACGAACAAACTTTTTTACCCAACAAAAAAAAAGTTCAAATATTTTTTTTATAAAAAAGACTCTTAATATTCTTAAAAATAAAATCGACAAAATCTTATATAAATTAAATAAAAAAGGCACATCTATTATCATAGTAATAAAATTCATGAATGAATAATAAGTACATTAATTACTCACTAATAGCAAAGAGAAAAGGAAAAACCTGATGATCACAATCGACTAGCTGCTGCTCGCTAAGGCTGACAAGTTCTCCGGTAGAGAGGAAGTGAGCACCTTCAAGTGCCCCAGTTGTGCTGAAGCTCCAACACGACCCACAAGAACCCTAATTCATAATCCCACACAAAATCAAAATAAACGAAATAAAAAAATAAAATAAAAAAAAATAATAATAATATTTAGAAACAATGAATACCTGATTCTTAACAGCGGTAACCGCTCCACGGTCTCTCCAATCAAAATCAGCAGGAAGATTATCGGTAGGAAGAATAGGAGCAGTATTTGCATCAGAAGGCAACCTCAACCCACGCAATCCCAAAACGCTATTCCGAAACTCACGCGGAGTCAGATCAGAGAACCGAGTAACACCATGAACAGCCGAAGGGTCCATTAACTGGTGCCTCTTAGCACGGCGCATGTTAGCCTTAAAGACATTGAATCTGTAATCGTGCTCATCCTTGGTAGAATACACCTTCCCGAACCTATGTTTGAATTCCATAAAGTGATGCTCTGCTCCCAACCTAACTCCTCCGTCGTCGACCACCTGACGGATTATCGGATCTTCTTCGCCGGTCTCCGATGAGAATACCGTGACGGAGAAGAGGATGAAAATAAGAATGAGAAATAAAGTCCGATGATCCATGACAAGAGGAGTATGAATGAAGCAAAGAGTTAGGAAGTATTAAGAATGAAGCAAAGAGTTAGGAAGTATTAAGAATGAAGCAAAGAGTTAGGAAGTGGTGAGTCTATTCTTAAATAAAGGTTACGGTTACGCTAAGCAAGGAATTTCACTGTTTTCTTAACAAAATTGAACTGAGTACCCGCCAGCGATTACTTAGGAGAAAGGTTAGGTTTTATGACACGTGTATTTGCCTTTCCATTCAGATTTGAATGACGGTTAGAAGAAGAAACTGGTAGTTACGAATTTCATTCTTTTGGATGATGTGAAGAAAAGCCCAATAGCTCTCCTTTATATATATATATATATATCAAACTATACTATATTATACATACATGTATTAAATTATACTCTACTATACATATACTAAGTTATACCATAAATATATTAAATTATACATATTATTCGTAGTATATTATATAATAAAATAAATTATTTATTAATTTTTTCATTCTACACTGCAATGTGGTATATATAGTCGTTAGGGATAGAAATATCAAATTATCATATAAGAAACAAAAGTTGGTCGGACATAAATTTTGATTGTTATGTGATTCCACTATTCCTCCTACTGTGTGGGATCTTCAAAGAGAGAAACCTTTGCTCCTACTTATGTGATCCTCAAAAAATGCATGATCCTCAATCATTACCTCCTCAAACTCAAGTTGAACATAATTCTTTTGATGCTCTTGTCCCTCTGGTTGCATCTTTGTGTTCTTCCTTCAATATTGAACAACAAATAATCTCCTGTGAAATTGTGTAGGAGGTCACACTCAATAATATTCTACAGAATTTTTTTATTTTTATGTTCATAAAAAATTGAATGAAAAGTGAAAAAAAAAAATTGATCTAAAAAAATTCATTATTCATAAATTTTTTATAATTATATTTCAAATCAAAAAATTTAAAAATAAAATATTTTCGATAAATTATTTTTATTCAAAAAATTTAGTTTTTAAATTTTTCAGTAATTTTATTGTGTACTAAAAATAATTACGAAAATATAATTTTCAACATTTTAAATACACAATACAACTACAGAAAAATTCAAAAACTAAATCTCCTATTCAAGTTTAGAGAAAAAAAATTTCATTATCGAAAATTTTGAAATTTATCCTCAATTATCTGAATTTATTGTTATTTTCCCTACTTCATAAAGATATTTTTAAAAATTAAGGGACAAAAATTATGAATGAGGGTATATGCATAATTGAGGGGTATAAGATCCAATTTTGGTAGACTGTTAGGTTAAGTTGGCCCAAAAAGCAATTACTAAACCCACTACTCCCTGCAATTCTGAAAGTTGATAGCAAAACATAATATCTTCCGTGCTGTCTCTCCATTGCAATTCTCTGTCGTTGTGACAAAAAGGGGCAAATATTGGCGCTGTTCATTTTCTGCAATTTTCTGGGGATTTCATCACCTCTGCTTCTATTGGGTATGTTTACAATCCACCCAATTATTTTTGCCCTTCAAGTATCTCTATTTCCTTACAAACATATCTATGTGTCGTCAATGTTGTTTTGAAGCCAATCAAGACATATAATAATAATATAACCTATAAAAGAGCCAAAGCGTTCAGGTCAGCAACTCGACCTTCGCCTACTTCGGAAGGATCCAATGAAAGTTGGCCCAATTGCTTGAACATAGAACCTTTGTATCCGAGAGTAGACCTGTCATTCAAGAGCAAATTACTTGACTATCAGCCCAAGGATCAGGGCAACCTCTTGGATATCTCGCTTCTTGGCCGCTCTTTACACTGTCCCACCATTTGGTGGTGTGCAGATAAGATATATCCGGGGAAGCGCCTTGATAAGTATGCTATCCTTGGCGACGATATTTGTATCGCCGACTCAAAGGTCGCAGAAGTCTACCTATCTACACTTAAGGATTTAGGTGTTACTATATCACTTCCTAAGTCTTTAAGAGTTGTACCCGTACGGAATATATCTGTTTCTCAGTATGATCTCTATCATCATCTCTATTCCCTTTATCCACTCTCCTATCCTACCTAGGTCTATTAATTTCTCTATCAATTCCATTACCTTATCCTTACCCATGAGGTTCCAACATTTGATCCTTAATTGCAAAAGCTGTTTTCTGATTTTTTTATGCCAACTTCAATTCATAAAATGATTTTCATGTCTAGAAAAATCATAAACTTCTACTCATCAGTTTTAAATGAAAAATGCCAGGAATGTGGCTCATATCCTTTCTGTCATTTCAAATTGGACTTCATTTAAATAGAGCCACAGGCTTGTAGCCTTACTTTGTAGTTTTCAAGACAACTTTAGCAGAAATAATGTTTCCTTAAGACACTCTGAATTCCAATACTTTGTCCACTTTGAATTTAATATAAGAGGAACATACTTTTGTAATGTTCACCGAAATCAAACCTGCACTTATAATTTCACATGGGATTATTTTTGGGCATCCTTTTGTTATGATCCATCCATTTTGTATGTTATATTCTTTAAAACAGAAAATTATTTTCCAAATAATGGCCAACCTCGGTACCAACAAATATATATTTCAGGTGGCGGACAATGCTGTACATTGCAAGCATCCCTGGTTTACTTGTTGGTCTGGGTATGCAATTGGCTGTTGATAGCCCACGTTGGCTTTGTCTAGAAAACTATTGTATGAAAAATCAGAGTAGAACTTCATACAAAGATGAGTGACCCACTTTGTAGTAGAAGTTTATGGTCCTCATCAGTTCTGAAAAATGACTTGATTCATTGTCGTTCCATTAAAAAAAAATTGAACTTCTCGAAGTGATACCAATCAAGTCACAAGTTTAAGACAATCCAACGAAATGTATGCTAAAATATTTTGTATGAAGAACATAAGTACTATAAAACCCTTTGACAAATATATTGACCTGATTTTACAACTACGATGATCAATACAAAACAAAGGATGAGCTATGATTTCTGTGATTGAGTCATAGACTTCTTGAGTTTCCGAAGAGCACAGAAATTAGACATATATGATACAGCTCAGCCAAATTTTTGCAAATCTTTTGCACAAGTTATGAATAGTAACAGATTGCTTCAGAGCTTTGTTATACTATTGATTTATGGATTAAGCAGTTCTATAACATTGATATACCAATATTTTTATTTTTCTTGTGACTGTGATGTGATGAGCATCACCTATCAATGTTGTGAATTTGTGCTTACAAAACAAATTATTGTTTGTTTAGGACAAAATTTATTGCAATATGAAAAATGAGATGTCTTTTCACTATGCCTGGACTAGCTTCATTAACTATATAGTCCTTGAGTTGAGTTAGCTTATTGATGATAGTTTGTGTGTATAGCGTTGCAGATGGAGGGTAGGCTGGCTGAAGAACTTTATGCTGAAAGCTTACAACTCTCAAAATTAGAATTAAGTTCAAACCATACTCATAGTCACGAAGATAAGTTAAACGGTAATAAGATTCTCTGTATGGGTGAATGATATGGAAAATCTATTACTGAATGCATTAAATGGTTTATTTTTTTGTCTATATACCATAAAAGGGTGTAGTTTTATGTAAAAACTATTGAAGTTGGTTTGGTTTGGTTTAGCCGAAAAAAGCAATAAAAGGATATATCTTTGTTTTGAACTCTGCAATTTCCAGTGTTTGATAAAATATTGAAGTTGGTTAATTATTTTTCAGTATGTTGCTATAAGGCATCTAATTGTATGTAATGCTTTCAGATTGTGATGGAGATAATTTGAGCCTTGATGATTCTTTGTGGGATGATTCTGATGACAAGGTGAATAACTCATCAGATTTGGACAGGGAGTGGCAGCGGAGGCATGACCAGTTTCATACGGTATTTTAACAATTTAGAATTTTCCTTATTTTAGTTTTTAATTTCTTACTTCTATAAAAGGATTAGCTACTAATTTTCATTCTTCATACCCTTTAGATTGGGTATCGAGATGGTCTTATAGCTGGGAAGGAAGCTTCTGCACAGGAGGGATTCAATATCGGTTTTAAACAATCAGTCCATGCTGGTTATAGCTGGGGTGTTGTAAGAGGTGTAGCCAGGTATTCTTAGAGGGAATACATAAAGATGATTATGCAGTTTAATTGAATTCGATACTTTTACTGGCTCACTAATTTATTTATTTTCTTTTCCCCTTTTGCTTCCTGTGAAGTGCTTTTGCTCACCTTCCTGATCAGTTAAAAGAAAAGTTGGTTGAAATACTAGAAAAGAGAAATGAATTCCAAGGGCTGTATGAATCAGTGCAGTCTTTGTCGACAACAGATGCCCTTAGGTTGTTTCATGAAGACATCAAAGCACAAGAAGCTTCGGAACAAGAAACTTCACACAACTCTCTGACAAATTATCGTGGACAACTTGAATCTCTGATTTCTGATACTCCTGCCATTGACAGTCATTTACCTGAACCGAAATAAATGGTGATATGTTGTTGTATGTAAAACACTTTAGGAATGGTAAGGGCTTCTTGGTGGAAAATATCACACATTTGCATGATTGTAAAAACTGATAAGTTGTTGTAATTGAGTTCCTTCCAAAAACTTTTTTTTGGTAATTATTTTTTTCTTGGCACAGAATTGTAATTAATCTTAAATAGTTGAATCAAAATGTGTTGTTTGTTCCTTCTTTCTGTATACTTAATTGTAGTCTGTCCCCATCAGTAGGAGCTTGATAATCATCACATCAAGCTCTTTATCATGAATTAATATTTTGACTTGTAGAAAGAAAAGTTTTGTTATTTATTGATCTCTACATATATTAAGTCGCTACAGTTTATAATTTCTAGCTGCACATATGTGTGAACTACCTACCTATCAGAATCTGAGTAACAAAAGCTGAATATTGTTATATTTTTCATTTTTACTTGCTATAGATTCTCCCTTTCGTTACAAAATCTTAAAACTGTTCACTGGAATTTATCATACAGCAATTCACAAGTCGTAGTTCAGTATTTCTATTAGGTTTTTTTTTTTTTTTTTTTTTTTTT
>JBBPBS010001017.1:15216493-15249494 GCA_037974835.1 Cicer judaicum
TTTTTTTTATGAACGATTGAAGAAAAATAAAAACAAAAGTTTATAAAGCATAGGTTAGCTATGCTTCTACATGATTCAAACAAATAGAATAAATTAACAGATCTAGAGCATGAGTGCCCCTTGTATATTAAAACATGAAAGCACTTGTGCATCAACACAGAAAAAAAACCCAGAATACATCAAACAAATTGGTGGAGAAAATCCACCAATCTTAGTGGAAACCACACAATCTCATTCTTATGTTTCTGTTTCCATGTAAAGAATCCTTCAAGCCGAATTTTCTTCATGCTTCAGAAAGGAGATGTAGAACAAGTTACTTGTTGTAATAGGCTTGCAGATTGCTCCTGAAGATTGGCTTTCTCTTGGTTTCTTACTCCTCTGTTACCTGTGCAAGATAGCACTTCCAAAAAAGAATAAGGCCTCTTTTTTTTTACTCTCAACAGCATATATTAGCTACAAGCTTGAATAGGTCTTGCATGAGAAAATGATGAATTGCTTCTCTTATAAGTTTCGCATTGCGATGTTGACATTACTGTTTCAAAAGCTTCAACAAGCAATGCAACCTTCTTTTTCCCAGCTGGAGCAAGTTTTGTGACAGCTTGTCTGAGTGAAAAATCAAGCATCCATTCCTCTGCAATTTTTCTATCATCCATACTTTGATGCTTCAGTTCAACCCTCTCTGGTTCTGAATCAGGTGCCAAGGACAGGAAATTTGGCTTTCTTGGGTTGATCTTTCTCATTTCCTTAACATCTTGCATAGATCTCTTGTTCTTAGCTGGCCACTGCCAATTATTGTTTGTGTTCCACTTTTCACCACATATGCAGCTTATGGTTTGGAACTTAGTGTCTGTAACTTGATCTTCCTCTAGTAATTCCTTGTCCTGAACAATAATGATACTCTCTTCAGGCACATCAGATGAGGGAATTTGGTTCCTTTGGCCAATTTCTTTGTCGTTATTCTCTAGTTTTGTCTTGCTGTCTTCACGGCTCTCCTCAACCTTGCAGATTCCACAGATCTTGTGACCTTCATTATTGTCAATTGTATCTTCATCAAGTACCATCAAGGTGCAACTGGCCTCGGTATCCACGCACTTTTCAATTCCTCTATCATTATCTCTTGTGTTTGTCAGATGCCCAAATTCTTTATGGTTGACTAAACAAATTTGTTCCTTATCCCACTCCATATCACCTTGGGAATCAGAATAATCCAATTCGGTAGTCTCCATGTATTCCTCATCATAGCCAACCTTGTGGGAGTAGCTTCCTACACATATTTCTTCATGAAACCATCTAGGTGAATGGTTTTTGTCTACATCTTCAGCGCATGGTTTTTGGTGAAAGCTTTCCTTGGTATCTGCTTCAATTTCAGAAGTGTCAAAATAGTGTTTGAATTCCACCTTTGGATTGATCTCAAACTTGGTGAGATCACAAGGCACACATAGAGTCAGATTTTCCTCTTCTGCTGTGTTGTCATTCCCCTCCACAACAAACTTGATACCTTCTTGATCCTCAAGATGTTTGACAGTGTCAGATCTTCCCATTTTGTATGCTTTTCCCCTTTCCTTGTCACAGACTTCAATAACAAAATCCATACCAATTTTCTGTATCAAGGGAATGATTATTGGATTACGCCTATCAGCTTCATCGCATGCAGGTATTCCATCAAAGACAATCTGCTCAATATCAAAGTCCTTTCTTGTCTCACAATGCACCTTCAATCTTTGAGGAGCTTCTATCTTTTTACTTTTCAAAAGGCACCTCCTTGTTGACATGATGTGATTAAATTGAGGCAAAGGATCATGGTGATTGCCGTTGAGAGAACAATATGTATATGGGCAAACCTTTATGATCAAAGCTCCCTTGGACTCGCTACCCCCAAGATTATGCACAAGGTATGCAGGGTACTTGGAATCCTTCAAAATTGAAGAGCAGGTTGCTCTGTCTGGTGTGTTAATATCCGCACGCAACACTGCCATGGTAGATTTTGTCGGACAAGTTGTACTTGGCTTAAAACTAAGAGTCTTTGTTAATGTTCTGACCAAATTCACACTAGATGATCTTGACATAGATTTTGCAGTTTTTTTGTTAGAAACAGAACTTGGTTTTGAATCTTTCAGAGAAACTTTTTGTGGTAGATTCTTACCATCTGAGCCACATTGAAGACTCACCGGCAAAAGATCATTTTTGGCATCTGAACTGCTGGTGGGCTTCATGTAATTGGGTGACCTTCTAACCAAAGGCTTATTATGCTTTTGTGGGGTTGCTGCAATGGTTGGAATATGAAGAGGTAACAACTTTATTGATTGAGATAAGCTGTTCCTTAGAGGTAGTGATTGAAGAGTCTCCAAACCCAAAAGCTTAATTGAACTCGACATTTTCATTTTCTTCATCTCATCATTTCCTATGCTGGTATCATCTTGGCGCTGAGAATAAGCTAGCTTCAGGTTTGCCACATTCTTGTCAGATCGGACATGATCAACTTGGATGCCAAGCTTACTGCAGCCTTTTCTTCGGACCATATTTAAACGAAAATCACAATTATAATAAGTAGGATTTTGGAATTGAAATTGGTTTGATCACAAAAATAAGAAGAAACATTCTTGTGGTTTTGCTTGCCTAGGAAGGAAGTTCACATTACAAAGAGAAGAGGCAATGAAACCAAAACAACCAACAATATTCTCCCTTCTTGGAATAGTCTGCATTTGTTTTCTTTTTGGTTATTCTCAATTGTTGTTTTGAACATGATGAAATTTGAATGAAAGCTGATATGTTTCATTCTGACGTGTACTGACATGAAAGGGTTTAGGGACCCTTTCTGCTTGAGAGTTATTAGTATTTGTAACATGGGAATACTCCATTTGCTTGTGACTTGTTTCTTATATTTAAAACATGATATTGTTGCTATTATTTTGATTCCACAACTCATCAATCTCCAAATGACCGAATTACCCTCTTGATTTGGATAACAAAGACATGTCCTTGAGGCCTTAATTCTAGGTGATAATAGATTATATACATTTTCTACTTACTTTGGTATACTTTTGTTTAATGACAATCAAGTTCTATTAAGGCAACCCTTTGGTTCATGAAATTTCTTCAACTGTTTTTTCCTTCCACTCAATTGTTCAATAATGTTTTTTTTTAGTTAAGGAAATTGCTTAATATTCTTGTTACATACATAAAATAGATACTACATAGCTCTAAAGTGTAGATTTATAATTATTTTGTAGTAATGGCAAGTAACTTATCGAATAGCAATTGAAATTTTGAATGTAAGCCAAGTTTCCTACCAAGAATAATTATAATAGCTCTTTTACAGAAATACTTCAATGATAATAAGTTGAAGAAAAATTATTCCATCAATTGGTTTTACTTATCGATAAATTGTTTCTTTGGAAAATTATTGCCTAAAAATCCAATGATTGGCATTGTTTAACGCTTTGTACAACTGTTTGCGAACATGAAATATTCATACAAATAATTGAATATATATATAATGGTAAAATAACATGAACGTTGATTCCTATGCTACCATAAATCAATCTTTCTTTAATATGGTGGTGATACAAAAATATTTATTGGCATGAAACAACAGAACAAAGTCCGGGGAGTTATTATACAATTGGATGCTATATTTAGAATAAATAAAATATATTTTTAATAAATTTTTTCAATGATTCAAATTATATAAATAAATTAAGGGTTAAATATGTTTTTATTCTTTATAAAATCACAATATTTCGAATATAGTCTCTAAAAAATGTATAGCCACTCGTGGTCCTTGTTTTGGACATTTTTATATAAAAGTGGATTTTATAGTCCTTTAAAATATTCAATTTAAAAAACAAAATAGAAATAAAAAAATGAATTTTTAAGAGTCTAAATTTGAAAGATTATAATTTACAAGAACTAAAAAGATTAATTTCTAGTATAAAACTTGTTTGCAAATACAACCAATCAAAATATGCCAAATTTTAATAACTAACCTAAAAATGTGACATTATTGATTAATTTGATGCGCATATGTAAAAAAAGTTCACCGATACATAAAAATTATATATATATATATATATATATATATATATATATATATATATATATATAATCCTTAATATAATACAACAGTATGCTTAAAAAAATTAAACCACGGTTGAATTGATTAAACATAGGTTGTGTTTGTTTCATAGATTCTAGAGATATTATCGGGAATTCAGGGATTGGAATTAAAATTCCCATGTTTGTTACAAGAGAATGAAAAATTGTTCCCAATAAATATTTATATGGTCAATTCCCACACGTTGATCCCTTCTAATAGACAATAGTGGCAGGAAACTTTATATTCCCATGTAAGTGGAATAATTTTTTGTACAAAATACCCACCCTACCCACTTTCTATATACAATCTTGCCTATACCCAAACACTTTTCTTTTAAAATTCATTCCTATGAGAGTTATGTCTGAGAAAATTATTAGTGTGATTTATTTTTTATAATATCAAACAAACGCCCCTTTAATGTCTATATTTAATTTTTAAACGAAGTCATTATTCTAATAGTTTTTTTCATTTAATTATTCTAATAGTTACTATCAGAGTAATTTGATAATTTCTTTTTCAACGTACACAAAGTAAAGTCAACGAAAAAATTTAACTTTAAAAGCACTTGAACTATTTCATTCATGGAAAAAAAAGGAAGAAAAGCAATGAAAAATTATAAGTCAAATGAGAACTCCTAGTTGTTTAGTTTTTATTATTTTGCTCCATGCTTCCTAGTTTGTGGCCATGGACTTTTCATTGTTGGGCTTAACCCAACCTTGCTAGTAATTATAATTAGATATAAATATTTCTGTTGAAACTGATTTGAGATAATATTTCTGTTGAAACTGATTTGAGAAAATTTTAATCAAATTAGGCTTTCATGTATAGAAAAGAGAAATATATCATTTCTTCAATTTTTCAAAAGAAAAATTTGACCTCTACTATAGTCTTACCTGACTCAACATAACATCCAGTAAAAAAAAAAAACGACATATTGGGATCTAAACATGATCTGTAAAGAACTACGGATTTTAAATTCATGAAATATTTACTTATTGACATGAAATTCCATATCAGATGAAACATCATATTTATATAAAAAGCTTTTGAAAATAAATGAATGAAGTAAATGGAAAATAACTCCGGTTTAACATTTCTGTTAACACAATTCATTCATGCATGTATGATTGATCAATTCAATTATATATATAACTTTTTTATTCTCTAAATTAAAATTCAAAAACCACAATGTTGAACAAATCTCACAAATTCGTAATTGTTAATTGAAATATATATATATATTATATAAACAATAAAAAGCAACAAATTATAGAACATTTTTTTTAATAAAAAAGGAAAATGTTGTTCATAGTGAAAAATAAAATCAAGAGAACAAAACAAGTAGCATGTTTGGTTTGTTGATACCCTCATTTCTCATTTTTTTCAGCAACAACCTGGAAGTGATATTTTCCATCCAATAAAAAATAGGCATTTAAGTATTTGTGATGTTTAGTGAGTTTATTCTTTGCGAGAAATAACATTGGTGAAAAAAAAAGTTGAAGAAAAGAAATCTTTTATTAATCAAAATGGTATTAACAACCATTTTTACAACTGTACCGAGAAAAATAAAACTCGGTATCTGAAAATAATTACAAGCTAAGCTCTTACTAAGGAGCTGCAAGTATTATACAAGAAATTAATTAAGAGAAAAGTAAAAGATATTAGTGTAATGTAATTTAGGCTCCATCTTTAGCCAAAACCTTACTAATAGCAACAGCAATGTTGCACAATTGACGAAAGGCTACACTTTGTTTAGAGAGAACATCATCATCACCAGGTATGGAAGCATCACATGTATCAATTGCAGCCAATGCTGCTTGCAACCATAATTGAACATCATGTTTGGAATTACCCAAAATAGCTGCCACGGTATCCTCGAGTTGACCTTCGGCGTCCAATAAAGTCTCTTTGCAATCAGCCAAACCTTGTTGAATTCCAGGGTCCAAATCTGGATCGTCGATCATCATCTTCACGTCTGTTAATATCCCAGACGCATTCGAAGCGGCCACCTTTAGTGATATCATTGCCAGATCTTGTAGGATTGCATGTTCGCTTGTTGGTTCGGACAAAAGGACCTCCAAACATAGATCCTTGTTGGGTGTTTGATCACATACTTTGTTGATTAGGTCACTGCTTTTGCCTTTTTGAGGAAAAAGGCCATTCCCTTTATGAGTAAAAAGGTTTTCAGGAAAAATGTCATTGTCTTTGTTTTCTATTGCAATGGCAATTTGGTTATGTAGTAAAATGATGTAGATAGCCAAGAGATATAAGTATTTTGTAGTAACAACTTCCATTTTTTTGTTATATGTTACTTTAGTTTAATTATGTGAAACTAATTCACGTTTGTGTTTATAAAGTAGTGTAAGAAAACCCAATAGAGGGCTAAAAAATGGTTTGTAATGGGAGAGATGCGGTTGGCCTCAATTTTATTGGATGGTTACCCTTTATTGTTGTTCCTAAAATAAGAATGTTAATTTAAGGATAGATAGATAGTTCAAGTTTACCAAAAAAAAAAAGATGAAACACTTAGACACATTATGCAAAAGTAGACTTGTTTTGAACACTCGTGGATTTTCTATTTTTGGCTTAACTACCCTACAATTTGTGGTGCTTCTCCTTTTTTCAGCTTGACTTAGATCGGTATGGTCACATGTTTGTAATCCCTAATTTAAGAGACATACATTTTTTTGCTGTTAAAGCATAGATTAGAGTGCAAATTAGAATAGCAATACTTAGTAACCATTAGAGTAGTTAAAATAGTTAGTTATTTTTTTTAGTTAATTAGAGAAATAATTAGAAGGTTAGTATACATTAACCAATATAAATATAACTATCTTCGTCTATTTCTCTCAACTCTTATATTTTTTATATAGTATAATATTATCGTCTTGGTTGTAATTTCGCGTTTTGCTACATTCGTCAGTCACTGTCACATAAATAATTTCCACCGCTTTTTTATGTCACATAATTGTCATCTCAATTATGCATCACTCTAATAAATTTATTAAATAAAAAATTTAAAAAATAAAAAAAGCTTGAGAGACTAACTTATGCACTATATTTTAACTATTTCAGTATATATATCTATATCTATACATACATATGTGTACTTAAAATTATGTTTTACTTTTTTTTAGATGAATCGAAGTTGATGTATTACTAATAAATTCGACTAGAATCATATAAACTCACAACAACAACAACAATAATAATAATAATAATAATAATAATAATAATAATATAAATACTAATAATAATAATAATAGTTTGAATATATAATAAATTATTTCTATAGTATATTTGAAAATTAACATATTTTGTTATTATCAAATTAAATCACCAAATTATAAATTTTATCTTTTTGATTTATTTTGAAATAATATTTTTTATTATGATTTAAATTAAAACTATTATTATAATTTCAATTATAAAAATAATTTATTTAATTATTGAAGTCAAAATTAAATAAATAAATGTAATAAAATTCTTAATTTATTCAATTTTAATAAATATTATATTAATGTTCATTTTGACAAATTAAAAAAAATTATTGATATACATTTTTTTTTTAATAGCACCATAAAACTTGTCATATTATAAACATATATAATATACATTGTTAATATATTCTGTGATTATATTATATTTATGTCATAATTTGTTGTTTGTAGGGAAAATGACGTTAACTTCCCCTAAGTTCAGGGCAAATGTAACCCCACCCCTCTATTTTTTTAGTTATCACAATTCACAAACCTCCCCTAATATATATTGAACGATTAAATGATTTCGTTTGTGCTTTGAGTGCATAGTTATTAAATTTAATTTTTACACAAACTATGGATACATTTTTACTATGAACACATCATAGTAAATAATAAACTCTTTCAAACGCTTTAACCAGTGGTTAAATTATTGGATAAATTCAAAATAAACTCTTTCAAAATTGCATTGATCCGGCAAAAAAACTGAAAAAAATCAAAGAGTATCCCAACAACTTTTGTATACGGGTGAGAGATTGAAACAGTTCCTGCATGATTCTTACATCTTCCATCCAATCTTATCCTACCATAATTTCATATCCTACCATATATAAACCCTATACATATCTATTAAGTTATATATAAACTTGTAGCCAAAAAAAGTTATATATAAAAAAAAGAAAGAAATTTATATTCTTTTCTGGACTGCAAGAAGTAGTACAACAAAAATAGGAGAAATGAGAAAAAGAATATACAGCAAAACCTGATTCATTGAACTTTCTTGAGCAGCCACATCATCTTTAAGGGGGTAGTTTGATTTCTTTTCTATAAATGCATCAAAATAATTCTGGTAGAATGTGTTCTTTGAATAACGTGAAGATCCTGTCCTCACCTTCATCATTTCCATAGCCTGCAGGAGTTCAAAAAATTAATCTATATCATAGGTAATCAGATAAATATATTTACTTGTAATTTATTATTCAAAACAATATTCAATTTTTCTTTTATAAGCAAAGAAGAATCATTATTATGTAAAGTAACAAAGCTTAAGCAGTAGGTGTGCAGAAGCATGCAATGCAGAGCTAGATTCAAACATGTTTAGATGCAGGAAAAAAATATTCGATTTTCCTTTCTAGAAATTCTATATTTTTACTTTTGATATTTTGCAAAGTGAAATTGGATAATGGATGTCAACTTACAAGCTTTCATGTAAAAAATTATATGAAATATTAATTTCAAAGGAATCAACAATTGTAAAATTTCCTATTAATTATGTGTTATATTGTTAACACGCTTACACTTTATCTTCTTAAAAGGTTATGATCCATTTGTAAATAAATATTTTTCTCACTAAAACTATATGTATGTTCCATCACATTTATTTTGTAATGATATCATTTTATTTGCTAATTTTCAAAATATTATGACTTTTCCATCTTTTATATCAAAAACTAACTTTAATTTAATTTAATTTTACCCTGTAATGCAGAGGTGCTATACTAATACTGGACAAAGACAATCACATTTTTTCTTTAAATAAAGAAGAGTTTGATCAGTATGCACTAACAATATACAAAATTTCTATTTGTGTATCCAATGACATCTCACCAAAATGTAATTACTTTAGTATATGATTGAATACACATGTAAAATTGTTTTATGCATGATCATTGAACTCAATAAAGAAAAAGTCCGGTTGCACAGTTAGTATTTAGCAAATCATTTACATAAATTCCTAAACTCAAAGGCCACCAGAAAAATTACCTGAAAGCTGTACATGAACTGTCTTGCTTTCTTGCCGACTTTAGGACTTGGGTGAGATTGAAGCTTTTCATACATACTTTTAGCTTCATTGTGCCTGTCAATCATCAAAATAAGTTTGAAAACTATTTTTATCAAGATGGAAAAAAAAAACAGACCATTAATAATAAGCAAAACACCTACACTTTAAAGTCAAAGAGGTCAGGGGTGTTCAAATAAACCAAAGAACCGAAACAAACTGGTTTATAACCGAAGCAATTCATAAAATTGAAAACCAAACTGTATTTACAAAACAATTTGTTAACCGAACTCCTTTTTAAAATTTAGAATTGAACTGGAACTGAACATTGAGCCATAACTTAGACTTAATTCAAAACCCAAATTAAATCTAACAAAATCTAAAATCAGAATCCTAAATAAGAGGCTATAATACTATGGGAGTTAATGAACAAAGATAAACGTCTTCAAAGGTTTAGTCCAATTGTTTGGGTTGAGACACTAAAGGAGTATTAAGGAGGGCAGGAGTTCGATCTCTACAACATTTCTCCCTCCCCACTAACAATTGCCTACAAAAAAAGTGAAGAAAGATAAATGTATTTCAATCCGAATTTCTAAATTAAGCTTGATTGAGATAACTTCTAACAATTTTGCAGACCACAAGACAATGTAAGAATGTAAGATAAACCTATTGAACCAAATACAACGCAATTTTATGACCTGGTTTAATAACTACTCAATTGTTTAACCTTTAGGCATTGTAGCTAGCTTTGGGACAAAACACAGTTGTGAACATATCACGGTGCACAAACCTGAAATGACAACCTTGCATATGCATATTAAGGAGTCTTGAATTCTATGCAGAACACAACATGGTAAATTCCATGACAATTTTAGATATGTTAAGAACTTTGCAATCATACCTACTGAGAGAGTCTTGACAAATAGACCACTGTAAAGCAGCTAATCCATGTAGCTCACTCTGCACAGAGACATGTTCAATCTCATACAAATATTCCTCCATATATGTGTTTTCCTAGTTTTCTTGCAAGAGTATATATGTCATGACATTCAAAAGTTCAAATATTAAACATAATGTAATGCTCAATAAAGTTTACCTTCAAGGGTAATTTGTCCATAACCGTCTCATAGTAGGGTAATGCTTCCTTCAGTTTTCCCGCATTCATTAACAAGTCACCATCTTTCAATACCTATAAATGTTATATACAATTCATGAATACTAATTAAACTAGCAATAGCAATTATCTTGTGCTGTGCACAATATTTTTTAAATTAAAAAATATAACTGAAAAAAAGTTAGAGGCTGATTAGGCTAATGCTCTTCTAACAATAGGAAAAGGATTAGAGGCTTGAATGTTTTCAAAAACACTAGTAATCATAATTGATAGGATAAAACCTTGGATATAATTTATTATCATTAAAAATTTCAAATTCGATCCTTAGTTGTTATAATTATCAAATGAAGATTGCATATGTGAGACATATAATGAGTGTCACCACCTTCTATTAAAAACTGAAACTCTCATTAAATATATAAGGGTGGATTAAAATTACAATGCTATACAGAAATTTGATAAAGCATTTGGAAGTTACGGTATCCTACTACCTAATTCTCATTTTTATCAAAATCCCACCTTCCCCACCCTGGAGTCTTTCAATCACAATCAATGTTCTGCACTGAAGGTTTTAGTACCATACCAATTAAGAAAGCATGACTGAATGTATTAACCACTAATAATGAGTACGGCCGGAGTTCTATAAGGAATCCAAGACTGTTAATGTTACATCAAGATTTAATTAATTCAAACATTAAAGACATGGCCAAGACTGTCAGTGTTACATCAAGATTGAATTAATTCAAACATTAAAGACATATATTACAAAATTGGCATTTTGAAGTTGTTTGATTTGATATGGCCAGGCAAAAAAGAATTGGAAAAACAAGCCTGTCTGCTTAAAAGCTTAAAATAATAGTCAATTTTTATGAACACTTATGGATCATTTTAGGAATAACAGGTAAGTTGAATGTCTATCTAATGATATATCACATTCTATATCAAACCAAGTGATTATCTTCACTTCAATAAGCCAAGAAACTTATTCAGCTTGAGCCATCGATTTCTTTTTCCTATTAGCATTTTCTGTCAATTATTAATGATATCCTATAGTCAATAATCTAAGATCGAAAAATATACTCACATGCATTCAAATTTATCTCTATTCATACAAATATTGCAAGGAAGAAAAAAACACCAACATGCTTAAAAGAAGGAAATGATGGCAGTAATATTTTAGAATACCAAAAGAAATGCTTACCTCCTCGCACTCAGATTTTAGCTTTGGATCAATATTTAATCCAAATTTCTTCTTGTAAGCAACAAGCATCTGCTTTGTGCGTGCTTCTTTCTTAGCTTTTTCTTCTTCAGTCTCTAAAATCTCTCCAGGATTTATAACTCTTCCACCTCCAAACTGGATGATAGGTAAAAAAAAAGGGGTTAATTTGAAATGAATATCATATCACAAACAAGTGGACTTTGTAGGTCCATTTTGCAAGATGTTTTGGCAAATACTAAATACCGTACTGTTTTTGAAATATTGCCAGGTCTAGGAAATACACCCCATGTAGAAACTTTTGGCTTGTAAAGTTCTGATTCATCTTCATTAGTTTGTTCAGGTTGTGTAGATGTTGCATCATCAGCAAACCTGTTTGCGTCTCCGACGATAAACTCCACCTCAGGCAAGTCGTCATCTGAGAAAGAGTCTGAAATAGGAACAAGTCCAGGTGGCAATCCCCTTGTCTTCTTCTTATCCGCAAATTCAAGCCCCACAAAATCGATCCTTGAAACAGATAGTTCACCCTTCTTACCAACACTATTGCTGTTCACGTCTTCTCCCAAAGTACTGTCACTCCCTCCCTGCAATCCTAAAAATGAATTCAGATACCCATTTAAGCATAAACCGTATGACAAAAAACACTTTTTCATTATCAAGGTTTCAAAAATAGTTTGCAACCACAATTGCGACTTATGTTGTTAGCATATCTGCAACTGCAATTCAGGTGGCATCAGCATTGACTGAATTTAACTACAATTTTTTGCAATATCAAGGATAACAATGTGACCCTGAAGACATCAACTAACAATGAAATAATCAAAGACATTGTATGTTTCTGTCGTGACAAAAATTGATTTAAAATGAATTGATTTTTGACTAAACGTGACTTGAAGAAAAAGTGATTTAAGTTTAGATACATTCATGTAAAAGTAGGTTAAATAATAAATTTGAGGCTAAAAATCAATTCTAGAGGTAAAAACTCCAAATTTAGCTTCAAGTCAGAATTAATTCTAGAGGCAAAATCAATTCTATGCAGACAGACTTGTCAAAAGATCATTTCGACACCTCTAGAATCCTCCAAAAGTGGAACCATAACATTCACATTTACACATACTCCTTAAGGCTTGAAACAATGGAAGCAGAAAGCAAAACACATGAATAAATTATATTAAGTATTACCTTGATCTGTTTCACTAAAAGCGCTTCCTTTACTCTGCTTATACTTGTTAGCTTTCTCCATTGCAATCTTTACAGAAACTGGCACATCCTTTCGCCCTCCATCAACAACATTATTCACTTCAACCGAATTGTCTTTTTCAGCACCACTTTGCTCAATTCCCAAACTGGATTTAGACTTAATCGATTCTTTATAAGCTTTAGCTTTGCTAAACGCGAGTTTTAAAGGATCAGCCGGACCCTTTTTTTGAGCGTCTACGGAGTTAAGTTCAGAAGATTCCGAGTTGTCAGGGTTCATAACACAACACAGCTTCGCAGGTTTTAACGTTGCTGAAAGAGGCATCAGAACCAATCCCACGTTTACGTTTGGTTTAATGCGCAAGGAAGAGAACCATGAAGAATGTAAAGAAGCCATTTAAATTAAAATATTCATCACCACTCACAAGGAACATGTCACACTGTGTTTGTTTCTTTGGCTCTGTGTAATATCCATTTGCTGCGGTTTATGGTGGTTGTTGTTGCTACTCATGCTGTGTTAGATAAGGCAAATAAAATAATTAGAATTTTTTTAGTTAACACATCTTATTTTCTTGGTTACACCTCTCGAACAGAAATAATAAAATATTCAATACTACTTAATATTAACCCTAGCCTCATTTATTTTTCAAAATACATTATTTATTTCCATTAGCATTTTACATCAAAAGATATACTTTTGATTCATACACAACCTTAACTCATATACCACCCAAATGTTATGAAATTTTAGAAATTATATAAACTAAATAAATATATGAAAATTCATAAATTGTATAAATAATACGTGAATTAAATACACAATTAATTTATATTAAAGTAAACTAATAAATTTATCATTTCTATTATTTATATCAATATATTTTTTTATTAAATTTAAATAAATTTAAAATTAAATATATTAATGTGTACGTCATAATAATTAATTTTGTGTATGTAATATTTATTTAATTTTAATTTTATTTTATCAGATTCATTTTCATAAACTTATTTTATATAGATGTGTATGAACTTATTTCACATATTCCTACCACATAAAAAAAATTATAACTTATAAAACATGCCGAAAAAAAGGTTTCTAATTCATGAATGAGACGAGACGAAAGATAAAAATGAGAGAAAGAGGACAAAAGAAGAGGAATATGAGGAAGAAAGAGAGGAATTGAAAAGAAAGTGGTTAAACATTTAAGTGTATTTTTGTCAATCGAGGGTGTAACTAGAAATTCATGGATATAATGGGCTTATAATATTGGGCCTTCAAACCCGACCCAATTTAGAAGTTTTTTTTTCTCGATAAATAAAAATTAAAAAAGGGCTAGGGTTTTGTAGGCGCTGATGATATAAGAAGGATCCTTATCTTCTCGTTTCGTTTCTCTTCACAGTGAGGCTCACTTTGTCCTAAATCACTAAGCTTAATCCAACTTCACAAAGGTACCTTCATATTTCTACTTTTCCATTTCCCTGAGTTTTCATTTTTCATTTTCAGTTCGCTGTGTCTTGTATTCGCGTGTTCATGTTTTATCTCAGTGTCATCGGTTTTTCCAATCCGTCGGATTTTGACCTATTTCCTATGTGTTTTCTTGATTTGAATCCTGTTTGATTTTTTTCTAACATGCTAGAAGATCATTTTTTTTTCATTTCAATTTTATTGTGAAATTAGGGTTTTAGGTCTCTATTTTCCCAAACCAAGCATTTTTATTGTATTATAATGAAGTTTGAAGTCAGTGATTTGATTGAGGGTTAGCGTGTGTGGCATTGAGTATTTTTCTGTTAAGGGTTGTAATTTTATACTGTCTCCGATGATGAACAATAAAATATAACTTTCGTTCTTCTGAGTTGTTTTTGTGCGGAAGAAAATTATTGTTTTTCCGAATGTTTGTCGCGTTCTTCTGAGTTGTTTTTATGCGGAAGAAAATTATTGTTTTTCCTGAACTGAGGAGACTGTTTACAAATTAGTACTTTAATTAGATGTGAGAAGATATTGTTTTTCCGGATGTTTGTCGTGTTTTTCTATGTTGGTAACATCTGTTATTCGTTGTGCGAAATATTATGTTTTGGCTATGTTTTCTGGAATATGCATTTGGAGAAATATGCATGTGTGAGCTGAATTTTGTTTAACTTGGGACTGTTGTTCTTATTTGAAATGATTTAGTTGAATTCGTACTGTGCTAATTAAATGCATTTCTCGCGTAATGTTCCTCTTCTAATAAAAGAACATTATCGTTAATAATCTATTTGTTTATATATCTATATGGAAATAGTAAATATCAGCTTGTCTGTTATGAATTTGTATTTGCACGTGGTATTCTTTTATTAGAAGAGGAACACACAAACATTGCTGTGAAGTTCATGT
The DNA here is from genome assembly GCA_037974835.1 of Cicer judaicum. Classification (NCBI taxonomy): domain Eukaryota; kingdom Viridiplantae; phylum Streptophyta; class Magnoliopsida; order Fabales; family Fabaceae; genus Cicer; species Cicer judaicum. The sequence goes on from JBBPBS010001017.1 coordinate 15,231,747, forward strand.
GAAATTTCTTCTGTCTGATGTGTTGTTAAAAATTGATTCATGTATATTATAATTATACAATGTAGTTTGTTTACTTCTTTCCATGGTATCTTGATGCGTTTCAATAAATATGCATATCTATCCAAGTTTGATTTCTTGTCATTATCCTGACCTTTGTGTCTTGAATTTCTTCTCTGTAGTTTGTTTCCAATTATTTTTTGCATCTATTATTAGTTGTATTTTATTGAAATTGAAATGAAATTTAAGTTGTTATTTTTTGTTTGAACTTTACCCAGATGAATCGTGAAAAGTTGATGAAGATGGCTGGTTCAGTTCGAACTGGTGGAAAGGGTACTGTCAGAAGGTATATCTATATGTGAAACCCAAGATTTGCTGTATTCTAATATATTAATCGGTGTTGCCAGTATTAGTTTTATAACATTGATTTATTCTTCTAAATATTATAATAGACATGAATTCTTGTTCTTTTGTTTTCTCTTAATTAATATTTTTCATTTCTTTTGTGTATCCCGTGATTAACTATTGTATCTTTAACACCGAATGCTTTTGTTGAGTTGAATTATCTTTTGATGTTCTGCCTTCTGTTTACTTTAGAAAGAAGAAGGCCGTCCACAAGACAACAACTACAGATGACAAAAGGCTTCAGAGCACCCTGAAGAGAATAGGGGTGAATGCCATCCCTCAAATTGAGGAGGTCAACATTTTTAAGGATGATGTTGTTATCCAGTTCTTAAACCCCAAAGGTAATATCAGTCCACATTATGTATATATAGAACATTTACATTTTTTATACAGCAGACTATATATTGCTTTTCAAATTTTGCTGACTATTCAGTTGGATTGTTTTATTTATAGTTCAAGCATCCATTGCTGCTAATACATGGGTTGTTAGTGGTGCTCCTCAAACAAAGAGTAAGCTACACTAATTTTTTCTTCGTATATCTAATTGCTCTATTCTCTCACTGGAATATCGGGACTTTTTTATGTTTTAGAGTACACTAGGGTATTGTGTCCCACAGTTCTGGACTTGTGACTGTTGCTTAAAATTGACTTGTATATCTATGTGTATATCTATTTGCTCTATTCTCTCACTAGAGTACACTAGATAATGTGCTCTTATTTTTTGCTGATTGTTGACTGTTGCAAAAAATTGACTTGTAAATTTCCCTTATACAGAGTTGCAGGATATACTCCCTAGCATTATTCACCAATTAGGTATGTGCTTCAAACTTTTTCATTGTTGTATTTGGTGTTTCTTGTTCCTCATTACTCACGTGATCTGAATATTGAAATACAGGACCAGATAATTTGGAAAACCTGAAGAAACTAGCCGAGCAGTTCCAGAAGCAGCCTCCTGAAGCAGGGGCTGGTTCAACCGCTGCACAAGAAGAGAATGATGATGATGTTCCAGAGCTTGTTCCAGGAGAGACTTTTGAGACAGCTGCTGAGGAGCCTAAGGATAGTTAGAGAGTGTTATTGTGCCATCTCTGTTTTTTCAACAAAAAAATTATTGATTTTCAAATTTAAGTATTTAAACAGTCCGAATACTTGAATTGAATCTGCTTTCCTTCATCTTATTTGAAGTACTACTACTCGAACGGACTTCATGTCTCCAGGTATTGCAATGTATTTCAGGAAGTGCGATGACAATAAGGTTTCTCATAATTGGTTGAAGAAAAAAAATATTTAGACACAAGACTTGAGTCTCCCCCTAAAGTTAATTTGTAAACCATAGTTTATTCACCCTGAGTCAGTATGATCAAGAAAATTGTTGATTGTACAATTTTGCTAAGTTAACTAACTAATAATCACTTATGATCCAGACAAGTGTTGATTGTATAATTTTGTTAAAACTGAACTATGTATTTTGTAGATAGAACCTATGTGCAGTTTCAATTTCAAAGTATTGTATATAAGTAGTCTAACAAAAACCTCAAATGAATATAACGATATTACATTACATTCTAGTATTGACACACTGTGCCTATGCAGACTGATATGTCAAAATAGAATTTGTTACAAAACATTTAGTTTATTCAATGTCCTCAGGTCTGTCTGAAACGGATTTGAACAGTTTATTAATAGTGAAGCAAAGACTTGAATTAGTAGTGAAATTCATGTACGAAATTCAGTCAGTTGGGTAGTGTGATGTAATGATGAAGTAAAGACTTGAATTAGTAGTGAAATTCATGTACGAAATTATCTGCAGATAAGACGTTAGCAAGCGTAGTCGTGTACATTGAGACAAGCCGTGTCTTTTTTATTTCGGTCAAAAGCTTTATCTTTATAACCATTGATAATCGCTACTGGCTTTGGATGGTCCTCACATTTGAGTGAACAGAACTTAATTATAAAGTGGATGCTCAGCTACAACTTGTTGCTCATAGAAACGCAAAGCATTTTTTATTATATATTTTATGTATATTCTCGTTTCTAAGTTCTCCCTGACATCTTCCACTAGAAATATTACTGCACATATTCTTAATTGCAATTAGCAATGCGATTTAAGATTATTCTTCATCAAATAGACAAATTCAACATAGATTATATATAGATTAGATCTAATCAAATATTTAAGTATTGAATAGTCGTGTACCTGGTAATTACATTTTACCAAATTTTAATTATCCAATTAAATTGGTTAAGTCTATGTATAAATTTACAAATGAATTTTATATGATGAATTTTTTTCACATTCTAAGTTACACTATTTAAATTTTTCTACAATTAACTTTCTCATGCTTTTTATGACATCATTTTTTATTTATTCAAAAGGATAATACAATTTGTTAAAACAACATTTGGATCTTCAACAAAAATTAACCGACAAAACGAAAACGGAGAACATATTTGGTTTTATGCTAAAAACATAGAATGTTTTGAAAATTAGAAGACACACACTGATTATCGTTCTCCGTTTTCTGCAGTTTGAAAAAACTAGTTTTCAATCAATGTAAACGATGAGATATACGTTATGGGCAAACAAGCAAGATTAATTCACTATTAATGATTGAACTTTACAAGATTAAGGTCTTCTCAAGATTGATATCCTAGTATCTATCACTGTTTCTAATTCAACAATACTAGCTTGTTCACTCAATCTCTTTTTTTCTCCTTTGATCTTTCATCTTTGAATTTCTATGAATCTTTGAATTGCATATGTCTTTATCTCAATCAACAAATACCATTTGCAACAACACATTACAACATCCACAATGCAACGCTTGAACTTAACTTGTGAAAGTGATTTGGTGGATGCATCTACTGGGTTGTCCTCAGTTGCAATCTTCTCAACTAAAACCTGCTTTGAATCAATCACATCTCTTATGAAGTGATACTTAACATCAATGTATTTAGACTTATTATGATACACTTGATGCTTGGATAAGTGTATAGCACTTTGACTGTCACAATAAATGGAAACACAATTCTAATTTATTCCTAGTTCACCAATAAGTCCTTTCACCCCTAAAACTTCTTTAACACCTTCAGTAACTGCAATGAGTTCAGTTTGAGTTGTAGAAAGTTCTACCATCAACTGTGTAATTTCTCTCCAACTTACAACAGTCCCAAATAGAGTGAAAACATAACTAGAAAGTGCTACCATCAACTGTGTCCATGTTTCCAGCATAATCACAGTCCATATATCCTTTGATTGGTTCCTTGTCATGATGAGTCTTTTTGAACTTTAAACCTTTTATCAGTGAGCCATTTAAGTACCTCATAATCCACTTGAGTGTTGACCAATGCGGTGCTCCTAGATCAGTGATAAATCTGCTGACAACATTCACAACATAAGTCAAATATGATCTGCTATAGATCATCCCATACATTATACTGCCAACTCCACTAGCATAAGGAATGATATTCATTCTTTGTCGCTACTCATCAGTCTTAAATAAGTCTTACATAAACAATTTGTAATTTTGTCCTAGAGGAGTAGTAACTTGTCGTGTCTCATGCATTTTATATTTAGTGACAACTTTCTTCAAGTAGGCAGCTTGAGAAAGAAATAGTTCTCCCTTCATTCTGTTTCTTTTTATATCCATTCCTGATATCATTTTGGCCTATCCAAGTTCTTTCATCTCAAACTCGTTTCTAGGATCAGTTTTGAGCCTTTTAATTTGATTTTTACTTGAGCTTGCAAGAAGAATATCATCCACATAGAGTAATAGGTAAGTTGGAGAACATTGTTGACTTTCTTGAAAAACTAGAGAATATTCTTGAGCTAGAGAACGTTCTTAACCTTCCTCTTTCAAAATGTAAACGCAGCTGTCAAAACTACATATTTGGAAACCAGTTCTTATCATGAAATCATCAAACTTCTTGTACCATTGTCTAGGACTTTGTTTTAGGCCATACAACGATTTTTTAATATGACAAACCTTGTTAATGCCTTTAGCAAATCCTTTAGGTTGATGTATATAAATGGTCTCGTTCAGATCACCGTGTAGAAATGTTGTTTTGACATCCAACTGCTCTAATTCCAAGTCTTGTTGAGTTACAATTGACAACATAATTCTGATTGAACAATGTTTTACAACATGTGCAAATACTTCATTGAGAAAATCCCTTTGCAACTAATCTTGATTTGAACATTATCTTATATTTACCTTGAATGTCTTCTTTTCTTTTAAGCACCCATTTTGATCCAATTACCTTTGACTCTTAGGAATGTAAACCAAAATCCAACTTTGATTTTTTTTCTAATGATTGCATCTCTTCATTCATAGTTGTCGTCCAAGCATATTTATCTTCACTATTAATGGTTTCCATGTAGTTGCTTGGTTCATCTCTTTGAAGATCTTCAACAACACTTAAGGCATACCAAATTAATTTTGCTTCACCATATCTGGTTGGAGACTTGATAACCTTTCTTTCTCTATCACTTATGAAGTTATAATTGGCCAAATTTGTTTATGTTGCAGCATTATAATCAAGTGATGTATCAGTTATGTCTTTATGCTTAATCGATTGATCTTCATGTGGCTCCACCTTATTCTGGACATTCTCAAAATGGTTGTTTGAAGCACTGTTAAATGAAGAACGTTATGCGTTTTTGCATTGTTCTTCGTTTCTGGAGCCTTGAAATAGAGAATGTTCTCCGTTTCTGCAGAACTGAAACGGATAATGTTATTTGTCAATCATGGGGTTCCTGTTTCATCAAACACTACATCTCTTGATATGATGCACTTGGATACACCTTGGTCAATTCTCCACAACCTTTAACCTTTTATTCCTTTAGGATATCCAATGAAAACACATTTGATTGCTCTAGTATCCGATTTATATTTCCTTGTGTGAGAAAATGCTAAAGAGTTGAAAACCTTCAAATTTGAGTAGTCAGTTGGTTTGTCATTCCACATCTCAATTGGTGTCTTAAATTCAATATCTGATAAAAGACATATATTGATCAAATACATTGTTGTTACTGCAGCTTCCCTCCATATGTAGATCATTGTAAAAATCTACATATAATCAATTTCAAGAATAACATAAATGAGGTGCATCTCTCTCACCGTTACCAAAATAAGTGTCTTAATGCATCTCCAACGGTAGTCAAATGAGTTCGTCCGTCAGTACTTACGTAACTTCCAAGATTGTTTTGTTCATCCTTTCAGCAACTGTTCTAAAAAATACTCCAAACCATTGTCAGTTCTTAAACATTCCAGCTTAGTTTTCTTGACTTCCAATTTGCATATGCCATTTTTTAAATTTCATAAAAGAGTCACTTTTATTTTTAATGATATAGATTCATACTTTCCTAGAATAATCATCAATGAGGGTTCATAAATAAGAACAACCAACATGAGTTTTTGTCCTTAAAATACCCCACAAATCAGAATGAGCATATTCAAAAAGTCTAGAGGTGTTATGTTGGCCAACATCAAAACTGCCCCTTTTAGACTTTCCTAGAATACAATTATCACAAAATTCCAATTTTTCAATTTTGTCACCACTAAGCAAATTTTGTTTTAATAACTCAATTAAGCTTCTTTCACTTACATGTGCTAACCTCATATGCCATATTCTAGTAGATGAATGCAAATTATAAACTGAAGCTTGTACAATTACAGTTGAACCTTCTAAGATATACAAGTCATTTCTTTTAATGCCTTTAACAATGATATCATCTTTATTAACAATAGTCATAATATCATTCTTTATGTATGTTAAATATCTTATTATGTCAAACATGCCAACATAATTTTTTTTTTAATTCAGGTATATATCTTACATCATTCAGCAGTACCTCATTGTCATTGAACATTCTGAATCTGATAATTCCCTAGCCTTGGACTTTATATGATTTGTTGTGGCCACACATAACAACTCCATCATCACCAATATCTATTGGTTCAAAATAATCCTTTCTTGGACACATGTGGAAAGTACAACCTTAGTCTAATACCCACCTTTTTTCACCTTCAAATTTTGAAATCATCAATTATTTTGCAGATTCATAACCAGCATCAACAAGTGCAATATTTCCTGAATCTTGAGAGTTTCTTGATTCATTTCTTGAATTGGACCAATACTTATTTCTATTTGATCATTTGTTGTCAGTTCTTCTTCTGGTCACATTCAGACTTTCAGCATGATTATCATTCTTGATCTCAAGTCTTTTATAGTTTTCCTTTGTCTTGATGGAGACATGCACTTCTTCAAGAGTAATTGTTTGCTCTCTTCCAAACATAATAACATCCTTGAAATATTCATATGAACTTGGCAGGGCTCTAAACAAGATCAGAGTTTTGTCTTCGTCGTCTAGTATGACTTCTAAATTCTCTAAATCATCAAGGATTTTGTTAAAATCGACAAGTTGAAATGTGATAGATTTCTCTCCATCCATTTTTAAAGAGAACATTTGTTGTTTGAAGAAGAGCTTATTTGAAAATGATTTACTCATCTAGAGAGATTCAAGTTTAAGCCATTAGGCTGCTCTTGTTGGTTCCCTTGTAACTTCCCTCAAAACTTTATCTCCAAGACACAAGATGATAGTGCTCTTTGCTTTTTCAATCAGTTCTTCCTTTTCTCGTGCAGTCATTGTTGTTGGAAGAGTTGATTCACCATTTAATGCGTTCACCAAGCCTTGTTGTATCAGAACAACATGCATTTCTACCTTTCACATACCAAAATCATTGGATCCATTGAATTTTCAATGTCAAATTTTGTGGTTTCAACCATTGTTGTTGCCTTTTTCCCACAGACGACACCAATTGTTAAAACAATATTGGAATCTGCAACAAGAATTAACCAACAAAATAGAAAATAAATAATTGCAGAGAAAAATAAAAATGGTAAATGTTCTTGGTTTTTTGCTAAAAATTGACTGATAATATTCTGAAAACCAAAAAATGGAGATTGGTTATCGTTATCCATTTTCTGCTGTTTTGAAAAAAACCAGTTTTCAATTAATGTAAACGAGAATTAAAGAAAGATAGAAGATGAATAACATCCAGATTTACGTGTTCAGTCTCAATTGATGAGATCTACGTCACGGGCAAGCAAACAAGATTAATCCACTGTTAATGATTAAACTTGACAAGATTAAGGCCTTCTCGAGATTGATATCCTAATATCTATCATTGTTTCTAAACCAACAATACTAGCTTTTTCACTCAATCTCTATTTTTCTCCCTTGATCTTTCTTCTCTGTATTTCTATGAATCTCGAATTGCATATGTCTTTATCTCAATCAGCAATTACCATTTGCAACAACACATTACAACATCCACAATGCATTTACAGTTATAGTATTTAAATACAAACTTCTTAACTAACTATAATTAACATTGTCTTAACTAAATTCAGTTATAACTAAATTACTAACTCCAAGTTTTTACTGATTTGAGACACACTTCCACACAAACAAAACTAAGGTGTGACTAAATTGAAAAGGCTAAACTTCGATATTTATCAAGAATTAAGTTAATACTATTACTAGTAGGAATAGTTTCTACCAAAATAGGAGTATGGAGTATAGTGCATCGACCCAAAAGTTTGCCTCCAAAAAAATATGATTAACTCGAGAAGTCCAATCTATAATATGGATACGAGCAAGAACCTCATTGAGAAGAGGTTGCATGTAGGGATGAGAATAGGCTAGGTCGTCTGTCTGGGGCCTATGGCCTGAGCTGACCTGTTTAATAAAAAGACTAAGCTCAAGCTGTTATTCTTTTAAATTTGTTTGATAGAAAACAATGAGTGTGTTTGTTTCAATAAAAAATTTATTCTTTTAAATCAAAAATCATTTTTTAGGGTTTAAAGGGTGTTTGTTTCATATTTTTTAAAAATTATTTTCTTAGAAAAATTATTTTCTTAGAAAAATTATTTTTTATTTAATATATATATATATATATATATGTACATTAGTATTGGTATATGGAGGATCATGTAAATCGGTATGGGTAGATCATCATGTAGGTATAAATAATTGTTTATTTGTTACCTGTATTTGTTTGAGAGTATTTGTTTAAGAGAGAGCATTTATTTGAGAAATAATAATGGGTACATTTCAATAAAAATTTATTCTCTTAAATCGAAAATTATTTTTTTATTTAATATATATGTATGTACATTAGTATTGATATATGGAGAATCATGTAAATCCGTATGGTAGCTCATGTTGTAGATATGGATAATTGTTTATTTGTTATCTTTATATATATATATATATATATATATATATATATATATATATATATATATATATATATATATATATATATTATTACATAATATGATTTTGTTTGAGAAGTAATAATCTGAGTTTGCTTGAGTTTTTAGATTTTGTTAATTATGAATTCATTTTGTTTTGTTGTTTTATTGGAAGGTTGTTGCATTACAAACTTGTTAGTAATTATTTTATTAGATTTGATTATAATTTTATTTTATTTTTTTGTATATAAAGGCCTAGTTTAGTCAATTTAAAAAAATATATAAAATATAAAATTTAAATATTTTAATGTGAATAAGGGTTTTAAATAAGTTTATAGGTTAGGCCATGATAGGCCGTAGGCCCGACTCAGGCCGGAAAAAATCCTACGATAGGCCGTAGGTCAGGCTTAGGCTTAAAAAATTTATCGTAGGCCAGACTCAGGTCTTTCAAAATCTGGCATATTCCCATCCCTAGTTACATGTGAAATATGGGGAAATGTCCATTCCGAATCGTTGTAACAATCTACATATAATCAATTTCAAGAATAACATAAATGAGGTGCTTCTCTCTCACCGTTACCAACATGAATGTCTTAGAGCATCTTCAACGGTAGCCCAATAAGTTCGTCCGTTAGTACTTATGTAACTTTCAGTTCTTGGTGAGTTCACGATTAGAGTTGTGCCAAGGTTTCATCACGGTGCTCTCAAGAAGGAACGGTACTTTCACAATTTAATAATAATAAAATTATAACTGTTACCTTTTTATTTATTAATTTACTAATAATTTATGCTCTCAGGAAGGAACGATACTTTTACAATTTAATAATAATAAAATTATAATTGTTATCTTTTTATTTATTAATTTATTAATAATACTAAATTTATAATAGTTAGTTGATCATATTTAATGAACCCATGTTGAGTTCACTGTTGGAGTAAAAATAAACGAGTTGCTCTAAATGTAGCACAGTAGACTCCATCTAATGAACCTAATGTTGAGTTCACCGTTAGGAATGTTCTTAATGCTCCGCAGCATTTCTAGTTCCAAGATTCCAAGTAAAGTCTTTCATAAATTGGCCTTGTTGGTTTATAAGAAGACCTCGATATTAATATTATCATTATCCAAACTTAATAATTTAATTACAAATATAATTCGGGATATGACTAGAAATCATATTCCAACTAGATTATGTCTCGCGCGCTGTAAATATTCGAGATATGATTAATTAATTTTATAAATTTTATAAATAATATTCTATTATTATAAATATAGTTAACTTATAATATTACATATAATATCATTAGTGACTAATTGACATAAATTGAGTAATATGTAATGAGTAATATTTTATGAATTGACGTAAATTAAAAGAAATTATAAATGGATTGACATTAATGAGTAATTGAATTTTTAACGTATAATATCATTATTTATTATAAGTAGAATAATATAATTGTTTATAAAAAATATAGATATTTATGTCGATATTTATGAGTGATTATGTGGTTTTTTCCATTGAATTTAATGACTAATAATATAAATTATTACCATTGGTAAATGACTAATAAAATTATAAAATAATTTATAAATTTATTACAAAATAACTTATAAAATAATTTGATAATAATATAAATTATTATCAAATTGTAAAATAATTTATAAATTATAAATTTATTATAAATAATTGTAAAATAATTTTATAATTTATAAATTTATTATAAAATAGATTTTCAAGATATTAAAGAAATTATGGAAGGAATATCAGAAATATAGATGAAAGAGATTAAAGAAGTTGTTGAAAGAGAAGAGCATACTCTCAAGATTGAGAGGTACACATCAGCTTTTTGGCTGATGTAGATGAAATATGATGAGGTGACAAAATATAATGAGATGGCATCGGGAGTCTCTTTCAAATATATATAATAGATTCCAATCACTATTAGTAGTATAACTAGAAAATGCATATTCAGATTTTCCAAGAGATATTGGTGCCACAACTTGATCCTATAGCGCTCCAACATTAGGGATCCAATCCAAGAATCCTTCCAAAAAATGACTATCGTGTTCATCATTGATGATCCATCTGATTTGACATTTAACATGTTCTCAAGCTTTAGAAATGGCTCTCCATATATTGCAATAGTTATTTCGAGCATTGATCGAAGGCGTTTGTAACGAACCACAATCATACTTGGCTCTCATCACTTGCACCCAAAGTTTGTATGGATCGACCACTATTTGCCAAGCTAATTTGAATATGTATGCTTGATTCAACATACAAAGGTTTCTAAATTCAAAGACGTCGTCTTCTTCTGAATGATAACTTTTTTCCAAGACACAAATTTCGTTAGTTCGTAAATCCCCAACTTTATATAACATCGTCTTATTATTATTTGAAAAGAAGATACTAACCAATTTAAAAAAAATAACATAATAGTAAATTATGAATAAAATAAGACATAAGAATTTGTACATTATGGATGAAAAGAAAGTGAAAAAATATAATAATATTTTGATAGGGACTCTAGCCCACAAGAAAAATAGACATTAGGCCTCATCCCAATCCAATGGATGTCAAACTTAGGCCACAACACTAAATTGGTCCCAATCGATTATCGCTAAATGATGATTAGATAGTTTTTCACTTCTTGTGTTAGATTCATCACAACGGAATAGTCATCACTCTTTAGAGAATCTTTATAAAAAAAGGACATGCCTTTCAAAACAAGATACATACTATTTAATTGTATCTCACTTTCTCTAAACTCCTACTAATTTGGACATCAGAGTGTTTGCACATACTCCCACCAGACATAGAGCGATTGTCAACAACTGAACTTTGTTGACACAAATAACATTTAGTCGTCTCGAGTGATCATGCGTGGATAGATTTGACTTTGTGACAATGAAAGAGTTTTTAGAGGAAAAGTAGGAGATCATATAGTTTGTAGAAAAACAAAAATTGTATCATTATTATTTTTATTTGAATGTTAATTGTTTGATTTTCAATTAATAATGTAAAAGTAAAGCTTATTTTTCTATTAAAAAAAATTAAAATTTCTCTTTAATTTTTTTCTTGTAAATTAATTTCTTCACTTTAACCGACACAATTAACTAGTCTAAATTTGAAATATTATTTTGTTATGCTGGGAAATTTTTATATATTATTTAGATAAAAGTCTATTTTTTCTCTATTTAGTTGTTTAGATGGAAGACTGATTTTTCTTTCTTACTTAATATAGTCTTACATTAGATGATATATACATTGATGAGTGAAATTGATAAAAGAAACCTAAACATTTTTTTAAATCATTCTACGTTTTCTACTCTAATATTCTCACATATATGTTTAGTTTTAAAATTTTCTTTTTGTTGATCTTCTATTTTCTTAATCGTATCTTAGTTTTTAAAACTACGAGAGCTAGCTAGCATACTTGTGTTTTTTTAATAAATAAACTAGCAAAATTGTTTAATACAACCAACTTTGAAATCCCCTTTTTTTCTTAAAAGTAAAGGTCGAATAATATGATGCAACAAAAAAGGAACAAATATTGTCACACAAGATATTTGCCACTTTATGCTTCAACCCCGCATAAGTTAGTTTAATCTTCAAAGAATGGATTGATCAACTAAATGTATTTTGACTTACTTGAAGGTGAAGAATTGGCAAACACTGGATTGTGAGTCAAAAATCATTACAAGGTTCACCTATAGTACATGATGAATTGATGATTGATGATTGATGACAGTGCTCCACAATCTTTTTTACATCCGTTAAAAATAAAGGTACTTTTACAAGTGGAAAATTAAGTTGCTCAAGAAGGCTATAAATTTTCACATATTCATTAATTCATTCATGTATACAGTTACATTATTACAGTACAGATTTTGTACGCTGGGAAAGAAAAATAGTAGTACTACTAAAAATCCTTTAACAAATGATAATCCTTTTGTACAAAATTTCTTGAAACACAATCAGGAAAATATTTCCAATCACTTAACGTCAATGTGAAATTCAAACCTATTTTTACAATTGATATATATATAAGCTACACATATAATTTTTTGTTTCACTTCTGATAAATTAAGTACAGGTGCAAATTATTTGCACATTTTCTCTTCTGTGTTAGTTTATTTTCAAAGAAGTGAACTCGTTGATGATGAACAAATAAAACATAGTTTATCTGATTAATTTTAGAGATTAATTAAGTTGTGAGTGGTAGAGTGAGGAAGATTGGTGAGCATATGAACAACTTCTCTCATGGTAGGTCTTGCGGGGCCCATTTCTTTGACACACATCATAGCTATGTTGAACATGTGGATGACACACGTCAAAGGGTATCCAGTGAGTCGCGGGTCCACCACCGCCGACACTAATGCTTTATCAGACGGCTGATAAAGCTCTAATTCAGTTTTATTGACCCATCCAACGATGTCTACCCCATCTCCAAACTCACCCACTGGCTTCCTTCCTATGATAAGCTCCAACAGCACAACTCCAAAGCTATACACATCACTTTTCTCGTCCACTTTCAGCGTGTATGCATACTCTGCTCATCCATTCAACAAGTCCATTATTAGAAAACAACATCAAATTTCTAAAACTAAACAAAAAATATTCTTTCTAACACTCTTTCCCATGTATTTCTTCTTCTCAATACTCTTTCTCTTTTATTATTATGTAATCTTATAAAAATAAATTAAGTGAGATATATAATTTTCAAATATGTTTTTGATATTATTTACTTGATTTTAAATTCTTCTAAGATATTACCAGCTTGGTTCCAATATAAAGGAGACCAAGTGATAAACTCCTATATGTAATTTCAAAAACTAAATTAAACATTTATTTATCTAATTAAATAAGTGAAAATAGATCGTTTATCAATTTTACACTAACAATATAAAATAATTAAATAAAGTAGTAATAATAAAAAAATATTAGTAAAATGGAACCTGGAGCAATGTAGCCGTATGAGCCAGCAATAGAGGACATCGACTGAGAAGCTCCTGGGTCATACAAGAACTTAGCAAGTCCAAAATCAGCAACATGGGCCTCAAAATCAGCATCAAGCAAAATATTATTAGACTTAACATCCCTATGAATAATAAGAGGTGAACAATCATGGTGCAAATAGCAAAGTCCCTTAGCAGCCTCGACAGCAATTTTATACCTCATTTCCCAACTCAAGTGTCCACCTTTTGCACCATGAAGCCATTCCCCCAAACTACCGTTAGGCATGTACTCATACAACAACAAATTTGTATCCTTATTCGAAACGTATCCCAGAAGCCTCATAATGTTTCTGTGCCTTATCCTCCCAAGCGTCTCTATCTCCGCCTTGAATCCGTAATCGTTTCTCCCACTTCCTTGTCCTACTAAACGCTTTATCGCCACGTCAGTTCCGTTTACCATGGACCCTCTATACACAATCCCAGCTCCTCCTTTTCCTATTATGTTCTCTTCTTTCAAACACTCCACAACTTCCTCTGCGTTGAAATCCAACCTCTGAAACGCCGTTAACTTCCACGCCTTTGAATTCTGGAGCTTCCTCTTCCTCGTCATGTGCACCGTCACCAACACCAGTAACACCGCCGTCGTGAAGGCTATCACTATTACGATGAGTCTCCCCTTCGTATGGCTTTTTCTCGAAGGGTAGAGCATGGAAGAGCATGAGGATTGGTGTGGGAAACAGAGGTTAGGGTTTCTGGCGAACGACCGGTCGTTGAACACTAAAAACTGACCGCCGGTAGGAACAACTCCGCTGAAATTGTTGTAAGATAGATCCAACGTCGTAAGGCTCGTCATGAATCGAATCTCATCGGGGATGAATCCTGATATGTTGTTACGTGAAAGATTCAAAATGCTTAGAACTTTCAGATTCTTCATTCCCTTAGGAACCACGCCAGTAAGCATGTTCTGGCTAAGATCAACGGCATTCAATGAAGTGCAATGAGTAACCGTAGTTGGAATTCCACCGGTGAGATTGTTGCCGCTTATATTGAAATTGGTCAACGCCGGTAAGTCAAAGATTTCCATCGGGATTTCTCCGACGAACTGATTTGCGTCGAGCAATAGAGTCTGCAGTGATCTGAGATTCTTAATCGCGGCGGGAACCTTCCCAGTGAATAAGTTGTTGGAAAGAGTGAGAATCCCGAGAGAACTGCCGGAAATTATGGAAGGTAGTTGGCCGTTAAAACGGTTATTTCCAAGTTCCATTATCATGACAGACGGAAGTTGAAAAATCCCCTGTGGGACCGTTCCGTCTAAGAAGTTATTAGCGACTCTTATTTTGAGGAGTGATTTACACGCGCCGATTCCTTTCGGAATTGGACCGTGGAAGAAGTTATCCGTAACGATAAACGTTAGCAACTTCTTTGATTTGCACAAATCTGGTGGAATCAAACCGGTGAGGTGGTTCTTTGTAACGTCGAAATATATGAACTTTCCGTTTTGACCTAGATTCTGTGGCAACACAAAAGAGAAATTGTTTCCCCAAACCTGAAGCGTTTCCAGGTTAGGAAGATCGCCGATGAACGCGGGAATTGAACCGCGAAGCTTGTTCGCGAAGAAATTGATGAGAGTTAGGTTTTTCAGCTTTGCAAAACTTTCTGGAATCTCCCCTGAGAGTTCGTTGATGGAGAGATCCAACGACATAAGACTCATCATTGAAGAGAGCTCAGGTGGAATTGTTCCGGTGAGGTTGTTCATTTGCAAGAACAACGAGTCGACGTTTATCAAATTTCCTAGACTCGGTGGAATCTCGCCGGTGAGGTTACAGTTACACATTTCAATATACCGGAGAGATTTAAAGGAACCAAACTCCGGTGGAATCCCACCTTCATAAACGTTGTCGTAACCAAGACGAAGCTCCTTCAGAGTGTTTAACTTAGCCAAACTCTTAGGAATCTTCCCCGTTAAACTGTTATAATTCAAGCATAAAATCTCCAACTTCTGAAACTCCGAGTAACTCTCCGGTATCGAACCGGAGAAATAATTTCCGGCGAGAGTTAAATACTTTAGTTCCTTGAGTTTAACGATTTCTTCAGGAAGAGGACCGTTGAAGCTATTGTCATAAGCATCAAGAACCTCAAGTTTTGTCATACGGAGAGTGATGTTGCCAGGAAAGTTGCCGGTGAAGGCGTTGTGAGAGATATTGAAGATTTTGAGTGAAGTAAGATTGGAAAGCTCAAAAGGAAGCTCGCCGGTGAGATTATCCATGGTGATGATGAGTCTTTCAAGCTTGTTCAACACTCCAATCTCCTTTGGAAGATTTCCAAAGAGTGGAACTCCCGTCACGTTCAGAGCAATAACACGGTGATCTTGATCGCATTTTACACCGGAAAAAAAACAGTGAGCAGTAAGAGAAGTGGAAAATTTCCAATCTTTGAGTACTGCATCGTTGTTTTTGGATTTCTCTCCTTTCATTGATTCCTTCAGTTTTAGCAAAGCATCAAGATCACTTAATGAAGAACACACTGTGAATAACACACATAATATCAGGAATCTTTTCATTTCTCTCTTTTTCTACCTATGAATTAGTTTGCATTCATCGAGTGTTTTTCTTATTTTGTACCACACATTCTACGTGCAGTGGTTGCAATCTGTATTTATAAATAATACAATTATAGTTAATTTAATTAATGTAATATGATTGGTTATCATTTGGTGGAGGAGTATAATGTAATGGAGTATCCTTTTTCCCACTAGTTTAGTCCACGAGTGGACTTAATATACTTTTTGTGACAACAAAGATGCAATTCTTTGTAGCAGACTCACTTTGGAATGAAACCAATGTTTATTTACGTATTTTACTAAATTTAAAAATAAAATAAAAAATGGGGAAAATATTACAAAAGGTGTTTTACGTGGAAGAATTGGAACTGTGTATATATGGCAACGGAATTGATTCTATGTTTCAAGTTATTGCCACGATCATCCACTAGATATTGCAGAATCGTATTCTATTTATGTGATTAAAGTGTATTATGCATTAGTAAGATTTTCAATTGTTTTTATCGTATGAGGTTCTGTCCCAAACATTTCTAAGTTGAGTGTATATCATACGAGTTATGTAAATTAAACAAAGATTTTCCACCCGTCCAATAATATGGTTTGAGTACTGATTCTACATTCCATAATGTTTGGGCCTAGCTATATAGAGCATTCATTTTAGTCCAATAATCAACTCATTGTTATAGATCACTGATTGTTATGATTGAATATGTATGCTTTGTGCACAATATTCTCTACATTTGACAAGACATCAATGGTTCTTTTCTAGCAGTGGACTCGAGAATTACAAAAAGGTTTTTAGACTAGAATAACCATCATCTTAACATTTTGTGCTTTGCAAGTAAAATGTATCATTCCTTCCGTATCTAACCTTTAGTCCTTTTAACTTTTTCTTTTGTCTTAAAACATTTGATATTTAAAAAAATAATAATAAGATACACTTAATGAAATTTTTTTCTTTTATCCTCTTACAAATTGAAAATAAAAGAATATAAATTGAAAGTAAAAGAATCTAAATTCATATAATTTTATTGGTTCTTAATACATGTGTTTATCTCTAAAATGAGGAAATACTTGAATTTCGGATAGAATCATTTTTAGTGTACACCTCAAATTGGTGAATAGCCATTTGACTCCCAAAATAATATTTAATATATCAAAATAATTTTATTTGTCATTTAAATTTTTTTTTTACCATCAACCACCACTAATAGTAGGACATCAAATAGGTGCAAAAATAACGACAATGATATTATAAATATGATATTTTGATGATGTAATATTGATAAAAATCAAGATATAGAGAAAAAATAAAGTGTTAAGTCAACGTATGAATATAATAGGTGTTTAAATATAAGAATAGAAGATTTAAGATCTACTTGAATGAGTTTTAACTTTTAAGTTTTTAAATTCTATTTTTTAAATCAATTTTAACAAATTGTTTCTAAAAAGGAAACACAAAAATTATTTTGGTAATATCAATTATGAAAACTATTTTAGAAAAAAAATAAAAAACTTGTTTGATAAATTTATTTTAAAAACACAAAAAGAACAACCATAACTAATATAT
>JBBPBS010001017.1:15264279-15291883 GCA_037974835.1 Cicer judaicum
AATAATTTATTTATTTATTTATTTTAATTTAAAAATATAACATTTTAATAAAAAAGTACCATATTGATAAACATTAAATTCATAAAAAAAAACTATTTACAAATAGTTAGAAACAAATTATTTATTCAAACAAATTATTTACTAAAATTATTTAGACACAATTGATTTATTTAAACTATTTTAAACTATAAAGGATAAAAAAATTAATTACAATAATAAATGTAAAACTAGAAGAAAAAATGATAAATTATATACTATATGAATTAATTTATTAAAAAACATTATAAACTATAAAATCATAAATAACCGCAATCAAATATAATTTATAGTTTATAAAATATAGACTCGGTTTTTTTATATGCCAAAGAGAACCTTAATCATTTGCAAACCAAGTCTTACACTCTGTTATGTTGTGTTAAATCATGTTTAGCATATGCAAATATAAACATTTTTTACGAGCAAATAAAATTATTGAATTGAATTACAAAAATACTCTAATCCATTGTAGTAGGTCTAAGGATGAAAAATGAGATGACAGTCAAAATTGTAGCACGCTTGAAATAAATAATTTGTTTTTTTTTTTTTTGTAATTTCGCATGTGTAATTATGGTTGTTTTTTTTGGGCATCCAAAATCCTCAAGTGGTCTACTTTTCATTTTGAAAGGCAAGCTGTGAGGGTTGACAAATGAAGAATTGAAGATTATTTAAAGAGAGTGAGTTGCGTAGCTGACCACTAGATGTATATTTTATTTTTATAGGGAACACTTTGAGTACTGTATAATTACTCTACTCAACATTCAAATTATTCAATCGTTTAATACTACATCATTTTTTGTATCTTTAATCAATTTTTAAGTATATTTTTTTTTATATCATTTTTGTCTTATGAGTATAAGAACTATTTTCTCGAAAGCATCAATAAATTGCCATTTTAATTATCAAAAGCATTGACGATTAACCAGAGAGTGCTCACGAAATAACCCTATTGTTAAGTTTATAAATAAATAAAAAACTTTAGTTACATTTATTATATAATAATGGTATCGATGTTTTGTTTGTTGTCATTGTTTAAGATTTAAGAAGTAAAAGAAATGGCGAAAGGATCAATACTTTGAGTGTTAAAAATTAAAGTAGACCCATATTTTAAGCATCAAGAACTTATCTTGGTCGTGGACCTTGGCTAGAAATAGTATTTCATTCTGGTATCACTTTTCTTGGTGTTCTAACCTTTGTCTTCAAAGTGGATAGTAACACAATTTTTAATCCGGTTGAGTACCTCTTTATTGTCGTTAATATATATTTTTGTTTTTATAAAAAATAAAATTGAACTCATATTATTACTTACTTATCTCCTATCTCCTACTTATTAATAAAAAATTTAAAAATAAAAAAATTGTTCAGTTACAATATAAATAAATTTAAATATATATATATATAATATTATATTAATGTATAATATTTGTAATGAAATTATAAAAAAAATATATAACAAGTATAATACAAATATCAGTACCAATGAAATATCGGTACAAATATTTTGTCATTTTATATGTATCTAGACTTTAGATTAGTTTTGATCACGACATCATAAAATTAAATTAACAATGTTACCAGAGCTAAATTGTTTTGTAAACAATCACAACTTATATAGTTTTTTTTTTATAAAAAACTTAATTAAAATAAATACCATTTGAAATTTTATATAACACTTAATCAATATTTTTTTTATAATCATGCCGCAAATACAAAGTCTCTATCATTATTTAACTGTTATTTCAATTACATACAAAATGTTTTAATCAGAAGGATCCAAATTCATTCTAAAAAATTAATATAATTTAATTAATTATAATTTTTTAAAAGAGGCAAAAAGTACTATACTAAGAGACCCAGCACAAGGAATGCAAAATACCAAAACAAAACACACAAAATGATTCACATTCCATATTAATCAAATATTAATGCAATTCCACCCCCATTACATGCTTTGATACCAAAATCTTGTCAAATTTCCGGTATATATGAATTTTAAATAGAGAACCTCTTATTTCCGTTTCTTTAAGATTTTTAAAATGTGATTTTTATTTTATAATTTAAAAAATGATTTTTATGATTTTTATTATTGATTAAAAAATAATAATTTTAATATTCAAAAATTGAGATATTTATTATTAAATGTTTTAACATGATAAAAGTTACATTTTTTTAAAGTATCTTATAAAAGTAATTTTTATGAAAAGTTTTTCAAAATAACTTTTAATTTTGATCATTTTTTAAAATTTCATTATCCAAAAAAATTATAATAAATAAATAAAATACTTAAAATGACATTTTAAGATAAACTATCTAAACCAGTTTTTCATTTGAAACTTTGTTTTTAAAAATATTTTGAAAAAAAAGTCTTAGACAAAGATTGAGTCAAAATAAATATTCTTCGAGTGGGGTAAAGATTTTCTACCTTTGAGTCTTCTATCTTTGATGATTTTATATCTATCTCTCTTTTTATCTATAATTTTCTCTTATATAAATAATTTTTAATACTTAATTTTACTCGAAAATACACTAAAATCACTTAAAACACCAAAATCCCCCACTATCTCCTCAACATCTAATAATTTACCTCAAAAAATAGCTCGATTGCATGTTTTCTAAATCTTCCACACTCTTGCAAACTAAATTGTCATTATTTAACAATGATTAATATGAGTAAGAGAATCTAAACACACAAAACTAAAATTTTCAGCATACACAAATACGATTGATATTTATTCAACCAAAGTGGTGGTGCTTGCGCTGCATCTAGAAACAAATAAATGAAATTGTTCACGCTCTTATATTAGCGATCAATTTTTTTTTTTTGATTTCCAAATTTTGATATTTTTTTTTAAAAAAAACAAAAGAAGAAAAGCAACTTCATTAAAAGATTCCATCATGTCTGGTGTAAACATCATTAATTTCATTTCATTTGACATTTTCCTTTGCGTATTAGAGTTCCTTGCGGTTACCTTTCGATTAATTAATCTTATAAAACTCTTTTGAAAGGGTAGGTATTAACTGGTTTAATCAAATAAGTTTTCTAATGATTTTCTGTTCAGGAAGCTATTCTAATGCTCAACCGTGTTACACAATCTGATCTATTTGATTGAAATTTGATATTTACGATCTAGTAAAATTTACGAAATAAATCATTTGATTTAAAATTATTTGTGAAATTCGAGTTTGACCACTAAAAAAATAAACGTTTACTAATTAATATAAGAAATTTATATTTAGTCATACATAAAAACGATAAATTAATTAAAAAATTAATATATTTAATCTAAATTTTATATTAATTATATGACTTTTATTTTTGTTGTTTTTTAAGCACGTGTGAATAACTTTATATCTTTCCAAGAACTTGGCCTAGCAACTTTTATGTTCCTCCCTATGCTTTTGGTTTCTGTTGCCAATAATTTCTTGGTTGGTCATTTTTGTTATGCCTTAGCTTCTCTATATTATCATATTTTTGACACGTATATCTCTGTGTTATCAAAACCGATCTATGTTAATTTCCTTAGATTAGTCGCAAGAAAATGATTAAAAATATTTGTATATTTAAATGATAGAGTCTCTTTCAATTTGATGGACATTTAAAATTACGTCTATGACATTTTTCAACATCAAAGTTAAGACAAGAACCTTTTAAGTCATTGTATATTTGATGTGTTCACGTCACAATAACAAATGGAATATTATATGAAAATATCAAATTTTATTTTTCGATAATGCAATACCATAAAAATTTCTTAAGAGAGTTTTTTCGTCCATACGATCTATCAAATTTGAGATTAATTTGGAAATTAGAATATCAAAAAGTCAGAAACTAACACCAAAAATGTTCACCTTAAATCATAAAACAAAGGAGGGATAAATATTATACATAATGGTTCTCAGTTTAAAAATGCATTCGATATCTTTAGAAATTTTGAAATTATCAAAACGCAATATACATATTTTTAAAAATTAAAAATATTTTCATAAATAAATAGATCTTTAGATTGTTTGGATGCAATTTCTATTATAAATTTAGTTTCGTGTGACCATTTATAAAAAGATTTTAAATCATCTTGATTTTATAAAATTATTATTTTTTAATTAAAATTAAATTTAAATTAGTTTGTATTTAGATAATTTTAATAAGTAAATATATAAAGTTAAAAATTTAGCCATTTTTGATCAAATTTGCTTTTGGAAAAAAGAAAAATCATTTATGCGAGACTCCAATGATGAGTTACAATACTTGTCGATATAAACTTACTTGTTACAGCCAGTGAAATAATAACTTTATTGATATTAATTCGAAAAAAATAAAGAAAACAAAAATAAATGGCTCAATTTTTCTATAACACAGTGTTTTAAAACTACATGAATCATCTTTAGTTATTCTTTTTGTTGAATAGGCTCCAAATAAATTACTATTTGTCTTACTCAGAAAAATAAAGATAATGTAAGCTCTACTTCTAAAAGGTGATATCAATCGTATTTGGTATTTCAAATAATTTCTAGTCTATCATAGATTATTTATTAAAATGGTCTAATGTATAAACCCACCATAATTAGAAGAAAACACAATGTATTAAAATGCACCAAAAGCCACTACCCACCTATTAAAATTTGACAAAATAACTTTTAGAACAAAAATCCTATTACTTTATAACCTTAATTTGAAGTGCGTTTAGATAGTTACAAGGCAAAACCAAAATCCTATTAAAGGAATTTCCTTCCAAACTGCAACCACTATATGGGGGTGCCACGTCTACTAGCTTTTACATTTCTTTCTGTCTTTTTCTTTTGATGCTCTATTTTAGACTTTTCCTTCAATCGACACACACGGCACACATCTATGATGCCTTGTTTAGACGAGGAAACAAAGTAAAAATAAAGTGAAATAAAATAATGTTGAAGAAATGAAAATGTATAGACAATAAATGGAAAGTAATATATTTATTTTAGTTGTTTGATATCGATGAAATTAAATAAAACTCATGATAAAAATTATAAATAGATTATTTGAAAATATAACTAAATCATCAAATATTATATAATTTTTATTTAATTAGTTGTCTAATGTATTTATGTAATTGTTTTTCACTCGTAACCCAAATCTATCTTACAAGAATCCTTTTGACATTTCTATAAATCTTCAAAAAATGTACTTACCCAGCTTAATTTGCACCAAAATCGCTTTTAAAAAATACCAAAATACAAAGAGAATTTGCAAATACATTGAATTCAGCTTTGTCCACTTTCACAATAATTTACTGGCTATGTGCAAATTGTTCATTATCATGTGTTTAGCCTAACAAACACCAATTTCACTGTAAAGACATTCAATTTTTTTCAAGGGAGTTTTTTATATATAAAAAAATAGAACAGAATAAATAATTACATGAAGAACTAGGTCCATATTATTATTATTATAATATAGCAAAGGTAGGTGACAACAATATTATATTGGCCATAGCCAATGCCTCAATATCACACACAGAAGTCTCTAAAACAGGTTCTATTCACAGAACCACCACCTAACAACCCTTGCACTTCATCACACACATATTCACTTATTCATTATCATATATGGTAGTAGTGATTACAATATCTCATCAATTTGTGACGAATCAAACATAGACACCTAATACAACAATGACATGAATTTAAAATGAGAAATATTTCAGTATAATCATATATTTTAGTGTTGTATCGGTCTTTGACGCTAACACATGTTAGTCATCAGATACGTCTTCAATCTGAATTGTCGATATTCCATCTCATCCAAGACTCAATATTGCAATATGTCTGCAGAAGCCATAATAGGCTGGTTCATCATATAAGACATATTCAAAGGATTAAAGAAGAAGCTATTATTTGGCTCAACAAAAGTTGTTGATGCAGTTCCAAAAACTCCATTGCTTGCATTCAAAACATCAACAATCTCATTCAAAGATTCCAACCTATTGCTCAACTCATTCATCTGAGCCCTCAACACAGAATTCTCTGCCTCAACACTCAAACACCTTTGAGTTGTGATGTTAACACTTGTGAGTATCTCTTGATTCTCCTTCCTCAGCTTAGCCACTTGAGACACAAGATCATCCAAGTGCTTCTGTTTCCTCATTCGAGACCGTCTGGCCGATTCTCGATTCGATATCATCCTCTTCCTCTTCCTCTGATCCATCAATACCTGTAAATCCTCTTCTGAACCAGAATTCTGCAGCAAAGTTGACCCTGAAGATGTTCCACTTGATGAAGCCATGATGAGATATACTAATTAATTAATTTGACCCTTTTAATCAATAATTAGTACTAAACACAGATTAACACTAGCAGGACCCAAATAGTACTAGAATTTAATTAAACAAACAAACTCACAAAAATACTGGAAATATATATAATTTATATAGTAAAGATATAGTTTTTATTTTTTATTATATAGATAGATAGATAGATATTAAGATATAAATATAGATGATATAGGTTTAAACTAAAAGGGATTAATAATCATGAAACGTAGTAAAGCCAGTAGAGAAAAGCAACAGAGAAAGATTGAACTAAATGGGTCCTGCGCCTAACAGTGGAATTGATCATACACCCAGAAAAGAAGATTTCACTGAGAATTGGATACATGAATATCAAACATTAACAACAAGATGTTGGACATTTAATTTTATTAATATGCAATTTTTTTCTATTTTATGAGAAGGAAAAAAAACTGAAATTTTTTTCTATGAGAGGAGGAAGATTAAAGAGGTTAGAAGTTGAAGCTAAACATGATAGAGAGAAGATGTGGAAGAAAAGAAAGAGTGGGTTTTGTATAGAACTCAAGAGCAATCATGGACCATATGATATATATAAATAAATATCTTAGTGGCTATTTAGAAAGTGTGAGTGATATGATAGGAAAGTGGAAGAGGACTCTATGTGATTCTAGTGGGGAATTTATAGAAGCTAATAACTAGTTGGTGGAACCAATTTATTTATTTGTTTTTCTCATAAAATATACTAAATACTACTGCAAATAATTCATAATTATAAATTTTTGTATTTAAATTTAAAATAAAATATTTAATATAAAAATATCGTTATTTATTATCATTTATCAATTGAACTATGATTTAATAACGAGAGAATTTAATTTTAATTTATACAAGAAATTATTAATTAAATTACTTAATTTATATATACTTTCAATTTAAAGAATTTTTATATAATTAATCAACTATAATTATTATTAAAATTACCTTTTAAATTATTTTTATAAATGATTGTGACGTACATCACATATTTTATAGCAATTATACTCTTAATTAAATAGAATAGTAAATAGGGTCTATTTTTGTAATTAATGGAAAAATAAATATTAAAAGACAAGAAAAGGTCATTTTTTTAAGGTTGATGATAAAGGGGTTAGAGGAAAGAGTGAAATAAAAATATATGGAAAGAATCGACTAATTAAGAAAGAGGACAAGACAAGGGTCCAGTTACAGCTGGGAAGCAACAATCACACAAAAAATGCATCAAATTTATTTGAAAATACTTCCAAACAGTCTCACTCTCACAGAATAGGACTGTTTGAGGGTAGCCTGTTTCTGTTGTGTTCTCAAATGATTGGATAATAGTGTCCCGTGGCAAGAGGAGAGATTTTTGTAACTTCGGAATTTTGACATAGTGTAAATGTTGAGTAACAACTGTCAACTGAGTTAAATTTCAAAGACAATCAAGATATATTATGGACAAAATTTCTCCGAAAATTTTAAGGTATTCGGAATATGAATTTTTTATTTTATTTTTATATGTCATTCATTTAATTTATATTTGATGTGAGATTATGCCTCCACATCTGAATTACAACAATATGAGCTATGATAGAAGATCGACATATCATTATAGAGAGTTAAGAGCGACAAAAAACCAAAAATGATTTGAATATTTTATATTAAATTTATTTTTTTAGAAATTTGATATCCAGATAGGTTTTTTTAACTTATATATAATTAATATTTAATTTATTTTATTGAATGTGAGAGTTTTAACACACACAAATGATGCATTAATATCTTTTTGTTAAAATGTGAGTCTATTCATTCATCTAAATAAAAATTTCATCAAACGAAAACTTTGTCATTTATATACACTTGTAGTATCATTGATCTTCTATGTCAATATGACAAACTACCTAATCACCAAGATCGTCATAAAAATTTAGAAGTCTGTTTTAATCTTAAAAATTTAACTACAATAAAAAGATAATGTAATTTTAATAATTAAAAAAAGATAAAATAAATTATAGTCTTTATAAAATTTTATTTTTAGTTTCTTTAAAAAAAATTCTCAACTTTTTAGTCTCAATTTTTTTTCATTCCCTTTTAGTTCTTATTTTGAAAAGTTTTTTTTTTTTTGTAAAAAATTGATATTTTAATCCATTTAAAAAATTAAAATAAAAACTAAAAGTAAATTAAAAAATTTCAGAAACTAAACTTGAAAGGTCATTATTTTATAGAGACTAAAAATATTTTAACAAGAAAAAATTCACCCTTATTTTATTATATTATATAAAAAAGAATTAAGTCATTCATCAATTGGATTATGTATAAGTCCAAAAGCTAGCCCTGTTAATCACCATTGTTCGAAAGGAATATTATATCCTAGATCTCTATACTTAAACTGATCATCCTCTGAATCAACGTGAAAATATAATTTGTTTTCTCTATAAAACCTTCAATTTTTTTATCTAATTTTTTGAAACTTTAAAGAATTCATTATAACTTTCAAAGTAAATGCACTCAAAAGAATAAGTGCAGTCGAAAAAAAAAATTCATATCTTCGAAATAATTTTTTACAAAGTTTCAGATTTCTCGAAACTTTCGAAAATCTATAAAATTTCTATTTCGAAACTTTTGAAAAAATTTATTTCGAAGACATGAAAAATTCAAGTGTCATTTATTTTTTTTATTTCAAAAATTTAGAAATATTTAAAAGTTATGATGAATTCTTTAAAGTTTTGAAATACGGGATGGAAAAACGAGTGGTAAAAAAAATTAAGGATTTAATATAATGACAAAACTGTATTTTCACGATGATTTAGGGGGTGACAAGTTTATGTGTGGAGGTGCATGATAGAATACTTATTCGAAAGATTTTTGATAAATGAAGTGGGTTATCTTAGTCAACTACCGACTTTGATATCTTTATTGGATCGTAATAGTGTTAAGAGAGATCGTCGCATTTGGTTAAGAACAACAACACATATAAGTTTAGATCTTCACCAAAACCTTAAGAGTGTTTCAGCAAATAATATAATATAATTATTGATAATTGAGCGAGTAACTTGATATTTAATCTTAAACAAATATAATTAGTTTAATTAAATAAATGGATTTTTGATAACCACATATGTAAAAAAAAATAAAGAGGTTATATTTAATGTAGTTTTGTAAATGTAATTCAGATAATTAAAAATTTCAGGTATATTTCATATATTAAGATGCACATTCAAGTCTATATTATTTGACTTTTCTTCATCCAGTAAATGTGATTTTTTTTTGTGATTCTAATGTGATTTTTTTTTTGTGATTTTATCTTTGTTCGTTTTTATGATGTGTTTTATTTTTTTGTGGTGTTACAATATTTTTTAGTTCATATTAATATATCAATTTTAATTAAATATAAATACAATCGATGATTTTAATGCATTAATGTTACAATTCTGAATATATGAATATTACAAACTTTTTAAATTTATTATTTTTACAGACTCTTTGAAATTTATAATATTTTATAATTTGATGTTATTTACTTTGATGTTGTGAATTTATTTATATAATATTTTTTATTTTAACAATTTTAACATATAATATTTTATATCCGCTTAATTTTATAAGTTGAATAGATTAATATTATTTTTTAGTAAAAAAAAAAAACAACGTATGAAATTTATGATTGGGCTCTTTTAAAAAAATAATTAATGAAAGAAAACATTGGCAGGTTGGTTGGGCTAAGTAACTTGGTCCATCTTTTTCACTTGTCCCCCACAAAATGAAAAGGAAATATCATAAGACACGATGAGCTGTCAGGAAGAATTACATAGAATCTCATTTCAAAATCACAGATTTTTTACCCTAAATTGCTCTCTGCAGCAACATATTGTGGCCGGTCGGTGCAGAAACTTTAAATTTTGATTTTGATTTTAATTGTGTTAGGGACAAGTGATCGGTCTCAATAAGGACATCACGTTAATGATTTACAACCGTCAATATATTGGAATATTGTATTTTTATTTAAAGTTTTTTAGATTTTGGGTGAATTTGTTGTATTCAAAATTATTAGTGGTCTTTAATTATTAGTTGGATGTTGTTTTATGGACTCTCCAAAGAATAATATCAAAGTTATGATTTTGTATGATTGACAAGTTTCATCAAAGGATCTAGTTTATTTTGATAAATATTGTGTTTTCACTCGATTGTTAATAAAGACATAAGAAAATTTTAAAATAAAGTATTATTGTCTATAATACTCTACTTTTCCTCACATAGCTCAAAACAATTCTTATAGGTACAATCATAGTCTAGTTTGGTCCATTCATGTGGAGGATACATCCAATTTATGTAAAGGATTTCACATATATGTTTATTTCTTCATACTTGATTAATCTTGTAGTTGTTGATATCATTTGCCTTTTTTTGAATCACTAAAATATAATCCATGTAATGGTGAAAGTCTTCTTCAAATAAGGTTTTATTTCTCTAATTACACATACAGACGAATTACCATAAAAGTTGAACTTCAGCCATCTCAATGAGCTTTTTACACCTGCTTGTGGAGGTTATTGAAAATTCACCCCTACGTTAAAAGAAATGAAAAAACTAGTCATAGAATCAACAACCAACAAAATTATCCAAATGGGATTGATAAATCCAATTCCTAAACACATATGATTGCTTAATTGCCACAAATAGGGCAAGTGGGTGAGATATCCACACCCCGTTTAGTTGTGTGATAATTTGTAAGCAAACGCCCCTATGTTGCTATGTACATGAAAATTTGAATTAGGTGTAGGCCATTCCACACTCAACTTCTTCCAATCTCCTTCTTTGAATTGAGGGTTTCCTTTATATAGTGTGATGACAAGTGCTAGTGCATGGGATTTTGATTTTATTTTCTAATCTACAATTAAATTAAACTAAAATAATTAAATATATTTTACTATTATACTTTATTTCCTAAAAACAATGGCCATGTCCATGTTATTATTTATTTATTTTTTACTTTTCGAAGTATGATAATTAAAACTGGCCTCTACTCAATTTTAATTATGGACCCGCCCCTAAATGTGGAGAAGTGAGGTATTATCCGTTCAAAAAATCATGCTCTATCATGTTAAATATTTTATATCAATCTAAGATGCAGGTATGAAACTCAAAAGTAATATTTCTATAAAGACTAAAACCAAATAAAATTTATCCCAAGACTAAAAATAAAAATAATTGATTTGTAGGAATAAAAATAATTATAATTTATTATTGTTACATGGTGTTAATTTTTTTTAATAAATTTTAAATTATTTATCACATATCAACTAATTAAAATTAAATATTGTACCAAAAAGAGTTAAAGAGAAATATAACTAGTTTTTTTTATGAATTTAATTTATATAAATTATCAATATAAAAAGTGTTTACATAACCAATCAATCATAATTTTTAAATAATTAAAAATGTTTAATTTTTTACTATAAATATTTATAAGATAACTCACATAATTGATAATGACCATAAAACTTTTTATATTGAATAATACTTAAATGATTTTTTTTTTTTTTTACTCATAAATACGTAACATTGGGAGTGGATACAACTTTGCATTGTGTCCAACACTTGCCCACAAAAAGGAAAGGAAAAAATAAAAGATCATAAAAAGGTTTTGTGTGTGTCGTTTGAATGTTTGGGTTGGGGCCCCAATAGTATGTCAACATCTTAGACTATGCTGTTGAATTTTGGTGGTAAACTTACTAGTCTAGTTGCACAATCTCAAAAATTGGCCATATTCTTAATCATCATCAACTTTGTGAGGCTACGGAGCATAATGTCTTTTTCTTCGATAGACTTTCATGCAGGTCTCAAGATTCTGTTTATAATAATCACAAAACATATCACTTCACTTATTATATTATTTTACGGATCTCACTTGCCTGCAGTTTCAATCCCTGCATTTATACAATCGAACTTTAATAACCGTCCGATCATTTTCAATTTTAAAATGAAAATTAAAGTTAATATTTTTTGTGACGTCTGATCAAGATCGCATGATCACTAATATTCCTGACCGCATGTATGGAGAAAATTGTAACGGTAGTAAATCAAATTATCGTATTAACTCACGACTTCATTATTATAATCACATTTTGCCATTTTCGCTTTTATTGAAAAAAGTGATGTACTAATTTGTTCATTTATACTTAACATTAGCTGCTTAACGAGTCCGTAAATCTTGCAATAAGGTTCTAATGAAGCACTTTAAATGTGCAAATCTATTACATTATGTATCACAAGGAGTTTTTGTAGTGACTTTTATTGTCATTGATAGAGAGTCTCAAGAGGATAGTGCTTTTCAATCAGTGTTTATATAGTGTTTTTACCTCGCATGTGATTAGTGTGTTTGAATCCACATTTAAACTCTTACATATTTTATGAAGACTTTTATTGTAAAATTAAAAAACTAATATGATTCAGGATTATCAAAATTAAATCACCAATAATTAAGTAATATGTCATTTATGTATCAAAACTCTTAATTTAATCAATTTTAGTAGATGTATAGTAATGTAAATGCGGACAAATTAAAAAAAAAAAAAAAAAAAAAAAAAAAAAAAAAAAAAAGTCAAAAAGTTTATAATACCGATACACACTATATAAAATATCGGTCAAAATAATGGACACGTGATACATAGCTGAATGCAGTAGCATCCATGGGGCAATTGACAGAGGAAGCCGCAGCCAACTTTACAATTCTTAACTACTCGTTAATATTTGAGGTCAAACATCAATACCTATCACTTTAAGTTACCAGCAGAACTGTAATCACAAACACAAAAACATGTGTAAGAGAAAACTATAGTTTTTCACACAAAAATGCATGGCAAGTTATCGATCAGTGTCAAAATTAAAATGACGTACCAATTTCTTCTTATTTTTCCTTTTGCCAACGTAAGATTGAAGCTCTTCTTGCCTAACAAGGGCATCGTCAAGTGCCTAAAATGGTTTAATAATTATAAAATGGTTTAATACGAAACTTATTGGGTCATGTAAAACAATTTTATTGGATCACGTATGACGTTATAGTTAAAAGCAACAACGTACAAGAACTAAAAAAAGAACATTATTATATAGAAAGTATTGCTTGTGAACTTAAATATAAGCAAAAGAGTATTTGTATTTAGTGTATATTTAGACCATATACATGTACATCTTAAATTACATTTAAGTCTAAAGGAAGTATGAAGAGAAAACATACCTTCTTGGTCATAGCCAACTCTTGCTCCAGTGTACCAACACGATTTAAAGCACCGTTGAGCAATTCCTCTTTTTCAGGTGGCATGGAAGGTCTAATACTGAGAGTAGTCACCTTCTCTTCTAGTTCAGCTATGCGCTTCATCATAACCATATGATCATCAAGGGAAATGACAGGTACTTTCATCATATCACCATTATAATACACTGAGTTATCACCAACTTCAGTCATTTTCTTTGGCATGTTCCGCGACATTCGGATGAACGTTATGATTGCCAAAACAATGGACATGATTCCACCGGAAAATTGATTTCCAAATCCATTAGAAGTCTTGCAAACATCGTCACCTAAGCAACCTGCATTTTGATGAAACATTCTTTATTTTGTTGGTGAAATGGAGTATGCAGATTATGCTTGAAACTGCCTTTTGATCATAAAACAAAATCAAATACCTTTTGAAAGTTCTTTTTTATCGCTTTGTATAGCTTCCTTCCTAGTTTTTTCCTTCATTGGGACCACCGTGTCAAACTGATATACATTACATTGTTTTGCTACCTACATTATAGAAGAGGAATTCCCACAAACATGTTAGTTTTGAAGTTCAAAACAAGTGGAATGAATATGAAATCATAATTTATTTTACATTTCATCATGTAGTGAAACTTGTTCTAGTCTTTTTAGTTTGTTACTTATAAGTGATGGAACTTGTTCTAGTTTATAGTTAACACAATCAATTACTATGCTTAGACAAATTCGCTGCATTATGATAATTTATGCAGTTTTCTTAACTATTTCCCGCAAGAATTGATGATATCTATGAAACTTACTTTTGCAATAGCATGGCATGCCTCCTCAAGAGCATATTCTTTGTTCAAAGAATCACAGTTCTGAATATTATAGAAAAAATTAAAGGATATCTAGTTAGTATTAGATTTCTTGCAGTCAAAGATACTGGAAAGGAAGTTTCGGAACCAAACACTGCATAGGAAGCTAAACTACCTTTCGACACGCTGTTATGTCTTTGATGATTGTTTTCTCCTCGATCCTGAAGAAACGTTTGCTTCTGTATTTTGCTTCACCATTTTGAACCATCTAATTCAACCCAAAAAAAAAAAGACTACTATTATTTTCTTTTATGATTATATAAGTACAAAAAATTGATCTTTCTGCATTGAAACTACCTTCAAGATTTTTGGGTCATTCCATGGTCCCTTGTCAGAAAGCATGCAACCACCTTTGTCTGCACAAGTACAAGTACCCCCCAAGAACTCTGGAAGTTCACTGATAAACAATAAACACAATCAAAGTGTTAAGTATACTAAGTAGTAATGTTGTTCATTTATTCAGTGAAATATGAATATACTATAAGAAAGATCATACTTATTAATCAATTTAAGCTAACATTACTCAATCTAAAAATAAAGAGATGATAAATACTTCAATGAGAAGGAAGAAAATATAAACCTGGCATCAATGATTTCAAGCAACTTGCTCTGGTATTTGTTACCTAGAACCTGTTCAGTAAATTAGTAAACTGTTTAATAATGTTCCTACTTAACTGAAATGAACATTACATCAAACTATTTAAGTATTAAAACAAACAATAAAAAGCTTACATGGATTTTGGCGGTAGTTCTGGGATCAAGGAAGGACTTAACAGTGTTCCACAACATCCTAAATCCCGAACCAGCATTGATGATGAACATACGGTTTAAGGACTAGGAAATGACAAGAAAAGTTTGATTAAGGTAATTATAGAAGATGACATTTGAATCAGAAAGATAACCAATATGACTGAGGAGTAAAATAGTACCTCAGGATAGTTGTCACCATCAATCTTCTGAAGCCTCTGGAGGAGATCTCTTGCAGCTTTATTCATACTTTTTAGACCCTGATCAACCATTCTATATCAGCACTTGTGTAAAACTCATTAGCATGTGTTTGGAAACATAGTGACTCATCCAGTTTTCACCGTGAAAACTAGAAGATCCAATTCATACTCTCAGCCTCACCACAAATTTCCATCGTGAAATCGCACCGTGTTCCCAAACACACGCTTAATATTTAGGACACTATCATTTAATTAAGGCGTTGTAATTAGTCTTTTCTTTCTTTGATAGTTTCATTTCTGAAGAGGGGCTAAATAATTAAAGGATTTAATTCATAAGCATCAATAATGTAACGATTTTTTACATTGTCTTGTCTGTTAATCACAATTACTAGATTACAAAAAGATATTTTACTTTAATCATATAGAGACAGTGTATCAAAATTAATCTCATAAGTAAATAGTTGTAATGTTGTATAATTTTGATACATACCAGTCCTTGCACATCCAAGATAGTTGTGCTTTGGTCAATGTGTTTATTTGCTGCAATTGAACAAGCAGGCATCTTAACATTGAATGTCTTCTCAAACTCTCTGACATGGTACTTTAGATACCGGTCCATAGTTGTTACTTGCAACAGCTTGTTAGAGTCAACCATACCCAACCTTTCTATGTAAACAGGTCTTCCATCTTTATCAACTCCATGTGTTCCTTGAGGGTAGTATTTTAGAACTTCATCTATCTCCTTGAATTCAAAATCCTTAACAAAACCAAAAAGAAAAACTTTTGTTGGCTACATAAATAAAATGATCAATAGTATTTTTTATTTATGTTTTAAATATGATTTGAGTCCTGCAAAAATAGTTGCTTTAGTCTTTGATGTCATACATGACCCAATAAAATCACATCATGTGGTTCAATAAGCTAACATCAAAGTCTAACAACAGCTTGCAGAGGCAAAAGTATTTATTTATTTATTTATTTATTTATCAAGTGAAATACCTCCATGATTGTTTCAACACCAAATTCCCTTCTCCATTGGATCATATCTGCCCACATTTGCTTTGTTTTCTCAATGTCATACTTCCTTGCTCTCAAGAATCTAAATAACCATATAGCAGTAAAGGAATAGCACATTAAAATGATGCTACAATCAATAACTAGTAAATAAATAACTGAACAAGAAACTATATGAGTCTCAAGGACTACCTTAGCATCATATGATGATCATCATGTTTTGATGGTAACAACTCTTCCAAAATAAGCGCTTGGCGAAAAGCGTCGATTGCCTGAAACTCTTCTGTATTGATTTCGTTGTCATCGACAACAGACATAACCCTGCTGTGCCTTCGCCCTTTCCTCATTGAATGTTTGAACTTAGTTGATGCACTTCTTGCTACCTTCTTTAAGGATTCAAGCCCTGTCTTCTTTTCGTCCTCCAAATATTCAATCTCAAGACCTGTTTTTTGCAGAAGCATCTTTTAGTCTTTTGTTTTTACCAACACAAGTTAGTAAAAATTTCTATATGAAAAGAAAGAAATACACAACGTCTTAACTCATCCTGCTATTGTTTCTGTTATCAGATATTTTTTAATTGTTTTTCTGCTTTTTCTCTAGTGAAATCACACAGTAGTAGAAAGCTGTAAAAATTTTAGATATTCAAAGTCTTACATTTCAATATAGCATATCAGTATCTCGAACATTAATGCATTCCTTTTACATAGAAATATTTTAGACCAAAAAAAGTTATCATTTCTTTATTTTTACCATTCATATTTTTTCCATTTGGGAATATTTCATTTCAAGAATAAGCTCTAATAAGTAGTAATGCATTCAAATTAGCAAATGTTTGACGGTTAGGATCATCTGATTATCAAAAGTATAATCAAACTTTATGCCCTGCCTTTTCATATTCTAATACAAATTAATTAACATGACCACATATATGGAATTATAACAAAATATAAGAAATTGACCTTGAATATAATTAACTAAATTGTAATAATAATAATAATAATAATAATAATAATAATAATAATATAGAGTAACTAACCTTTATCAGATTGATCAATAGTAACAGTTCCAGAGATAGTGTCACACATGGTTAATTATTGAATCTCTTGTATGCTTAGCTTAATTACTCAAATGATCACAATCAACCTTAAGGGAGAAGAGAATCAACAATTCACATATATAACAAATTCCCACAATTACCCTCACGTGTACCTACACCTATTAATTCACCACCAACAACAACAACACATGTAACTAATTAGAAGCTGAAAAACAATTATCTATTATCAATAAAATGAACCTTCTTCATATTCAGCATGCATGAAAAAATAAAGACAATAAAGTTATTATTATACTTAATGAATAATAATTAAGTGTATAGTTGAAGCAGCTGAAATTAATGGAATCTATGGGGGGCTCAAAAGGTTCAATTACAAAACTAATTATTAAGATAAATAAGTAGAATTTAAAGGAAGAAGAAAAAAAAATGGTAAATGAAAATTATAAGATACATAAATACATACTCGTACCTTGAGACAAAAATGTGTGCATTAGTTACAAGAACAATAGGTAACGCAAATTTATGGTCTAAAAGATTGAGGCTATTATATGACTTACGAGGGCCAAAATGGGAAATCCAGGTTGGTGAAACTTTTATTTAGAGTTTACCGTTGTTTGTTTTGTTTATTTATTTATTTTTTATTCAGTTTTCTTTATGCTACTAGAAGGAAAACAGATGGAGACATGGTGTTAATTAGGCGAAATGCAAGCCACTCCACTAACCAATTCATTTAAAGTTTATTTATTGTTTAATGTTGTGTTATTTTAGGTTGTCTTTTAACATAATGTAGTTTGTTTTGTCCAAATTTATTTTTAGTTTTTTAATATATTTAGTTTAACTTATTTGAGTTGCGTTTAGTTTAATTATTTAGAATAAGGCTATTACTTCATTAGTTACGATTGATATTTCATACGGCGAATTGTTGAGAAAGCAATGCTTCTATTTAGATGTTGCAGATGTGACTGTGTTCAGATCTTGCCAACAGACCAATGCATTACTTCACATCAAACAAACGTGAATAATATAATATCACTCCTTCAAATATCTAGGAACTCTGTTTGAGAGTTGGTTCCTTTTATTTAATAGATATGAGTTTTTTTATAAATAAAAATATTTTTTTGTCAAAAATGAAAATATTAAAATTCTGTTTATAAGTCAAATTTCTTTTAGAAATATTTTGAAGTCGTTTATCTGATGTACTAGAATAATTGATGAAGTTTTATTATGTAAAATATTATTGATCGATATAATTGATGTCAGTGTTTAATTCATGTTAAAGATCTCAAAGCATTATTTACGACATTTGTCGATTTTATTTTATACAACCTTCATCATCGTTATTTTCATCTTCTTCATGTTCAAGTTGTTGCAAGATACTTTGATCATAACATTTGCACACATGTCTCTAGCTTTTTACTTTGATATTTTAAAAGTTATTTATAACTTAGAATAATTTTTTAGTTTGTTTCTAAACTTTGGATCGAAATTGAATTATAATTTTGTTATTTGTATTTTGAACTTTGCTCTTTCTTTAGATCATAACTTGAGCTCTCGATATCATATTGACACATGCGAGCAGACGTTGGAAAGCTAAAAACCAGAGCTACAACTTTTGTGTTGGAGTAAAGCCCAATACTGAACTTTACTGGGTCCAAGTTGCAGATTTCATAATATGGACTTTTGTAATAATTTTAAATAGTGGACCACTTGTTTTTTAAATCCAAAATCGAGTATTATATATTGGGAGTTTCTTTCCTTTCTTAGTACATTGTATTTTCGGACTCAGAAAACAAAGATAAACACTTTTATTTCAATTTCATGGAAGACTAACTGCATAAGATTAATCCACGAGTTCAGAATTTCATCAACACCTTGAAATTCATGTTACACTGTCAATTTCGCTTCATGATTCTGTTTATTTGATTATATTGATATTCTAATTGCTTAAATTGAATCTCAATATGATCGATTAAATTAGTTTAACAAAAAATTTGTTTCTGATCGTTAACTGTAGTATATTGATTGTGATGCTTAATCCATTCAAAAACACTGAATTCACATAGACTTGATTATGCTTATTTGATCAATTCTATAGTCAAATAGCAATAGAATCACATATTAAAAATTATATTCGCTGATAAAATATGTGATAAGTCTGAAACTCGAATAAGTGGATTAATAGTTTTACTAATTTGTTCAAACAAAAATCTAAAAAATCCCCCTTTTCTAATTTCAACTTTCAATTTGGTTAATATTATTATATCATTCGTCTTTGAGAAACAACTTGAGTTATTACCTATATCTACATTTTATCACTTGTATTTGACTCGTGCACGACAACTTATCATACTCCCAACACAAAATTCAATAATAGTTATGTTCAATTCTTTAATTTTTGCAGTTGTAATTAATAATTAATAGCGTTCAAGGAGAATATTCACATATTTATAATGGTGAAAAGTACACAATTATTTTAAAGAAATATCGATTTTCATTATGAATTAAATTCATGTATAGTATCTCAAAAGTTAATATTATATTTGTTCATTGTAATTTTGGTCCCTATTTTAGTTGAATCGCAAAAATAGTCCCTCCCATTTTCTTTTTCCCCAATTTTGGTCTTCTAACAGAAGTTTGGTCCAAAATTTGATAAAATTTCATTTTTTAAAGTCGTACTACACCATTTTTAATCATATATTTCAGGTACAATTGTTACAAATGAGATCTTGAAGCATGACGTGACTTGAATAAATGCAAAAAAAAATGAAATTTCATCAAGTTTTAGACCAAAATTATGTTTGAGGGACCAAAACTGAGGAGAAATAAAATAGGGAACTACTTTCGCGATTCAGCTAAAATAGGGGAACCAAAACTACAATTAAACATTTCTGTTATATACTAATAGATGTGGGAATAGATTAGGTCATACCAGACTTTGAAAATTTTATTCACATTAAAATATTTAAATGTTCTACTTAGTGATGTGAATAGACAAGGTCGTCCGTCAGGGGCCTATGGCCTGGTCTACTTATGGTCTGACCTGATCTAGCCTATTTAATAAAAAGGCAAGACTCAAGCTATTTTTAAAACCTATTTCTTTAAATAGATCAGACTCAGACTTATAAAACATCTATTAGGCCTGACAGACCGACCTATATATATTTTATTATTTATTAATATTATTTTTTATTATTATATTAATAATATTATTTCCTATTTTAAATTATATCAATTAGGCAATTACTCAGTAGTCATTTTATATTCGGTAGCGATTCTATATTTGATAGTCATTCCATATTCGGTAGCCGTTCAATTAGTCAATCACTCAGTAGTCGTTCCATATTTGTTTGAGAGATAATAATAAGTGTTTTTTTTCATAAAAAAATCTATTATTTGAAACTAAAAATTATTTTTCAGGATTTAAAGGATGTTTGTTTCAGATTTTTTCTAAAATTATTTTGTTAGAAAAATTATTTTTTGTTTAATATATATAGATATGTACAATTATATTGGTATGTAGAGATTATCGTGTGATATGAGTAGAACACTTAAATATTTTAATATGAATAAGACTTTTAAATAGGCTTCCAAGTCAGGCCAAATTTTTAAAAAGACCAAATCATACCGAAAAAAAGTCTATGATAGATCGTATGTTAGACTTAGGCCTAAAAAATTAATCGTAGGCCAGACTCAGACATTTTAAAGTGTGGTCTAACCTGGTCTATTCTCACCCCTAGTTCTACTCATACCACATGATGCTTTCCATATAACAATATCAATGTAAATATCTATATATATTAAACAAAAATAATAATTTTTTTAACCAAATAATTTTTAAAAAATCTGAAACAAACATCCTTTAAACCCTATAAAATAATTTTTGGTTTCAAATAATAATTTTTTTTTTCTTAAACAAATGCACCCATTATTACCTCTTAAACAAATATGGAACGATTACTGAGTGATTGACTAATTGAACGGTTACCAAATATGGAACGACTGAATATGGAATCCCTATCGAATATGGAACGCCTATTGAATATGAAATGACTATTGAGTTATTGCTTAATTGATAGAATTTAAAATAGAAAATAATATTATCAATATAATAATAAATAATAATATATATATATATATATATATAAGCTGACCTGTTAGCCTATTAAACTTTTTTATAAGTTTGAACATGACCTATTTAAATAAATAGTTTTTAAAAACAGTTTGGGCATATCCTTTTTATTAAATATACCAGGCCAGGTCAGGTCATAGGCCTCTGAAAGACGGCCTAACCTATTTTCATCCCTATATACTAAGTATTGTTGTTCTTTATTTTATTTTTTATTTTTATCTTAAAAAAGATAATAAATTTCACAATAATTAATTCATATAACTGTGAAGTATTGGATTTAAATATGAGATAAGAAATTGAACTTAACAATATCAACATCAGTTGATCTAGGGCTTAAAGATATTAAGAACTTCTTTTTATTTGTAAATAAATGTTACTAGATTGTTATTCGCACGTTGTAGTGTATAATTTAATATATTAGTGAATATAAAATAACAATTATATGTAATTTAAAATTAATATTATTTTTATTTTAGAGTATAATACACTAAGTTTTATGTGCCTAAAGGTAAATAAATACATGAATGTATAATTATATATAAGCTAAGTACAAAGAAAAAAAGTAAAACATTGTTGACTAATACAATTAATACAAAATATATTAAAATATGAGATTATTTATAAGAGTTTACAAATTTAGAGATGCAATTTTTGTTTTAAACGTGGAATTGACTAACTTTTTGGTTTCATTGACGTGTTCATTATAATAATATATTTGTTAAATAGATATGCATTTATTTATTATTAAAGTTGTACATTTAACCATAATGTGTTCTTCATTTTATATAATTTATATTAGCTTTGAAATATTATATTTATAAATTTATGTATTTTTGACGTTTTTAATTTTATATGTTCATTATAATTATGTTAATCTCACTGACAATTTAAGCATGCACTAAATGATATTGCGTGTCTTGTTGTTTATTATAACATTCATATGTGAATGCTAATTTGTTAAAAATAATATTCATAATAACATTCAAAATATTAATATTTTTTTATGTGTGCAAATATTGGTGATATATATGGAAAGTATACTACAAAATAAAATAGAAATTTTTTAAGGTTAAAAAATATTAAATAATAACCATGTTTTTTACATAATAAAAATGTTAGTTCCACAAAATTGTCAAGCCAAAAAAATAAATTCAATACAGAATGTAACAACATTATATAGTTATAGTATTTTGAATGGATAACGATTTCAATTACTTTAACTATTCTTTCGTCCAAATAATTAGAATGTAAATTAAAATTTTTAAATAATTATTTGATATGGTAAAAAAAACTTCAAGGGTGAGTTGTAAAAAACTATAGACAAGAAAAATTTGTGAATATTTAAGACATTGAAAATTTCGAGTGAATAATAAAATAATTATAAGTTACTAATTTCTAAATATTTAATATTATTCATTTTTTTCAATTATAATTTGTGTTTTTTAATTATGGAAAAAAAATGCTATGAGAGATGCATTCAACATCGTAGGACAAAAAACTCACCTCCCATTCAATAATAGTTATATATGATCTTGAATAATAATTGACAACAGAAGAATAATATTATTGAAGTATACGTGAATTAAAGATGTGTCACACAAATAGGTGTAGATTTGTTGCATTTCATGGTGTCGTTATCATTGTTTGATCCGAAAATGTGTAAGAGAGTAATTGAAAAACAAGAGATATATTTGTGTATGTATGTTGTCCAACTTACATTATGATACTTTGAAGATATCAAATTATTTATTTTTTTGTATGAATTATTGAAATGAAAGTTTTGATGAACAATTAAAATTTTTTAAGTGTATTGATGAGTTATTGAGTGATAAAATTAAACATATATTGTATACCGTATAAAATAATTGTACTTAGATGAATAAATACAAGTATTTGTGTTACATATTAAAAAAAACAAATTAGAATGAAAGTAGAAAATAAAAATAAAAAATAATATGTTTTAGAAAGTAACACATTAAAATATACGTGGGTTGACAAATATTAAAAAAATGCAAGTATAAATTGATATAAGTTCTCACAAATGGAAATTGAATTCGATTGTAATATATATTATAATAGATAAAATATTTTGGTACAGTAGTACAGTAATGCTCACATCTCAATAAATGCACGAGTTCATGAATTCATTCTTTTTAGACAATAACGGAATTAGAAAACATGAAAATGTATCTTAATTTGAAGTCCAACCAATTATGCACTATATATATATATATGCTTTGTAACCAAACGGGTCAACCAATCACATGTTTATTTTAAAGTTTGAAATTCAAACGTTATTGTTTATACATTTACGTGTTCTAAAAATTAGTTTAGAGGAATAAATTTAATTTATAATGATATATGTAATTTGTACTTATATTACATTTAATATATATATGCTGTACGCATGCTTTAGAAACTCTTAAGTGTGAATTTTGATAAATTAAATATATTTAGTTTATGATACATCTTCATAGTGGGTCTACTATTGGGCTAGCTCTAACTG
This sequence comes from Cicer judaicum, assembly GCA_037974835.1. Lineage (NCBI taxonomy): Eukaryota > Viridiplantae > Streptophyta > Magnoliopsida > Fabales > Fabaceae > Cicer > Cicer judaicum. The sequence goes on from JBBPBS010001017.1 coordinate 15,288,362, forward strand.
TACAAAAATTTTAATCGGTGAGGATTTTTATTTTTTATTTTTTTATAATAAAATTAGAGTAAATTTTTTTTACAGTTAAACATATTTTTAATTTTTATAAAATTAAGATTTTATAAATTTTAAAAATATTATTCATTTATAGTCTTTATTTTGAGTTTATGAAGATAAAAAATATAATTTTTTGCAAAAATATTTTTTAAAATAAAGACTAAAAAAAATCTTTTATTGTCATTACTTTGCGTGTGTGAGATGCTAATTTTGTAGGTAGAACTCCATGTACATCGCATAGTGTGTTTTAACCTTTGTACTATACTGTCTTTAGTTGGACAATTTCTACTAAATGTCAAATTATTATAAAAAAAAATATCCATATATAAAATTTATCGTAATTATGAGTCGCATGAATTTATTTAGGTTGAATTTAATCAATCGATTCAAAGTGATGTCTTTAATTAAATATAGTCAATCTTACATATTGATTGAATGAGTACAACTCACATACAATTCTATTATTAGGTATATTTGAAAATTTGAAATTTCTATCATTTAAGTATTACTCTAAGACAATCTTCTATAGAAGAGTCTTAACATAATAAAATTTCGTATCAATAGATACCCTATTGAGAAGAAAATTAAAAAAGCCACTATAACATAGAAGAGGTATTCTACTAACCACCTTCTCCCTCTTTGGTTCCACACTTTTAAATATTATATAATTATTGATATATCCCTACAAGAAATTATGGTTTTTGTGAGGGCCAAAAGCCCTCACAAAGGGATATAATCAGCCACAAAGGTGAATTTTGTGAGGGTTTTTAGCGGCCACAAAGAAGCTGATCACAAAATTTTGTGAGGACTTTTCCAGCCACAAAGTGTCTGAAATATGTTGGCATTTGTGAGGGCTTTTGCAGCCATAAAAGTCTGCCTTTGTGAGGGCATAGGCCGCCACAAAGAATAGACTGAATTTTTCTCATTAGATCTTTGTGAGGGCTTTTGGCCGCCACAAATGTCACCTCATTAAAGAATAATATATTTTGTGAGGGCTTTCGACCGTCACAAATAACACCTGATTAAAAAATAATATATTTTGTGAGGGCTTAGGCCGCCACAAAATAATACGTATTTAATAAATTAATTTTCTAATTCAAAATTAATAGTTTATTATAATATTAATAAATTAATATAAATATAATATTAAAATTTAAATTATAATTAAATTAAATTTAAAATATAATGTAATTATAAATTAAATTTAATATATAATAAATTAATCTTAATATAATTAAAAATTAAAATAAAATATTAAAATTAAAATTAAAGATTAATAATTAAATTAAAGATTAATTTAAATAATAAAATATTAATAATAAAATATTTAAATAATTAAATTAATAATTATAATTATAATTAAAGAGAAGGTGGAGAAAATAGTTAGAATGAGGTTTTAGAGATAAGGTGGAGAAAATAGTTAGAAGAAGGTTTTAGAGAGAAGTTGGATGTGAAAAAATGAAGGAGGAGTGGAAAAATATATATATATATAGGGTATGCGTGCGTGACCCTTTGTGGCTGCTTTGGCAACCACAATGGCCAACGGATGCAAGGAATTTGTGGCGGCCTGGGCGGCCAGAAAAGTCAAGTCCCTTTGCAGCCACAAATGCCACATACGCTTTCCTTTGTGGCCGGCGGCCTATGCAGCCACAAATGTACTTGTCACATAAGTCATTTGTGACGGATTTGACCCTCATAAAATTGATTTTTTGTGACTGTAAAATCTCTCACAAAATCCTTAAATATTTAACTGGATTTTGTGGCTGTTTAAGCCCTCACAAAATCACAATGTTGTGATTTTGTGAAGGCTTAAGTAGCCACAAAATCCAGTTAAATATTTAAAAATTTGTGAGGCTTTTTCAGCCACAAATAAATACCAATTTCAATTTTGGTATTTGTGAGAATTTTTTCGGTCACTAATTTGTAAGGGTTTTATTCGGCCACAAAATATTTATAAAGTTGACCACAAAATGGTATTTTTCTTGTAGTATAAAATTAGTATTAATATATGATACAAAGTTATAAGTAAAATTTATTTAATAAATTTTAAAAATGTATTAAGTCAGAGAAATTAAGTGTTTATTAAATATTATTATTAAAAATTTATAAATGAGTGATAAATACACACGGGATCTATTAATTTGTACGTTATTTTAGTAACATAAGTTGTTTGAAAATAAATATCGATTTTAATTTTAAATATAACTTAAATTATTATTTTTTAGTTACACCTTTCAATTGATATTATGTCATGTACACTACTTCCAAAATATAATTTTCACTTTAAATTCGTATCAGTAAAAAGTGATACTCCCTCCAATCATTATTATAAACACATAAAAATGACTTAAATTTTGGTTATTGTTATAAACAAAATATAATTAATTTTGACCATTTAATGTTATTATTCTCCATAAATTTTTAATTTATTTCAAAATATTTAATATTGATAATTAAGTTTTTAACATTAAAAAAAGTAATTTAATAAATTTAATTTGTATTTTACATAAAATTTGAAAAATTAATTACACTTAATCACAATTTTTAATGCTCCCAAAAATAATACATTTTCTCACGATAGTGGACGAAGAGAAAAAAACTTCACTTAACATGGAAACATAAAACAGCGATAAAAAAAGTGGTGGACCGCATTTACTTTTAATTAAAAAGTGAAAAATTAGTTGATAATTAACGTGTTACAATAGTATAAATCTATTAAAACAGCTAATTAATAATTTATTTAATTTATTTTGTCAAAAATAATTAATTCAGTGTTATGATTTGTTAAAGAAATTTAATGTTATAAATTAATTTTGATGGTAACTTTTTAGTTGAAGAGTACTCTCATATTAATCAATATTATTTCCTTTTCTATTACTTTTCTACTTCTCCCCCATATCATACCTAAAATTAACTATTTTATTTATGCTTTCTCTCATCTTATGAGAATCCAAGTTCTACTCTTGTACTTTTTATTTAAATTCGATGTAATTGCAAATAATATCTAAACTATAAAATACTATTGTACAGTACTACTACAGTTGCGATTAGATACAATTGTAAATAATACCGAAATCGAAATATGGCGGTGCAATTTAATATCATACATATATCTCAATTAAACTTTAAAAATTACATTTCATTTCAAAAAATCTTACAAACACATATTTCATTTTATTGTTGCAATTGAATGTCATTTTATATTTCTAAGTATACCTCTCAATCTTTATAATAACTTCATATAACTATATTGTTAATTACAAAATAAATAATATTTTAAAAATATAAAAGAAAAAAATTATAATAACAACTATAAAAGACTTTATACAATATTTGATCAGAAAACACAAAATATCAATAAAAAATAATGAGTTAATTGTTGGTGTACAGGAGAAGTAATTATTTATATTTTGTGTTTCTATTATATGTATAAGTTTAAAACCTATATTAACTAATTCTATATTAACTTTACAA